>JAPDPK010000040.1:4900000-5500000 GCA_031772115.1 Heritiera littoralis
ACCAATCTTTTTTGGCTAGGTGTGATTGGCCACCTGAAATTGTTTATTTCTTCAATAAAATCTTAAAATTAATTAAGGTTTATCAAAAAAATAATTTTTGGTCTGCGAAAACAAAGTTTGGGTTCAGGAATTCGGTTACGCTTGGGGAAGGATTAGCACCCCCACAGCGCCCGTTAAAAACGGTACCACTTAATCATATATTATCTTTTAATCTTAATAAAAATGGTCTTAATTAAATATTTAAAAAAACTTCATTTATTTCGAAATCATTTTTGTTTTTTGTTTTATTTTGAAGTATCTAAGTTTTATTTTTTATTTGAAATAAGTGAAAATCTTTTGTATTGAAAATTATTTCGAAATACCCCAATACTTTTGGTAGCATTTCAGATAATTTCCTCACCTAGAGATTTCTTAAGAATCGCTACTTGCGATTTCTATAGAATCCCATCCTTGGGAGATTTGCACTTATTTTGGAATTTAATGAATGCAAATGATGCAAACAAAATAAATATGATGCACATCAGAAACATATTTTATTTTTGTTTTTATTATCTTTTATATTTATATTATTGCTTTTCAAATTTATTGATTTTATAAAATTTATTTTTTATTGAAAAATCATACTAAATATTCCAATACGCTGGTAACATTCAGTAGATTTCTCTCACCTAGAGATTAGTTAGGAATCACTACTTGTGAATTCCATAACATCCCATCATCGGACATTATTTATATCTTATTTACTTACTTTTAATTGTTATTATTATTTATTTATTATTTATTTTTTAACATTAATTTATTTTATAAAAGTTAATTATATTAGAAATCTTCATATCGAACTAAAATTACTTGAATACTCCAATACGCTGGTAATATTCAAATATTTCATTTCGACCCTAAGGATTATCAAAGAATCACTACTTATGATTTCTAGGAAATCCTATCATCGGAAATTCTTTTATATTTTTGTTTATTTATTTAAAATGTATATTTTTATTTATATATTTTATTTTAACACTTATACTTGCATTTATCTACATATTAATTAATTTATTTTAACACTCATATTTTTATCTATTTTTATATTTATTCACCTTTTTTATATTTATTTTTATTATTTTTCTTTATATTAGGAGATTTTGATATCGGAATAAAATCACTTAAATGTCCCAATACACTGGTGACATTAAGGATTTTATTTCGATCCTAAGGATTATCAAAGAATCACTACTTGTGAATTCTAAGAAATCCCATCATTGGAAATTCTCATTACAACCCTTTTTTTTTTTGAAGATAAAAACAATATATATAAATAAAATAAGTGAACAACATAAATGTGTACAGGATGGCTTAGATAACGTGTACTAAGTGGGAAAATAAACAATTAAAAGAAAAAGTGCACAGAATGACTAACACCATATGCATGTAATCAAGAAATAATATAATAAAATAATAACAATAATACCTTTTTCCTCAATCTGCTTTTTCCTTCTAATTAATTCTTTCCTTCTTGTCTACTTTTTACTCTCACATAGTAGCAATAACTTCCAATCCACACAGCAGCAACGTGGAAACAGAGCAGCAACACGGCAGCAGGCAACGATGATGATGCACGGTGCAACAACGAAAATGATGCAGCAAGACCCGAAACAGTGCAGTGGAGAGGGGCCAAAAACTGCTTATTTTATCGTTCTTTCTTTTCTCAACCGATTGCTAAGCCACTCTCTTGGTTCCCGCTGCAGTGCTGTGTTTTGAAGATGATGATGGTATCGGTGTATGCAGGCCAACGAAGTAACGGAGCTAGCAGCTGTGCTGTTCGGTTCTGTCCAGCAGTAGAAGAATGTGCTTTGTTGGGTTTTTGGCTAAGCTTTTTGGATGATTGGTTGTGAAGGGACCTTGGTGGAGTAATGAAGAGAGGAGGAGGTTTTACTAGGTGTATCGTGAGGATGAGCTAACGGAAATGGGAGCAAACGAAAGGAAAAATCGAAACAGAAGATGCAGCAAGTAGGTCGGTGATGAGGAAGGCTGGTGCAAATTAGGGACACAGCAGCGATGATGAATGATGAAGCTGGCGGTGGTATTGGAGCAACCTAGGTGTTGATGATGAAGTGGCGCAAAAGGCTGTTCAAGGTGACTGGTTTGGCAGCAATGAAGGTGAAAAAACGATGACCAGTGGCTGTGCAGGAAGCTAAGTTTTTTCTAGGTTTTTTTTCGTGTGTTCCCCTCCTAGGTTTTCTAGGTTTTTTTTTCAAGGTTCTTTTTTTTCTAGGGTTTTTCTTCCTCTCTTTTTTCTCTATATCTCTTGGCTTTATAGCCAATCAATTTTAGAAAGGAAATTTGAGAAAGAAAATTATTAAAATCCCTTAATGGTGCCTACCATCATGGGATTTTTTATTCATGATTTATTTCCATCAATTTGCAAATTATTATGTTCATTCATTTTTTTTTGGCAACAAATCAACCAAGTCAACTATTGAGGATGTAAATTTTGCATGTGCTTCAAATGAGATTTTTAAATTTGAAATATTTAACTTTAGGGTTTGCATGGATTACATGGGTTCCAATTTAAGATTTGACCAAAATTGACTTGTTTCTTTTTATCATTATTTATTTTTTGATTTTTGATTTTTTTTATTATTTTTTTTAATCTAAAAAAATTGTTCGGACAAAATTAGGTGTCTACAACTATCATGGTGGAAACCCGGGTCATTCTACGGAGAATTGCACGACTTTGAACTATAAGGTGCAAGGCTTGGTCAAGTCAGGAAGGTTAACTTTTTCCAAGGAGGTGGAACCCAGTATCAATGCTAACCCACTGCCCAGCCACAGCGGAGGATCAGTTAGTGCAACTGAAGTTCAGGGGAAATGTTGCATAAAAAGATACGTGGAAGAGGTTAAGACTCCAATGAGTCTAGTATTCGATGTTCTAACCAAGGCCAAGATGAGTCAGCCTGCACCTGCACTGTTGGAATCAAAGGTCCATCAAGATGAATTCGACCCGAATCTAGCGTGTGAATATCATATGGGATCTGTGGGCCACTCTATCCAAAACTGTCTTCATTTTCGACAAGTAGTCCAATCGGTGATGGATTCATTCTTAATAGAATTTTATATGGAGGAAGAGGGAGATGTAGTGAGCACTGCCTCGAATGAATCTTCGGGGTATGATTACCCTTGGGGGAAACCGCTGACGATTTTTTACAAAGAAAAGTCGAGTCCTAAGAAGGAGGAATCTAGCCTTGTCACTCCTCCGACCATGACAATCAAAGTTCCGAGCTCTTTCCCTTACAAGAGCAATAATGCTGTCCCTTGGAAATATGAGTTCAAAGCAGTGATTGAAGGGTCTAGTGACATGAGCTCAGACAAGTCAGATATGCCCGATAATGCCAACATAAGTGGGGTAGGAGGAATCACACGAAGCGGAAGATGCTACACACCGGAGATGTTAGATAGGGCCCGAAAAGGGAAAGGAAAGGAGAAAGAGGAAGACAACCAGGCGGAGAAAGAAGAGGAACAGGCCTCGTTTTCCAAAGACCAAGGAGGAAACTTGCAAAAGCCAGTATCGGAGGACGATGCAAAGGAGTTTTTAAAGTTGATCAAGCACAGTGAATATAGTGTGGTCGAGCAATTGAATAAGATGCCTGCTCGAATTTCACTATTATCTCTGCTGTTAATTCAGAATCGCATCGGAACGCCTTAATGAAAGTGTTCAATCAAGCATATGTGCCTCATGACATCCCGGTTGATAGTATGGACCAGTTGGCGGGAAATATCACAGCGGCAAACTTCATATCTTTTACCGACGACGAAATTCCGTCGGAAGGGCGAGGGAGTATTAAGGCCTTGAATATCACTACCAGCTATAAGGGCCACACGATCGCCAAGGTGTTGATTGATAATGGCTCATCGATAAACGTCATGCCTATGGCCACGTTAAAAAAGATGCCGGTTGACCTGTCTTACATACAACCAAGTAATATGGTTGTGAGGGCCTTCGATGGTTCTAGAAGGGATGTTGTAGGTGATATTGAAATCCCAATTGAAATAGGGCCGGTTACTTTCAATGTCCAATTCCAAGTGATGGATATTTCTCCGTCCTACAGTTTCTTGCTAGGAAGACCATGGATCCATACGGCGGGCGCTGTTCCTTCGTCGTTGCACCAGAAAGTAAAATTTGTCGTTGGTGATAAGCAAGTATCTGTTTCAGGAGAAGAAGACCTTTTAATCACCAAACCTTTGTCCGTACCCTACATTGAGGCAGCCGAGGAAGCGTTAGAGTGTTCTTTCCGGGCCTTTGAGATAGTGAATGCAACATATGTGGGAGAAGGATCAAGAATACCCACTCCACGGTTGTCAACCACCACTAAGATGCTTGTTAAACAGACACTGCAAAAAGGTTGGCGTGTCGGGAGAGGTCTGGGGAGAAATCTCCAAGGACAAAGGAAACCTGTAAAGATCATGGAGAACAAAGACAGGTTTGGCCTCGGATATAAGGCCACTGATTCGGAGAGGAGAAAGATCTTGGAAGAAAGAAGAAAGAAAAGAATAGCCCGCCTCCGAGGATACGAAGAAGAATCGGAGAAGATGGTGATACCGTACCTCTATGACACTTTTCGCTTTGGCAGATGTTATCACCCTGATTCATTAGAGGCAGTGAAAGCGGGACCTATGTTATTGATGAAAGGATCTTCCCGCGGGTTCCAAGTCTAAAGAGGTGCATGGAGAAATGATAGCTTTTGTTATAGGAATGATTGTGTTGTTGGGCACAGAGCTGAAAAACTGAATTGTTGAAAGGATACCTTCTATCTTTTGTTTTTCTTTTTCTTTTGTAATGTAGTGAGGTAGATTATCAACATCTCGGTCTAGAGAGCTCTAGAAGATTTTTTGTAAACTTGATCTTCATCATCATTTCAATAAATTAACAAGTTCAATGCATTTCGAGTGCTTTCTTTCCATCCATCATCGTTTTTTTACTGTTCTTTCTTTTCATTCACTATAATTGGTAAGAACAACCAACCATAACTGTCAAATCTTTACTTTTTCAGGAAAATGAATAATGAATGAGAAGATAACCTTAACAGCTATCCGGGGTTTGATTTTGAAAATTCTATGCATATTGGTGAACTCGATAACAATGTAGATTCAGACGATGATGCTTTGTCTCCAGATCTATTGAAAATGATTGGGCAAGAGAAAAAACCAATTGAACCTCACAAAGAGGTAATTGATATGGTCAACCTAGGGGATGATGAGAACGTTAAAGAAGTCAAAGTAGGCACAGCACTTCCATTTGTTGAGAGGCAAAGACTAGAGGAATTACTTCATGAATACGTTGATGTGTTTGCTTGGTCTTATCAATACATGCCTGGGTTAAACACTGATGTGGTGGAGCACCGTCTGCCCTTGAAAATGGAATGTAAGCCAGTACAACAGAAGCTTAGGCGCATGAAGCCGGAGATGTTGTTGAAGGTGAAGGAAGAAGTAAAAAAACAATTCGATGCAGGGTTCTTAAAAGTAGCCAAGTATCCGGAATGGGTGGCTAATATAGTTCCGGTACCAAAAAAGGATGGAAAAGTAAGGATGTGTGTAGATTATCGGGACTTAAACAGAGCTAGTCCCAAGGATAATTTCCCATTGCCGCATATTGATACCCTGGTGGATAATACAGCCCAACACCACATGTTCTCGTTCATGGATGGTTTCTCAGGCTACAATCAGATTAAAATGGCCGAAGATGACATGGAGAAAACCACCTTTGTGACAGTCTGGGGCACATTTTGCTACAAAGTTATGCCTTTTGGTCTAAAGAATGCCGGGGCCACGTACCAAAGGGCAATGGTAACTCTCTTTCATGACATGATGCATAAAGGGATAGAGGTGTATGTAGATGACATGATTGCCAAGTCCCGAGGAGAAGAAGATCATGTAGCCAACCTTCGAAAGCTGTTAGAAAGGCTACGGAAGTTTCAGCTCAAGTTGAACCCCGCCAAATGCACTTTTGGCGTTAAATCGGGAAAGTTGTTGGGGTATGTAGTCAGCGAAAAGGGAATTGAAGTGGACCCGGACAAAATCAGCGCGATACAAAATCTGTCGCCTCCACGCACACAGAGGGAAGTAAGAGGTTTTTTAGGAAGAGTGAACTATATTTCCCGCTTCATCTCGCAACTTACGCTTAAATGCGATCCTATTTTTAAGTTGCTTCGGAAACAAGATCCGGGAGAATGGAATGAGGGATGCCAAGAGGCTTTTGAGAAGGTGAAAAGGTACTTGTCAAATCCACCTGTTCTAGTACCGCCGACGGCTGGAAGACCCTTGTTGCTATACATGACTGTCAATGAACACTCTATGGGAAGCGTATTGGCCCAACATGATGATACGGGCAAGAAAGAACGGGCTATCTACTACTTGAGCAAGAAGTTCACTGATTACGAGGCCAAGTACACTACAATAGAAAAAATATGCTGCGCATTGGCTTGGGTTGCTCGTAGATTGAGGCAGTATATGTTGTATCAGTCGACTTGGTTGATAGCTAGGTTGGATCCCCTCAAGTACATCTTTGAGAAACCATCATTGTCAGGTAGACTAGCTAGATGGCAAGTTATGCTTTCTGAATATGACATCGTGTACGTGTCTCAAAAAGCAGTCAAAGGTGGGGCAATAGCCGACTTCCTGGCAGATCGTGCTACTGACGAGTATGAGCCTATCAAGCTAGATTTTCCAGATGAAGATATAATGTCTGTCTTTCAAGTGAAGAAAGAAGAACCCGATAGCAGACAGTGGAGAATGTTCTTTGACGGCGCGTCCAATGCCTTAGGGCATGGGATAGGAGCAGTTTTAATATCTCCAAGTGGAAAATATTACCCGTCCACAGCCAGATTAAATTTCAACTGCACCAACAACATGGCTGAATACGAAGCTTGTGCAATGGGCTTAGGAGCTGCAATCGAGAGGGGAATCAAGAACTTGGAAGTTTATGGAGATTCAGCACTGGTTATTTATCAGTTACGAGGTGAATGGGAAACAAGGGATCAGAAGCTAGTTCAGTACCAGAAGTACATAGTTGAGCTTGCACAACAATTTGACGATATCGTCTTCCAGCATTTATCTCGAGAAGAGAACCAGCTTGCCGATGCCTTGGCAACACTAGCTGCAATGTTTAAAATGGAGACGGAAGCAAATGTTTCACCGATCAAACTGCGCATGAGAGATTCTCCAGTTCACTGTTCTAGTATTGAAGAGGAAGCGGATGGACAACCTTGGTATTATGACATCATGCAATACCTTAAGAGTCAACAATACCCAGAGCATGCATTGGAGAATGATAAAAAGATCCTTAGAAGATTGGCAATGGGATTCCTCGTTGATGGAGACGTTTTGTATAAAAGAGGTAGAGATCAGATGTTATTGAGATGTGTAAAAGCGTCTGAAGCCAAAAGGATTCTAGAAGAGGTACACGATGGAACTTGCGGGGCACACGCAAATGGTCATTTCATGGCTAGACAGATTATGAGGGCAGGCTATTATTGGACTACACTAGAAAGAGATTGCATAGATTATGCTAGAAAATGCCACAAGTGTCAAATCTATGCTGACAAGATTCAAGTTCCCCCAACTTCACTAAACGTCATGGCACTACCGTGGCCTTTCTCTATGTGGGGAATGGATGTGATTGGACCCATCTCTCCTAAGGCATCAAATGGGCACAGATTCATTTTCGTGATGATAGACTACTTTACAAAATGGGTTGAGGCTGCCTCTTATGCGAACGTGACTAAGTCTACTGTTTGTAAGTTTCTAAAGAAGGAGATAATATGTCGATACGGGCTCCCAGAAAGGATCATATCAGACAATGCCCTCAACTTGAACAATGACATGATGAAGGAAGTATGTGCACAGTTCAAAATCAAGCATCACAACTCAGCCCCGTATCGCCCGAAGATGAATGGAGCTGTTGAGGCTGCCAACAAAAATATTAAGAGGATTGTGGGGAAGATGACCAGCACATACAAAGACTGGCACGAGAAGCTACCATTTGCTTTGCATGCTTATAGAACATCAGTGCGTACTTCTACTGGGGCAACTCCTTTTTCTCTGGTTTACGGCATGGAAGCAGTGCTGCCTATTGAAGTTGAAATCCCCTCCCTAAGGGTTTTAATGGAACTAGAATTGGATGAGGCTGAATGGGTTCGAAGTCGCTTTGAACAATTAAACCTTATAGAAGAGAAAAGGCTCACGGCACTATGTCATGGTCAGATGTACCAGAAAAGAATGATGCGAGCCCATGATAAAAAGGTTCGACCCAGGCATTTCCGTGAAGGGGAGTTGGTGTTGAAAAGAATTCTTCCAAACCACCATGATAATCGGGGCAAATGGACACCAAATTGGGAAGGACCTTATGTGGTGAAAAGAGCGTTCTCAGGTGGAGCGTTGATCTTGACAAAAATGGATGGGAATGATCTGCCTAATCCGATAAATTCCGATGCTCCAACTCAAAATTGACACAAAAGGGGACAGTTCTGAGAATTTGATTACCACAATAGGAATCGCATGATTTTGTCAATAACATGCAGTCGCATTTCATTCATGTTATAAGAAAAAAAAAAGAGCATTAACATCATTGATAGAGAAATTTGCATTGGCATTATTGATATTGCATTTGTATTTGCATCAGTGAGCATTGCATCTGACAAACATTGGAAAATGTGAATATAGGAGATTTTTTTTTTTAAAAAAATTTTTCAAATTCAAAAAAAAAAACAAGAAAAAAAGAAAAAAGAGAAAAAAGAAAAACAACAAACAAACAAACAAAAGAGAGAGAGAAGAGAAAGAAAGAAAGAGAAGGAAAAGAAAAAGAAAAGAAAGAAGAGAAAGGAAAAAGAAGGGAAAAAGAAAAAAGAAAAAGAATTTAAAGTTTCATCGCCTCTGTTGCAAGAGGAGCCCATTTTCAGAAAAAGGATTTAAAGTTTCATCGCCTCTGCTGCAAGAGGAGCCCATTTTCAGAAAAAAATTAAAGTTTCATCGCCTCTGCTACAAGAGGAGCACATTTTCAAAAAAAATTTTAAAGTTTCATCGCCTCTGCTGCAAGAGGAGCACATTTTCAAAAAAATTTTAAAGTTTCATCGCCTCTGCTACAAGAGGAGCACATTTTTAGAAAAAGGATTTAAAGTTTCAACGCCTCTGTTGCAAGAGGAGCACATTTTCAAAAAAATTTTAAAGTTTCATCGCCTCTGCTGCAAGAGGAGCACATTTTCAGAAAAAGGATTTAAAGTTTCATCGCCTCTGCTGCAAGAGGAGCCCATTTTCAGGAAAAAAAAATTAAAGTTTCATCGCCTCTGCTGCAAGAGGAGCACATTTTCAGAAAAAATTTTAAAGTTTCATCGCCTCTGCTGCAAAAGGAGCCCATTTTCAGAAAAAAAATTAAAGTTTCATCGCCTCTGCTGCAAAAGGAGCACATCTTCAGAAAAGGAATTTAAAGTTTCATCGCCTCTGCTGCAAGAGGAGCACATTTTTAGAAAAAATTTTAAAAGTTTCATCGCCTTTGCTGCAAGAGGAGCTTTTCAGAAAGAATTTTAAAATTTTGCTACCTCGGTTGTATTAAAAAAAAAATAAAAGAGAAAAAAGAGAAGAAGAAAGATTAAGTCTTGAGTTGGACAAAATTGTTGTCTATTATCTTTGCTTTATTCCTGATCCTCAGCAATAAGCAAAGAGGGGCAGCTGTAGACACCTAATTTTGTCCAAGTTTTACAAATTATTTTGACAAATCTTATTGTTTTATTTGATTTTTTTATTTTCTTTTATTTTCATTATACCCCTATTATTATTAATTTTATTATTATTTTTTCTAATATTAATATTCTTTTATTATTATTATTAATATTATATTATTATTATTATTATTATTATTATTATTATTATTATTATTATTATTATTATTATTATTATTATTGTTGTTGTTATTATTTGTTTTTGTTTTTATTGTTATCTTTATTATTATTGTTGTTATTATTATTATGATCGTTACTCTTGTGTTATTATTATTAATATACTTATCTACTATTTATTTTCTTTTTTACCTTTTATTATTATTATTATATATTTCTTATTTTTACTTTATTATTATTATTATTATTATTATTATTATTATTATTATTATTATTATTATTATTATCAGTCCCTTTTCCAGTCCCTTTCCAGTCCCTCTTCCATTGCATTAAATGCTTGATATCTACCCAAGATCTGCCGGTTCCTGCCCCAGCCGCCGGCACCGCAACCCTCGGCAAGATCGTCTTCCCCATCCCGTGAATCCCGCTTCAACAGAAACCTACTGATTCTGTGATTTTGAAAGGCTAGGGAAAGGCTCCAATGTCGTTTAAGAGGACCCAAAGCGAGGATTTTTTCTGGTTCTTCTTCGGACAGAGAGGAGAGGACGAAAACCCTAAGCACTCACCACCATCATCACAGATACCCACCAACATCATCACTAACCACTCTCCACCGAAACCCCTAAGCACTCACCACCATCATCACAGATACCCACCAACATCATCACCAACCACCCTCCACCGAAACCCCTAAGCACCACCACCATCGTCACCACCGAAGCCCCCCAAACACCACCACCCAAACCAAAACAAACCCCCTAACCCAGATCTGGAAAACCATAACCCAGATCTGGAGAACCTAGGACCCGAGACCCCCAGAACCCTAGATCTCAAACCTGCAAGAGACAAGCAAAAAAAAACACATAAACCACAACAAAAACACAAACCACAAGAGAGCCCACAACCAGATCCAAAGAAAAAAAAACAACAAAATGAAAAAGGGAGAGAGGTGGCTTCGGAGAAGGTCAGATCTATGGGGTTGGGAGTATTTTCGGGATAAACGGAGGTTAGATCTAAGTAGAAGGGGAAGAGTAGAGCATTTTTTTGGCCCTCGGGGAGACCACCGGCGACCGGCGTACGGCGGCGCACGGCGGCCGGCAATCGCCCAGAGGAGGAGAGAGTCGAGAGGGTTTAGGGATTTTTTGTTGGAGAGGCCGGTGGAAATGAGGGAGTAAAAAAATTTGGGGCCTTTTATAGAGAGCAAAACGCAGCGTTTCGGTGAGCCCAGGAGATCCGCGCGTAGCCCCGACCTGACCCGAGATCCGCGCGACCCGCTTCTGCCACCCGCGAGTCGACCCGACTCCACTACCGCCTGCGACCCGGGATCCGCGATCCGACCCGCTCCGGCCCGTTCACCTTGGCAGGCTTGGGCCCTGCTGTTTGGGCTCAATTTTAGGCCCATTTTTGGGCTGTTGGGTATATTTCTTTTCCATTTTATTTATTTGTTTTATAAATTAATTTGTTTTAGGTGTTTTTAAGTGTATTATTATGGCAAAAAAATAATAAATTAATAATAAATAAGGAAGTAATACAATATATAAAAATAAAATACACATATAGTTTCAAAAGAAAATATATAAATTTTATGTACATAAAAGGCATATATTAATAAATATAAAGAAATGTGTATATATATATATAGTTCAAAATGTAAAACAAATATATAAAGTGTGTAAAATAGATATAGAAATATAATACATATGTAGAAATATAAATAAAAATACATAAAATAGGTATATAAATTACATATAACCATATAGTCATTTGTGTATAATAAATGTTTTTTTTTCAATTTAATATAAAAAATCTTTTTAGGAAGTTAGGAAATTTACATAATTTTAAAATGTACATAGGATATATAAAATGTGTAAATAAATAAAATATTTAATTTTTTTCTTTTATTATTAAACAATTTACCATAAAAAAAAATATTTTAAGAAGTTAAAAATAAAATAAAAATACAAAAGTAAAATAAATAAATAAAGTAAGCATGAATTCCGACGATAAGATATCGTAGAAGTCACAAGTAGTGATTCTTCGAATATCTCTAGGTGAGAGGAATTTATCGAATGTCGCAAAAAGTATTGGGATATTCGATTTAAATTTTTCAATATACAAATTCATGCTTATTTTAAAATATATAATAATATGTTTTGCAATAAAGATTATTTAGAAAAAATACTAATTAAATGAAAATTAATAAATACAAAAGAGGTAATGGAGATAGATGGGAAAGATTAATAAAAGATAAAAGGGATTTTAGAGATATATGAATACAAAATAATTAAACCAATAAAAATTAATAATAATAAAGTTTCAAAAGTGATTAAATTAACCAAATAAATGGTAATAGGATTTTGATAAAAGATGATAACAAAAGGGACTAAGTTAATAAATCTAAATAAATGAAGACAAGAATTAATGAAGATAAATAATTCATGAGAGGTAAAAGCTATTGCCCGATGATGGGATGTTACGGAAGTCACAAGTAGTGATTCCTAACTGATCCCTAGGTAAGAGAAATTTCACTAAATGTTGCCAAAAGTATTGGAATATTTAGAGAGGTTTTTCAATGCATAAGTTTTTATCTTAAAAGTATTTAATAATAAATATAAAAAAAAAATAATAAATAGTAATAATATCGACAAAAATAACAAAATCAATAATGTAAAAATAACAAAATAAACGATGAATACGTTAAATAAGAAAGTAAAAAATCTATATGCATTATATATTTGCATTATATGCTTCAAATGTTAATATTAAAGAATGGAATTCGTTCGATGATGGGATGCTACGGAAGTCACAAGTAGTGATTCCTAGCCGATCCCTAGGTAAGAAGAGTCCGCTAAATGTTGCCAAAAGTATTGGAATATTTAGTGTGATTTTTCAATACACGAATTTTCATTTTTTAAAAGTAAAAAAACAAATAATATAAAGAATAAAGAAATAATAAATGAATTAAATGGACATGCATGCGCATCATTATCTGTTTGCATCGCATGCATTCACGTGAATTAAATAATGTGGGTCCCATCGATGATGAGATTCTATAGAAGTCACAAGTAGTGATTCTTTAGAAATCTTTAGGTGAGGAGAATTACTTCGAATGTCGCTAAAAGTATTGGGATATTCGACTTAATTTTTCAATAAAAAGGATTCATGTTCCTTTTAAAATAAAACTTATTTTAAAATATATAATAACTTTTTATTCCATTACACAAAAAATGTGAATCCTCCGAGGATGAGATTCTATAGAAGTCACAAGTAGTGATTCTTTAGAAATCTCTAGGTGAGAAGAATTATTTCAAATGTTGCCAAAAGTATTGGAATATTTGATTTAATTTTTCAATAAATGGGGTCCATATTAATTTTCAAAGGAAGTTTTTAAACATACACGTAATAATAATTTTTAAGCCAATACACGAGTTTTCTAAATAAGCAAATTAGTGTTAAACCAAGACTCTTTTATTAAAATCAAAAGATACCACGTAGTTAGGATGGTACCGTTTTCTAACGGGCGTTATGAGGGTGCTAATCCTTCCTCGTACGTAACCGAACCCCCGAACCCAAATCTTGTTTTCGTAGACCAAAGAAATTGTCTTTTTAACAAAACTTAATTAATTTTGAGATTTTGTTAAAAAGATAAATATTTTCAGGTGGCCAATTACACCTAATCAAAAAAGATTGGTGGCAACTCCCATGTTTTTGTTTTTAAAATGCTTTTTCGAAAATCATCGAGCGCGAAGCCGTTACGACACTTGTATAAGCCACTGGAAATAATATTTTTGTTGTAAATACCAATATCACTTATAAATAGAACTTTTGTTTTAAAAGTAATTTACTATGGAAGTGAGTGTGATAAAAGTATCATAGATAGTCCAACCAACTTACTCTGTGTATGAATTTGAATAAATATTGTGTATTAAGGTACGTTACATTCCCGATGTTTACCCACCTTCTGATCCACCCCTCTCAGCAGGTTTACTTTGTGATTGCAGACTGTCCCCTGTCTCCTCAAACTCTACTATTTTGGTATCTCGTCTCGATGTTCCAAAGCTTCGCCTTGGTAGTGTTGCTCTGAGCCAGTACCCGTACTGTTGTCCTTCACCACTAGGTTCTGTCGACTCTTCCTTTTCACACTCGACATTTGTATGACCCAGCAGACGACATGTGTAATAGAAATTGGGAATCCTTTCATATTTCAAATGCCCAACTAACTCTTTTTTCCCCTTCTTGTACGAACGTCCTAATAGGTTTATTAATTTCAATTTCAAACCTTAATCTCAGACATGTTCCACTTGCTCCATTGGAGTTTGATAAGTCCATTCCTTTAGGCGTCCCAATTTTTTTACCAATTTTTTCACCTGCCTCTCGTTGAAGTATCTTGACTGGTAAACCATAGATCTGAATCCAGAACAGAGCTTTATCAAAAGAGTAATCACCTATTCGTAAATCTCCATCATAGTCTATCATTGCCAACTAATTTTTATCAAAAGACCAAGGTGAACCATTTATTACTCTTTTCTTATCATTCTTAGAAGTAAACTTGAAAAGAAAACGGTTCTCTTCTAAAATATCCACATGTATCTCTTGGGATAACTTCCATATCACCTTCATTGTGCCCTACCATTGCATCCTTGTTAAAGGATCTTGTAGTTAGTAGTTTGCCAACCATCCAGCTTTTTGTCGCTAGTGGATTGGAATCTCCCTTTGAATCATCAACTACCACTAGATCCTTCTCATCTTCTCCCATAGTTTTTCCAACGATTCCTCCATTATCCCCTATGTGCAACCTGCCTTCCTAACTCTACCCCTTGCTATTGATTATTTATCGATAAAACTATTCAACACTCTAAAGACTATCTCAGATAATCTTAAAGGACAACCACTTGTATCAAACAAGACTAGCGAAACTCTTACAGAGCCTTTGTTATGAACAGACTCAGCTTTTAAGAGTTTAATAGATTGCAAAAAATGTTCAGAGTTCGAATGATAATCACATTAAAATTCAAGAGGTTTTTTGACCTTTAAACCCTTAAATATCTTATAAAATATTTCAAATTTGTTACTTTTATCTAAAAGTAAAAAAAAATAAAAATATAATGATAAAATTAAATAAAATTAAAATACAATGACAATATTTACATATTGAATTGTATTACTATGACTCATTTGACCCAATCTTTTTTTTTTAACCAAAGATTGAAGTTTTGCCTTGAAATGGACGTTAATTCCACTCCATTATCAACAATCCAAACAATGAATTTTAAAATTTAGAATATATTATACACATGCAAATAAATATTATTTTTTAATTTAAACATTTAAAAATTTGATTAAGTTCACCAGTTTCCACTGGAGTGTCTAGAATTAAAATGCTTAGCTTTAATTATTCACGTTGAAATGTATTGGCATTGAGATATAATTTGTTTTTAGTAATTATGGTTATATTTTTTTCCTTAATTCTTCTTTTTAAGTTTCCTACACATATAATTTAAGTGATTTCAATATTATTCCAACTTTTATCATTATTTTATTTTTAATTATCTTTTTATTTATTGTATTAACCACTTGTCACTTTTATATAATAAAAAACAAAAATTTTTATTAAGAATTCTCAAAATTGTACCTTACAATTTTCTTGAAATTCTACCATAAATTGGATTTCCATTTACTTACATAATCAAAATTAAAACGCATATGATGAAAACAAACATATAATGATCATTCAGAATTTCGAATTATTCAAAATTTAATTTATGAATTTCTTTAAAAAAATTCATCATTGGAGGATTTTTCCTAAAAAGATTTTTGTTATTATTTTTTTAGTGATTTATTTGCCTAATATACTTACTAATATCCTTAATATTAAATTATCAACAACAACAACAACAACAACAACAACAACAACAACAACAACAACAACAACAACAACAACAACAACAACAACAACAACATAATAATAATAATAATAATAATAATAATAATAATAATAATAATAATAATAATGAATTATCTACAATTTCCAAATAAAAAAAGGGTTTATATATGATGTGTTAAAAGTGTATAGTCTCTATACCCTATCAATGCACTAGAGTTGACACCTCATCAATAAACAAAATAAAAAAATGTCAAGCCCTTAAAAATAAACACAAATAAAAATTTTTTCAATTTGCTCATAAGAGCTTATTGATGGGTGTCTAACCACTGATATATAGAGACTGATGGAGATCCACTGGCTCGTGATGTTCATGATGCTAAGGATCCATTGGTCATCCAAGGAAGTCCAATTACCCGAGCTCGAGCTAAAAATACGCAACAAGCCCTAGCCTCATTAATGCAACAAGCTCTAGCATCATTAAAGTGTCAAGGAAGCTTCCATGAAGAGTCCCAAGACATCTATACTTGCTTGGAAGCCCAAACGACATGAGCATGGTTTACTGTCTTATTTTAGCTTAACAATAAGATGGGCTAAGTGTTTGGATAGCCCACGTTTGAGTCTTGTTGTGTCTTGGACTATTTATTTTATGTAACTAGGTTTAGGCATGAATTTGGGTTTAGTCTTATTTTCTGTTGGTGTTAATTCCAGCCCCCTTGTTTATGGGCTTAAGTGTTAGGTATTATTATAAATACCTTGTAAACACTATTGATGGGGAGATCAGTAAATTGAATTTTCAGAATTTGAGTGTGCCTTTCTCTTGGGTTCCCTCTCTACTAGGCTTATCAAGATCTTCTTCCTTGTGGCGCCTCCTTCTTCACCATCCACCATTGCTATACCTTAGGTTCTTGAATTCTTATTCGTAGGGTTAAAGTCCAATACCTTTGGGTTCGAGTCTCTTTAGGCTTCGGGTCTAGGTTTCAAAAGTTGTCATTCATCAACTTTGTTTCTGTCCTTTGCGTTTTCAGCTCCTTCAATTTCCAAGCTATGTTTCCTCTTGTCCGTGCGCATCAGTTGGTATTCAGAACTCAAGTTTCGATTTCTGGTTTGTTTGTGCGTCACTCACTTTTCGAATTTTTGGTTTATTGGTTTCGATTTTTTTTCTTTTTTTCTCTCTTGTTGGTTTCGATTTCTGGTTTGTTGTTGTGTTTAAGTTGAATTCATAACCCTAGCCGCAATTCCTCAAAACCCTAGCTGCACCCCTTCCTTCAAAAACAAAAACCCTAGTCGCAATTCCTCAAAACCCCGTCGCACCCCTTCAAAAAACCCTAGCTGCACCCCTAAAAAAAAAACCCTAGCCGCACCCCTCAAAAAAAAAAACCCTAGCCGCACCCGTAAAAAAAGAACCCTAGCCGCACCCCTAAAAAAAAAAACCTAGCTGCACCACTCCTCTTTTCAAGGAAATCACAACACTCAGAGTTTAAAAAAAAAAGAAGAAAAGAATTCGAAAAAAAAAGAAGAATTCAAAAAAAAATTGTTGCGGTACTGTTCAAACTGAAAATTTTGGTTGAGTTAGGAGGTGTACAAGTACCCATTTTAAAGAAAACGACGAAAGAAAACGACCCTGTGGAATATATTCCACAGGCCCCACCCTATCTTGGCCAAATTCCATCGTCTTCTTATAGTTTTAGGCCATTTTTTAATTTTTTTGTCATTCTAGTGATTTTTTTATTATTTTTTATTCTGTCTTTCTTTCTTTGAGTCACCCTAGCCCTAGCCACACCTTTCTGTGCAAAAAAAAAGAAAGAAAAAGAATTCGAAAAAAAAATTTAGAAAAAAAAAGAAGAATTCAAAAAAAAAATCTTGGTGACAATACTTGGTGAATTAGTTGATTCTGTGAGGTTGATTCTTTGACTGAGTCTCTAGTGCGATTGTGAACCTGTAGAGTTAAGGTAGAGTAAGGGAAAAAGGCAGGAGTGTGTGAGAAACATTAGTAGAGAAAAGCCAAATTACTTGAGTGAAACACGAGTGTAAACACGTGAGGATATCTTTGTTGAAAATGTCTTCTGAAGGTGATAAGTCCGACTTTAAAAAGATTGAATTCATGCTTCAGGCAATGCAACAACAGTTCCAACGGATGGACGTGAAATTCAATGACATTCATGATAAGTTGAACCAACATGAAGCTCGGTTTGCAAAGATCCAGCAAGGTGATACTTCTCGTCTAAAAAGTAAGGTTGTTGCCAATGACGAGTATGATGATACTGTTGGGTATGATTCGAACGAAGAGTCTGGGATCGATAGACATCATATAAGGTACCATGGGTATAGAGATCGAGTTGATAAAGCCCGTGATAGAGGCAAGGAGAAGATGGATGGAAACCTTGGCAGTATAAAATTGAAGATTCCTCCTTTTCAAGGCAAGAATGATCCTGAGGCATATTTGGAGTGGGAAAGGAAGATTGAAATGGTGTTTGACTGCCACCACTACTCTGAGGAAAAAAAGGTCAAACTTGCAGCAATTGAGTTCGCAGAGTATGCTATGGTTTAGTGGGATCAGTTAGTCACTAGTAGAAGAAGATATGGTGATCCTCTAGTGTCTACATGGGATGAGATGAAGCGCATCATGAGGAAGAGATTTGTGAAGGAAACCGAAACAAACACTCAGCGGAAATAAAACATTCGGCCTCCACCAGGATCGATTCGGAGGGTTGCCTGATTAGGGTTTCGAGATTTTACCTAACGTTTTCTCTGCTTTTTCTGTCTTTGGTCGAATCACAAGCAGCAACTTTTCGTTCCTGCCTCTATGGTATCCACACGAACGGATCTCACGACTCTTGAACGTCTCACGATCAGATGCCTTAAGGAGCGTTTTAATTCTTTTAACCGAACTGCTAGCTTCGATTAAAAGAATACTTTTCTGTTTTCTAATTGTTGTGTAGCTATATTTCAGAAAACATCCTTTTATAGGCAGTAAATTTTACCCTAAAATTTACTGCCAAACATAACTCTAATCCTACTTAGAATAGGATTAGTTATATCCCTAATCCAATTCAGAATAGGATTAGTTATATCCTTAATCCAATTCAGAATAGGATTAATTAAGCTCCTCATTGATCCGTTCTAAGTGTGCGACCCAATAGGTTCTCAAAACAATGGCAATGACAAAATTGTCACAGGCAATGAGCGGTATCTAGCAACACATCATTGCTACCCATGTAACGAGAATGTCAATGGCTCGACATAACCTTACTCGTGATAGATGTTACCGTGTAGTCTAATCCCTTTATCCTTTGATGTCTTGATTAGACACAAGTCATGGAATGTGTCACACTTGTATAGTCTAATCAGCGTTTCTTGATTCCTGAGTAGACTAATTAAACAAATAAAATCAATATCTCATATTGACTTATTCGAGCACGGCCATGCATTTCTTAGTCTCACTCTATCAAAGGGCCCAAGACATCACTCTTGTTATATAAGAGGGATAAATTCTATCTTGATCACTCAACATCCCTCTACATAGATCAAGGCATACCCAATTACTACCTTTATAGTCCATCCTGTTACGAATGACATCTAGCAGCATTAAAGTATGCAATTCTCTATGTTGGGATCTGTGATGATCTCAAGTCAAAGGATCACATACACCATCATCACTATGAGAATCGCTTATGACACTCATATAACAATCCATGTAGCGTTCTCATGGAGGGTCGATCCAGTACATAGTTCTCTAACATGTACCTATGTGATGACTTGATATCCTATATCGATGACAATGGTCATCAGTCAACCACATACTAGTCTTATCGTATCATTGTTATCCTTGTTCACAATAATACTTGACTAGGGATACTTTAAGAATAGTGTGTTATTACTATTCTAAGGACATTATCATATATGATTACATTACGCAGTTATAAAACAAATATAATAATGAACTATAATAAATAAAATGTCATGATACATAAATAATGCCAAAGTCAATCATCTAATGAATGGTTCTAAGGGCATAATCCAACAATTTGTTCCTACTCATTACTACAGAGAGTTATACCAGAAGCTCCAAGGTCTTACCCAGGGCTTAAGGAGTGTTGAGGATTACTATAAAGAGATGGAAATAACCATGATCCGAGCCAATATCCAAGAGGATGCAGAAGCTACTATGGCTCGTTTTCTTCAAGGCTTAAACCGTGAGATTGCCAATGTAGTAGAGTTGTAGCATTACATGGATTTAGAGGAGATGCTCCATGTGGCCATCAAAGTCGAAAGGCAACTCCAAAGGAAAGGTACATCCCGTTTCACTTCTAGTTCAGTTCCTGTTTGGAAATCTAACACCTTTCGTAGGGATGATAAGCCTGTGTCTACGCCTAAGTCAGAGAGCTTTGCTAACCCAAGCCTGAGGGCCCTCCAAAGCCTAAGATTGAACCTGCCCAAGCATCCCAAAGCAGGACACGTGACATTAAGTGTTTCAAGTGTTTAGGTCGTGGACATATTGCCTCACAGTGTCCCAACCGTAGAGTGATAATCATGCTTGGGAATGGAGATGTTGAGAGTGAAGGTTCTGAAGTCGGGGTTGAAGATGAGATGCCTGCGTTAGAAGATGTTGACGAAAAAGAAGTTGTTGAGTATGCTGCTCATGGTGAAGCACTTGTTGCTAGGCGTGCTCTTAATACCCATGTGAAGTTTGAAGATGAGGCACAGCGCGAGAACATCTTCCATACGAGATGCCATATTAGTGACAAGGTATGTACTGTAATCATTGATGGTGGGAGTTGTACTAATGTTGCTAGCACATACCTTGTTGATAAGTTAAAGTTGCCCACTACCAAGCATTACCACCCATATAAGTTGCAGTGGATTAATGACTGTGGTGAAGTCAACATGGTGAAGCAAGTCTTGGTTCCTTTTCGTATTGGAAAGTATCATGATGAGGTGTTGTGTGACGTGGTGCCCATGCAAGCTAGCCACCTATTGCTAGGTAGACCGTGGCAGTATGATCGTAGAGTCATCCACGACGGTTACACTAACCGTTACTCCTTTACCATGGATGGCACGAAGATCGCTCTTGCTCCCCTTAGCCCTAAGGAGATTTATGAGGACCAATTAAGGCTAAAGGAGCAACATGACGAGCAAAGGAAGGAAGCTAAAGAAAAGAAAGAAAAGAAGGAAAACAAGGAAAGCAAAACTGTGAGCTGCTATGCCAAATCCTGAGATGTGAAGACTGCATTTCTTGCTAAGTCTCCTATTCTTTTACTCTTATTTAAAGATTCTTATTTTATTGATGCAGAACTCCATGATACTTTGCCTACTGATGTTGTCTCATTGTTGCAGGAGAGTTCGAGGATGTATTCCCTGAGGAGATCCCAAGTGGATTACCACCGATTCGTGGGATCGAGCACATGATTGACCTTGTCCCCAGAGCTACCATTCCTAACCGTCCAGCCTACAGAAGTAATCCCGAGGAGACGAAGGAGCTTCAAAGGCAAGTTGAGGAGCTCATGAGGAAAGGTTATGTGAGAGAGAGCATGAGTCCATGCGCCGTGCCCGTACTGCTTGTGCCAAAAAAAGATGGGACGTGGCGGATGTGCGTTGACTGCCGAGCCGTCAACAAAATCACTGTAAAGTACCGCTATCCTATTCCTAGGCTAGATGACATGCTTGATGAATTGCATGGTGCATGCATGTTTTCTAAATTCGATTTAAAGAGCGGCTATCACCAAATTCGTATGAAAGAAGGTGATGAATGGAAAACTGCATTTAAGACTAAACATGGTCTCTACGAGTGGTTAGTTATGCCTTTTGGCTTGACTAATGCACCCAGTACATTCATGAGATTAATGAACCTTGTTTTACGTGATTTCATTGGTAAGTATGTGGTTGTCTATTTTGATGACATTTTAATCTACAGTAAGAGTCTGCATGAGCATGTTGAGCATCTTAGGAATGTTCTTTCTGTTTTGAGGAATGAAAGTTTGTATGCCAATCTTAAGAAATGTACATTCTGCACTGATAAGATTGTTTTCCTTGGGTATGTAATTTCTTCACATAGCATTTCTGTTGATAATGAGAAGGTAAAGGCAATTAAAGATTGGCCTGTACCTAAGTCTGTTTCTGAGGTGCGTAGTTTCCATGGTTTAGCTAGTTTCTATCGTCGATTCGTTAGAGATTTTAGCACTTTAGCTGCACCTTTGACCGAAGTGGTCAAAAAGAATGTTGCATTTCATTGGGGTCCTGCACAAGAGCATGCTTTTAATTTGCTTAAGGATAAACTTTGTTCTGCTCCTTTGTTATCTCTGCCTGACTTTACTAAAACTTTTGAGATTGAGTGTGATGCCTCAGGTGTAGGTATTGGAGCTGTGCTTATGCAGGAAAAACGCCCAATTGCTTTCTTTAGTGAGAAGTTAAGTGGAGCAGCACTTAACTATCCCACATATGACAAGGAGATGTACGCGTTAGTGAGGGCCTTGGAGACATGGAAACATTACTTGTGGCCCAAAGAATTTGTCATCCACACTGATCATGAGTCCTTGAAGCATTTGAAAGGACAGAGAAAGCTGCATAAGCGTCATGCCAAGTGGATAGAGTTCATTGAGATGTTCCCGTACGTGATCAAGTACAAACAAGGTAAAGAGAACGTCGTACCTGATGCGTTATCTCGTAGGTATACTCTTATCACTACTCTTGATGCTAAACTTTTAGTATTTGAGTATATCACGGAACAGTATGCTGATGATGTTGATTTTGGTAATGTTTATGATGCATGTGCTACATCTGGCTTTGGCAAGTTCTTTAGGCACGATGGGTTCTTATTTAGAGAAAATAAATTATGTGTGCCTCGGAGTTCATTGTGCGAGCTGTTAGTTAGAGAAGCCCATAGTGGAGGATTAATGGGTCACTTCGGGGTTAGGAAAACTCTAGCTGTTTTGCAAGAACATTTCTTTTGGCCTAACATGAGGAGAGACGTAGAGAGATTATGTGATAGATGCATTTCATGTAGGCAAGCTAAATCTAGAGTTCATAATCATGGTTTATATACTCCTTTACCCATTCCTACTACCCCGTGGACTGATATCTCTATGGATTTCGTTTTGGGCTTGCCTAAAACAAAACGCGGTAGAGATTCTATTTTTGTTGTGGTTGACAGGTTCTCCAAGATGGCTCATTTTATCGCTTGCCACAAGACGGATGATGCGATCAACGTTGCTGACCTTTTCTTCAAAGAGATAGTACGTCTACATGGTGTATCGAGGACCATTGTTTCTGATCGAGATGCCAAGTTCCTTAGTTACTTTTGGAAGACGTTATGGGGAAAGTTGGGAACTAAATTGTTGTTCTCCACCACTTGTCACCCCCAGATTGATGGACAGACTGAGGTCGTCAACCGAACCCTATCTACATTATTGAGGTCCATTATTCAGAAGAATTTGAAGAATTGGGAAGATTGCTTGCCACATGTGGAGTTTGCATATAACCGCAGTGTTCATCACTCCACAACAAGTTGCTCTCCATTCGAAGTTGTTTATGGCTTCAATCCTCTTACTCCCTTGGATTTGTTGCCATTACCTAGTGCTGAACAGAGTAACTTGGATGGAGAACAGAAAGCTAAGTTTGTGAAGCAACTCCATGAGAGAGTACGTCAAGCTATTGAAAAGAAGATTGAGCAGTATACCACCCAAGCAAATAAGCATCGAAAGAAAGTAGTCTTTGAGCCTGGTGATTGGGTTGGGTGCATATGAGAAAGGAGAGGTTTCCTGTTCAGCGACGAACCAAGTTGCATCCCCGAGGAGATGGACCATTCCAAGTCATAGAGAAGATCAATGATAATGCCTACAAATTGGATCTTCCTGGTGAGTATGGTGTATCTGCTACTTTTAATGTTTCTGATCTTTCTCCCTTTTCTTTTGATGAAGGTATATGCGATTTGAGGACAAATCCTTTTGAGGAGAGGGGGAATGATGGAGATCCACTGGCTCGTGATGTTCATGATGCTAAGGATCCATTGGTCATCCAAGGAAGTCCAATTACCCGAGCTCGAGCTAAGAAGACGCAACAAGCCTTAGCCTCATTAATGTAACAAGCTCTAGCATCATTAAAGTGTCAAGGAAGCTTCCATGAAGAGTCCCAAGACATCTATACTTGCTTGGAAGCCCAAACGACATGAGCATGGTTTACTGTCTTATTTTAGCTTAACAATAAGATGGGCTAAGTGTTTGGATAGCCCACGTTTGAGTCTTGTTGTGTCTTGGACTATTTATTTTATGTAACTAGGTTTAGGCATGAATTTGGGTTTAGTCTTATTTTCTGTTGGTGTTAATTCCAGCTCACTTGTTTATGGGCTTAAGTGCTAGGTATTATTATAAATACCTTGTAAACACTATTGATGGGGAGATCAGTAAATTGAATTTTCAGAATTTGAGTGTGCCTTTCTCTTGGGTTCCCTCTTTACTAGGCTTATCAAGGTCTTCTTCCTTGTGGCGCCTCCTTCTTCACCATCCACCATTGCTATACCTTAGGTTCTCGAATTCTTATTCGTAGGGTCAAGGTCCAATACCTTTGGGTTCGAGTCTCTTTAGGCTTCGGGTCTAGGTTTCAAAAGTTGTCATTCATCAACTTTGTTTCTGTCCTTTGCGTTTTCAGCTCCTTCAATTTCCAAGCTACGTTTCCTCTTGTCCGTGCGCATCAGAGACTATACACTGTTAATTTATATACATTATCAATGCATATAAATCCATAAAAACATCACTTTTGAATTAAAATTTAGGTTTGATTTGAAGTGCACGAGAGTCTAATGATTGAGTCTCATTTGTTAGAACTAAGGTTATAAATGGTTACCTTATAAGTGGTTACATTACATTATTTGACCCAATTAAATAAAATTAAGATATCTAATAATTAGATTCATGTAGTAACTGTACCATTCGTCACTAGATCAAGTAGTTATCTTATAGTACCCTAGTACCCGAAAACAATCTTATATAATAATTTTTATATATGATATACATTTTTATTTATAAATTATTTATTGTTAAAATAATACTTAAATTAATTCATTAAGTATTTTAATTATGATTTTTAACATTAATTTATTTTTATGAGTTAATTTAAATTTATTAATTTAATTTTTCTTAATATATGCATTAAAGTTGATTTTAAATTTAAATTTGAAAATAAAACTTTGACTTGATAAACAAGTACTTAACGGGTTTGGAAAGTAATAAGTATTTTTAATATTATATGACCAGCATTTGGCTAATTCAAAATATATGAATAGTTAACTGATTCAAGTATTGTAAATTATAATCAAGTTCGGATTTGAATATTTTAAAATTAGCAGGTACAATAACTGCTGCAATTCTCATAAATCTCTAATGAGAACTTCACTTCTACTAACAACCAACTCTTTTTTTTTTTTTAATACCTAAACCATACCTCTTTTTACGTTAGTTTTTTTTCAAAAAAAAATGTCATCTGATGTAGATAACTTTTATTTTATGTTAAACACAGGTGTTAAATTAGTTTTTATTTTTTATTGATAAAAGTTTATAAAAGTTTGATTGCAATTTAATAAAAACAACTATCTTCTAAGAAGGCAAGCAACAAAAAGTCCTCTAATAGAAGCGGATATTAATTGGGTTGAGTGTCATGATGTTGAATATTTAGGCCAATGCATTCATTTAAGCGCTCAAATTATCTGTCACTTCCAAGAAAAAATATAAACTTTTCATTAGAAAACCTAGCAATGGTTAATTAGGTCCAAATTTAGGCATCTATTGAAATTAGAAAAACCTTCATAAATAGGAAAAATGACTTCAATTAATGATAATTTCATCCAAACGTATGGAAGTCGGCCACAAATTTGTGTTCAATGGACCATGGACAGCCGAGTTGAAAAAGTCAGTCACATTAACGAAGAATATGTGCAAAAAGAGTAAGAAGATAAAACATAGGAACTTCTTCTACATTAATTAGTAAACTTTTTTATCAAGTTCGAGTTTGGAATCGCAATCCCAAGCACACATGGCACAACCAAGTGCCCATTTATTTGAAAACACAAATAGAAACATGGTAATCAAAAGAAACCGTGTTGCTTGTGTAGCCCCTCCACGATTTAATCAATTCCAAGCACTTTCTTCATATGCAAAACAAAGCCATAAACTTTTTCTTGGTCAGGAAGAGACTTGGATACACTCTCCTTTTGCAGGCAGCGTTTAGCCCATGCCATCAGCTTGGGGCACTCTGCCTCAATGCTGAAGTCGCCACACTTCTCATAGGCATAAAACCAGCTGTAAAATGGAACAAGAACCACATCTACATAGCCAAGATTTTCTCCACCAAAGTAAAGCTTGTCTCCAAGCTCTCTCTCCAACAGCTTCAGGCCCTCAATAAATTCTTTCTTTGCTGTTGCCTGTTCTTCTCCCTTGCTTGTCCATATTTTCCTCGCAGGGTCACTTATCTGCATTCGATTCAACAACAATTTAGGCACAACAGTTCTCTATTATCAAAGAAATCGCTTATTTGCAGTAATATTAGCATTTACACTCGACCATATGACTCAATGATTGGAACATGTACTTCCTTTTATCCAAACCCAATTCAAATCCCATTTTTCAATTTAAAATTAAAACAAAAATAAAGCCATAAAATCACAACAATTGTTAAAGGGATGCTTGGACAACTGAAGACAAATAATGCTGATTTCAGCTTTACAACAAAAGTCAAGGACAACAAAATGTTGAACATATATGTGAACCGTCTGGTGAAAGTTAAGCATAGTTTCCTAGTGGGTCACTAAGTTCAACTCCCAATCAACATGGAAGTTGGAACCTGCAATGAGACGACTAGAAGCAATAAAACATCAAGAGAATGATTTATGATGCCAAACCTCATCAAGAAAGTACCTTCTTGTCAACAAAATCAGCCCAGAATCTGGCAATGGCTCTTTGGTAAGGATCAGAAGGAAGCAAAGGAGATTTATGGTCCCAAACCTCATCAATGTACTGAACCTGGATGAGTGACTCACAAACAGGTTTACCATTGTGGATGAGAACTGGGATTTTCTTGTGAACAGGGTTCATCTGAAGAAGCAAAGCACTCTTGTTCCTCAGATCCTCTTCCTTGTACTCATATTTTATCCCTTTCTCGGCCAAAGCAATCCTCACTCTCATCCCATATGCACTTGGCCAGAAATCCAACAATACCACCTCTTCTGCCATTTTCAACTTTAAAAAACAAAGACTGAAAGTTTCTTTTGCTTTTGCTTTTGGTTTTCTCCTTTCTGATGTCTGAAACTGAGCGGTTTGCAACTGTATTTATAGACAATAAGTTCGTCATAAGTACTATTTTTATTCTAGGACCTTCTTCCGCCAAACTGCTGAAGGCATACCATGCAATCGCTTACGTCAGTTGGCCCAAAAATTACTTTTTCATTTTTTAATGCTGATTGACTTACGACCAAAAGTATGAATTTGCTTCTATTATGCAATTGCTTGCCTCATCCTTTACGTTTTCTCAGACCCTTTTTTTTTTTTTTTTTACGTTTTCTACTATAGGTTTTTCATTTTATATTTTCTCATTTTATTTTCATATTCAACTCTCTGAATAAATTTGTTAGTTATTATATTTATCATTGTTAAAAATATTTTATAGAATTTTATGTAAATATGGAAAAACCAAAACTTTCTATAAAAAGACACTAAGTTTAGGCTGATAATCTAATTATTTGGCATATGGATATTTTGAAGTTTTATTTAAATTAATTTGATTCTAACCAAGTTAATTATATATTTTTTATTTTTTTTATTCTATACATGCATTTATAACATTATTTTCTGTTGTCGTCCTCCTCCCCGTCGTGTTCCACCTCCCAATGGAACCGGAAGCCTCCAAAGTCCAAACCGCAATCTTCCAGTGCTCCTCTAAGGGCCACCACATGACTTTCTCCTCTCAACTATTAATGATGATTAAGATTATTTGTACTCCCCCTCCAAAAAATTTAATGATGATTAAAGGAAAAATACTCGCTGAATCAATGTCTTTAGGAATTATTTAAAGAGTTAAAATTTCATTAGTTTTGAAAAATTAACATTCAATGTATTGTTTTCATAAAATTAAAGAATATATATGAATTAAAATTCTTTTAAAATATTATCTTAACCAATAACAATTATCAAAAGAAATATTTATCTAATTTAATTTCAACAATTATTATTTATAATTAAGAATCCATTTGGATGAAGAGTGAGATTAGCATTGGTTAGATTGAAATAATTGTAGATGAAGTTATTTATTATAACAATAAGATTAAAATCAATGATGAAATATATATTTGGATGCAAAATTAATGATGACACTTAAAGTGAATTGTAGCAAAAAAAATTAAAGATAAAAAATTAAATTTTTCTATAATTAAAATTTAAATCATTTGATTTTTATGAAATTAATAAATATTAAAAATTTATTAAAATTATTTTTATATCAAGTAATAATTTTGTTAATAAATAATTATAATTCATAAAAAAGATAGTAATGTATCAAACAATATTTTTTTTCTTGATTTTCTTTATTATATATACTTATCTATTTTTTGTTAACTCATATTAATTATATAATAATAAAATTTATTTATTTATTTATATATTATTTTAGTATATAATAATACAATTTATTTATTATATTAAACAAACAAAACTATTCTACAATTTAAAGAAAAATCAAATTAAAAAAATGAAAAAAAGGTTAACTAGTTGGATATTTTCATCCCGACATTATAGTTCGAAATAGAGCTGCTTAATGGGCTGGGTTAGCCCAACCCGATTCGCAATCGGATCGGACTAATCCGGCCCATAATCTGAACCGGTACAGTACTGGTTCGGAACCGGCCCAGCCCGGTAGGTCGATTTTAGATTGTTAGGATCGGGCCCGCTAAGGGCCCGATCCATTAAGGATCGGAACCGGAGAACCGAACCGGTTCCAGTTGAACCGGTTCGGTTAAAAAAAAAATAAAAAAAAAGAAAATGGCTGCCACTGCGCAGCTTTTCAGATTTTCAATAGGCAAGTCACTTGATGGTGGTCGTTGCCCATCAATCTTTTTTTTTAAATTTTTTTAAAAATTTTTTTATTCTAATTTTTTTCTATAAATACTTCTTCTATCTTCTATTTTTCTTTACATTTCTTCTATATTTTCTCTCAAATCTACCTACTATCTATATTTATCTACTCTTATTCTCTTCACTCACATACTCTCTCAATATTCACTCAAACTCTCTCAAATTCACTTAAATTCCCTTATTCCAAATTTATAATCTCATCATTTTCTTTCTAAATTTCATTTTTCTTTTTATTTTATAATTTTGCAAACTTTACTTTTAATTTTCAGATTCTAATATATTATATATCTCTTATTCCAAATTTATAATCTCATCATTTTCTTTCTAAATTTCATTTTTCTTTTTATTTTATAATTTTGCAAATTTTACTTTTAATTTTCAAGTTCCAATTTCCAAATTCCAATATATTATATATATCATACATCTATTTTTTTTAATTCTTAACATATATTTATTTTCAAAAAAAATATAAAAATGTCAAATTTCTTTCGTCGTTCATGCTCTGTTTCTCGACCTTTTGGTTCCACTGAAATTCCTAATTTGGGTGACGAATCATTTAATGAAATCGAACTCGATATTCATTCGGAGGAGGAGCTTCCTTTGGCGGCACCATCGGTTGGTCGTGATCGACGTGGAGGTCATGCTCAAACACAATCATCAGCTGCCACCACTGCTGCTACATCATCAAGGCTGAAGTTTAGTCGAAAAAAACGGGCAGGGTATGGGAGTATTTCGATATTGTAGCAAAAGAAGGTGAGACGAATAAATATTATGCTATTTGTATATTGTGCCAAGGCGTTTACTCTTATAAGTCTGGTGGAGGTGTTGGCGGTACAAGTACGTATAAAAGACATTTAATTACTGCACATAAAATTAATCCTGATGCCGAAGAAAATGAAATTTTAGAAGGTAAACAATCTCAAATTAATACACGTGATGGTGGAAAAAATTTTATTTTTGATAATGTTCAAGCTAGACGTGGTTTAGTTAGATTTGTAATTAGGACTGAACAACCATTCACAATTTGTGAAAAAACAGGATATTTAGAATTTGTTTGTAACTATTTACAACCCGCATATAAATCTATTTCTAAACATACATTAGAAAGAGATTGCATGGATATGTTTAAAGAATATAGACAAGCTTTAATTGATAAACTTAGTAATATTTCATCTAGGGTTAGTTTAACTAGTGATATATGGACTAGTACTAATGGTATAAGTTATCTTGTTATAACTTGTCATTGGATAGATGAAGATTGGTTCATGCAAAAACGAATTTTATCTTTAGATGTAATAGAAGAAGCATATAATTCATATACTATTCATAAATATATTACTAAAGTTTGTAAATTATATGGACTAGAAAATAATAAAGTTTTTGCTATTACTTTTGATAATGCTTCGAGTAATACTGCAGCTATTCCTCATTTAATTAAAAGTTTAAACCCTGTTATGCAAGGCATATTTTTTCATGCAAGATGTGCATGTCATATTATAAATTTATGTGTTCAAAATGGTTTTAGTTCTAATGGTACTGGTACTGGCATAGGTCCAATTGATAAAATTAAAATTTTAGCAAAATGGATTCGCACACCAAGTAATAAACGTGAATGGAAGTAAATTTGTATAACAAATAATATACCTGTTAAAGCGTTTCCACTTCCCGTGGAAACAAGATGGAATTCACTTCATCGTTTGCTTTCTTCTATTTTACCTTATAAAGAACTTGTTGTTGGATTATGCCCTTAGAACCATTCATTAGATGATTGACTTTGGCATTTTTTTATGTATCTTGACATTTTATTTATTATAGTTCATTATTATATTTGTCTTATAACTGTGTAATGTAATCTTATATGATAATGTCCTTAGAATAGTAATAACACACTATTCTTAAAATATCCCTAGTCAAGTATTATTATGAACAAGGATAACAATGATACGATAAGACTAGTATGTGATTGACTGATGACCATTGTCATGGATGTAGGATATCAAGTCATCACATAGGTACATGTTAGAGAACTATGTACTGGATCGACCCTCCATGAGAACACTACATGGATTGTTATATAAGTGTCATAAGCGATTCTCATAGTGATGATGGTGTATGTGATCCTTTGACTTGAGATCATCAGAGATCCCAACATAGAGAATCTCATACTTTAATGCTGCTAGATGTCATTCGTAACAGGATGGATTATAAAGGTAGTAATTGGGTATGCCTTGATCTATGTAGAGGGATGTTGAGTGATCAAGATAGGATTTATCCCTCTTATATAACAAGAGTGATGTCTTGGGCCCTTTGATAAAGTGAGACTGAGAAATGCATGGCTGTGCTCGAATAAGTCAGTATGAGATATTGATTTTATTTGTTTAATTAGTCTACTCAGGAATCAAGAAACGCTGATTAGACTATACAAGTGTGACACATTCCATGACTTGTGTCTAATCAAGACATCAAAGGATAAAGGGATTAGACTACACGGTAACATCTATCACGAGTAAGGTTATGTCGAGTCATTGACATTCTCGTTACATGGGTTGCAATGATGTGTTGCTAGATACCGCTCATTGCCTGTGACAATTTTGTCATTGCCATTGTTTTGAGAACCTATTGGGTCGCACACTTAGAACGGATCAATGAGGAGCTTAATTAATCCTATTCTGAATTGGATTAAGGATATAACTAATCGTATTCTGAATTGGATTAAGGATATAACTAATCCTATTCTAAGTAGGATTAGAGTTCTGTTTGACAGTAAATTTTAGGGTAAAATTTACTGTCTATAAAAGGATGTTTTGTGTTTTCTAAAAACAGCCGCACAATTAAACAGAAAACAAAAAATATTCTTTTAATCGAAGCTAGCAATTCGGTTATAAGGAATCAAAAACGCTCTTTAAGGCTTCTGATCGTGAGACGTTCAAGAGTCGTGAGATCCGTTCGTGTGGATACCATAGAGGCAGGAACGAAAAGTTGTTGCTTGTGACTTGACCAACGACAGAAAATTAGAGAAAACGTTAGGTAAAATCTCGAAACCCTAATCAGGCAACTCTCCGAATCGATCCTGGTGGAGGCCGAATGATTTAAATTACGCTGCTTGTTTGTTTCGGTTTCCTTCACTTGTTACTCTTTTTTATAACAATTATACAAGTAGCACACATTTAGTACTTTTTGAAAAAGATTGGACTTTTATTGAATATTGTGTTGATTTATTATCTACTTTTAAAGATGCAACCGAAAGATTTTCAACTCAATTTTATCCAACTATACCGTATTTTGTTCCTATTATCTACACAATGTTTGACAAATTTGTAAAATTTAGGAATCATGAAACTTTAAGTTCTTTTGTATATGATATGGAGGAAAAATTTAAAAAATATTGGGAAATAATTCCTCCTATTTATTGTATTGCAACTTTACTATATCTTAGTCAAGGTGAGGTAAATATAGAAATTTTTTTTGATTGTTATAAAGAATTTCTTGGTCTTGATTCTATTGAGGACCAAAAGTCCTTAATTAACAATCTTTTTCGAGAATTGTTTAATGTTTATGAAACAGAAAGGGAGCAATTCAACTTTAATCGAGGAGAAGAACATTCATACGAAGAAACTGAAAGTAGCAAAAAAGGAAAAGGAATTTTAAACGCAATTAAAGAAGCAGCAAAGAAGTGAATGAAGCTAAAAGGAAAAGCGAGCGGATCGGGATCAATAACTCGAAGAAGTTCTAGCTTCAATGAGCTAGGATTTTTCTTAACTCAAGATTTTTCTGTAGATGAAAACTTTGATCTTCTCCAATGGTGGAAAGAAAACCAAAAACAATTTCCAGTTTTAGCTTCCATGGCTCGAGATGTTTTTGCGGTGCAAGTTTCTTCTGTTGCTTCGGAATCCGCATTCTCGACGTGTGGAAGAATTATTGGAGACCATCGAACCACTCTTAATCCGGATTCATTGTGCATGTTAACATGCCTTAAAGATTGGTTTGATGCGGAATCGCGCAATGTCGAACTTGGAATGGTCAATGAATTCACTGATAATAATTCAGAAGAGGAGGAAGAAATTTCCAAGGCAATCCGTATAAATTATGAAGAGTAGAGAATAATCTTTTTTTTTTTGTAAATTGTATGTAAAATTGTAAATAAGTTTAGTCATAGTGAATATTTTTATGGACTACGGTCCCGTGGTTTTTACCCTTCTAACTTTTGAAGGGGTTTTCCACATAAAAAATCTTTGATCTCCTACTCTCTCCTTTTTCTTCTTTGTTATTGTTGTTGTTGTTGGTATTATTATTATTATTATTATTACATATCAAATTAATTAATGTTATACTTATCTATGTTTAAAATATATAAATATTTAAAATACAAAATGAATTAATATTTTAAAAACATATTAAATAAATGAATAAATAAATAAATGAATAAAAATTAAGTAAATGATATTTCAAATATAATAAATTATTTTAAATGCAAAATGAATATAATAAAATGAACATAAATAAAGATATGCAAAATGATGTTGCAAAATGAATATAATAATAATATTCATAATATCATTATTTGTATTTTGAATCAAATATCATTTTATCATAATAACTTTATTATAATATTATATTCATAATATAACTTTATTTTATTATAACAATAATTTTATTAGATAATTTTATAGTAGTTTATTTTTACATTATTATTACATTAATTAAATAAATTATAATATAACTTTATAATAAATTATTGTTAAATTAAATTATTAACATTATTTAGTATAAAAATAAATTTATTAGATTAAATTATTAGAATATATTAATATATATAAAATAAATTAATATAAATGTTAAAAAATAAAAATTTTAAAGGAAAAAAATGGACCGAACCGGTTTAAGGTCCGATTTTTGGGGGAACCAGTCCCACGAACCGGGCCGATTCGCCTCTTTTCGGACCGGTTTCCTACTGGTTCGGACCGGTTTCCTACCGGTTCAGACCGGTTCTGACCGGTTCTTCTCTGGTTAGGGTCGGAACCGATGAAAACCGGTCCGAAACCGGCCCGGTCCGGCCCGTAACCAGCTCTAGTTCGAAAGAGAGAGAGAGAGCAAGGGTATAGTAGGAATGAGGAGCTGATGGAGAATGGATTGTTTCCACCGACTTTTTCCAATGAGCGAATGATGTCCACTATTCCACTATCATGTGATTCAAACGAATCAATACGGCCTGATTAGACCAAAAAGTGCCTTTGATCGTATTGTTTTGTAACTCCGTTTGTATCCAAACAAGCCCTAGGACTCCATTTAGTTACCACAAAGTTTTACTAGTTAGGCATGATAAAAAAAATGCAGCCTTCGAACTATGGGAAATGAACTGTTTTAACCTATACTCATTTGTTTGAATGAATTTGATTCTCATTTTTACTTTTAACAATTTGGCTTAATCTTTATGGAAATCTCACGTGACTAACGGTTCCATCTAGAATCAGAATCCAATACTGAATTGCTCTATGAAAATGCACTTGGCATTCCACCTATATATCAATACACGTGCAAAATGCCGTGGCATTTAAATGCCATGTGTCTAGTCATGTGGACACGAAATGTTTGGTGTGGTTATAAAATTAACATTTTTCTTTTTTATTTTTCCTTCTCTTTTTCTTCCTAAACATTTCCCTCTCTTTTTAGTACTTTAGCATTGTTTGCTAGAAAAAATGAAAAAATTAGGATGAAAAATTTGCTAATTCAATAATTAAGTTTCATAACTACTTTACTATTTTGTAATTAAACCATTAAATTAATAATTTTTATGATATTTTAAAACTCTGAGAACGATCATTGTTAGTTGAAAGAGAAAAAAAAAAGACTGAAATGCAAATTGAGATATCAGTTTCAAAATTTTAATTATTTTGTTTTCATTTTGACAATTTTTTACTATTGCTTATTTAATTCGGTGTGATCATAGTCCATAAGGGAAGAAGTAGTTTGGCTACGAACTCAAATCTTATAGCCTAAGCCAATAAGGTTTTGGCTTGATGGCAAGGAGGAGGCCTTGAGATTTTGAGGTCTTAAGTTCGAGTCTCACTAAATGTGAGATTTGTTTAGTTTGTTATTGTTTATTTAGTTTGTTAAATATAGTTATTGTATTTACCAGTTCATCAAGTTATCTGTTCATCGAATGTAATATCTTATTATGATTGTAACTTTGAATGAGATGTACCTTTAAAAAAAAATCTTATAGCCTAACATAATTTTTTTTAATCACTTAAAAAAAAGATTGTTCATTTTGTAATACAAGTAGTATTAGTAGTACATGTTAAATAGTTTGAAATGTTTACATCGAGAAAGAGAAAAAGCATGTAAGCCCATCAATAGCTAATAAATAAATAAAAAGCCTTGGGTTTTGAATTATAAGCTTGGGCTAATAGCCTTGCACTCGGAGCATCTTGGGCTTCAAGTTGATTCCTAAAATAAACAAAAAATAAAGAAAGTTACTAAAAGTTATGTCTATAAAAATTTGTATGAAATTAAAAATTATGTCTAACGGACACAATATTTCTTTTTTATTTTGTTCATAGGAGGTGTAAGAGAAGAGTAAAAAATCAAATTTTAGATTTAAGTTTTTTAAAGAGGAATAATAACTACTAAGTTAAGCTTTGATTATTAATGGACACTATTTCTAAAGTTAAAGGTCATGTGACTAATAGATATAATTTATCAAAAATTTTTTAAGTAGTTAATTCGTCATGAACTAAAAATAACATTTACTAGACATAATTAGTTTGAAATGATATATTTTGGACGTGTTCATTAGAAAATGTTGTTTGTTATTATAAATGTGTAAACTTCTGTATTTAATATTCATTTTAATTTTTATATCTGTATTTAAGAAATTTTTAAATTCTTAGAAAAATAGATTGAAACTCAAATATCAATTTTTTTTGTTCTGTATCTATCGGTACAGTAATAATTGTTTTTATAAAAAAAAAATAATTGTTGCATATTTATTTTCATTGATTGATGGTCTACTAAATTTTTGTGGACTCCTTTATCTCCCACAATCCTTCTCCAATCCATGATAAACCTATCGTTCTCACAAATCACAATCCCTTTTCTTTCTCCAAAGTTCTCCTCATCAAGCCAATTCGCACTCAAGAATCCTCCAGGGGCGTTTCCAAAGCAATTCCAAACTCACCGAACTACCGATGGCTGTTAGAATTTTTTAATTGATGGATTACTATTAATTTGTAGTTTTGTTTTTTACTAAAATAGGCTGATCATTTAGTTCTGGTATGAAAACATATAGATAAGCTTAATTGAATAATTGTGATCAACTTGAATGGGCTTTTGCACATCTTATTAGGTCAGTGTATTGTAGTGATTGTGTAGGCTGAAAATATTTTTTGATGGGGACTATTAGGTTCAACTATAAATATAAAGTTAGGTCTCCTTTTTTCACTGGAATTTACCTATTGAGAGCCACCCTAAAGAGAGAAGTAGAAGAGGAATATCTACCTGTCAAAAATATGTCTTCAAGCTCTACATTGTTTGCTGAAAAAAGTATGTCCAATTAATTGTTTAAATCTCTTGTGTTCTAAGTATTGCATAAGAAATATTATTTGATTGATCTTATATGTGGTATCAAGAGCTAGGCCTCTGTAGAATTAGAATTAATTTTTTTTATTGTTCATAAAAAAGGGGTCTTAGGCGTTATTTTGATTTTGTATATATATACATACACATTCAGAGATCTTTATAATGAGAAATAAGATCACCATATAATGATTTTGTACTTTTTTGTTCCTTTACCTGTATATGGAGCTTGGGTTTTTCTCACAAAAATTAGTTAGGAGAAAATGGAAAAGTATCATTTCTATTTAAAAAAAAAATTATATATGATGCACTGACAATGTATGGAATGTATAAAAGGTATACACTATCAGTCAACCTTATAATACCACCTCACTAACAAGCAAAACTTAAAAATATATAATCTCTATACAGTGTCAGTGTATTATATATAAACTATAAAAAAAGTAGATTTTTTAACTAACTTTATTTATATAGTAAAATGATATGTATTTTTAAATAAAAAAGAAAATAATCTATAAATATTGAATTCAAAATCATTTATTGAGGCAAAATCTTATCAATTGAATCCATTTATCATTAGATTTGGAGCTTATGTAGACATTTTTTTTACAACACTACCAATATTTTACTTTATATAACTGATTCAAATATCTTTATATCTACTGTATCTTTATTTGTTTCGTATCCACTATATCATTCTCTGATCTTTTATTCTGTATGTTACTCTTTAATATTTCATTTTCACTCTCTCTTGATATCCATTTAGTGTTTTTTTTCTATAAGTACATGTATCCTCATCCGTTTTACGGTCTGAGATTAATCATGTTCGGGTCGAGAGTGGTAAACGGTAAAACTCTTCCAACAGTAGGGACTTCAGTACTCGAACCCTGTCCAAGTACTTAAAAGTTCACTTCCACTTCTTCCAACCACTTGTTGGTCATTTAATTTTTTTTTTTAATAAGTTGATTATTTTTTGAAAGAATATTTTACTTTTTTTTCAAAATATTTTCCATTGAAAACAATTATCTAATACATTTAATATAATTAAATTGTTATATAAACAATATTAATATATATACATCTTCTAATATGTTTTTGTAATAGTAAATTTACTACATGTATATAGTACTTTATTATACTCTAAAATCAAATAAATATTTTATTTTTCAAAATTCATGCATGGAAGAGGATACAATCTAATTATATTAAAATTTAATAAACCAAACTTATTAATACATATGTTATTTTCAAATTTTATTTTTACAAAATATTTATTCTATTTTTCTTGAATTTTATTAATACATATGGCTGCTAGAAATTTTCAATTGGTGGACTACTATTAATTGGTAGTTTTGATTTTTAATAAAACAGGCTAATAATTTAGTCATGGTATGAAAACATGCGGGTAAGCCTAATTGAATAATTGTGATAAACTTGAATGAGCTTTTGCACATCTTATTGGGTCAGTATGTTGTGATAATTGTGCAGACCTGAATCTTAATATTCTTTGATGGAGGACTATTAGATTCAACTATGAATATAAGGATAGGTCCCCTCTTCACTAGTATTTACCCATTGAGAGCCATACTAAAGAGAGAAGTAGAAGAGGAAGATCTACCTGTTAGAAAGATGTTTTCAAGTTCTACATTGTCTGTTGAAAAAGGTACGCCTAATTAATTGTTTAAATCTTGTGTTCTAATTATTGCATAAGAAATATTGTTTGATTGATCTTACATGTGGTATCAAGAGCTAGGCTTATGTAGAATTAGAATTAAATTTTTTTTTACTATTCATCAAAAAGGGTTTTAGATATTGGTTCATATAGCCTACCCCAAAGTATTGGGATAAAGGCTCTGATGACGATGATGATGATTCATCAAAAAGGGTCTTGGGTGTTATTTTTGGTAAGAAAATTTTTATCTTGCAAAAGGATTTTTCGAATCAAACTATGGGGCTTTTATTGCCCATTCAACAAGGATCAAAGCCATCTTGACTATTTTCATTAATTTGTTTTAAAGAAGAAAAAATCTAGTTACAAAGTTTTTAAACAAAGTTTTGGTAGAAATTCGAAATTAATTAAAATCTTTGTTTTTTTTTTTTATGAGTTTTAGTTCAATTTAATCCCTAAGAACAATTCATAATTGATTAAAGGTATGAATCAAAGGTTTTAATTGAATGACTTTTTGGTTTAGATTAAAAATTCTGAAGAAAACACAAACTGGTCATATACGTGTTGCTCAATTCTTGTTATTGGATTGAATTGATCGTGTTTCTTGATGTTTTGATTAGTTTTTCAACATGGGTTTTGTAAAACAGTAAGTTAATTAGGTTTTGGAATGATCAATTTGATAAAAAAATGAAAGAAAAGGCATCAAAATCGGGTTTTGAATGGCTGCAGACTCGAACGAGTCAAATTTTGAGAGAAACGAGTTGGATTTGATTTGACTGGTGGAGAAGAAGCTGCACAGTGTAGCGTTGCAAGGCCCACGTGGGAGGGGGGCACTGTTCTGAACCTAAATACAGTATATAGTCTCCATATTTGAATGAATAAATTTTTGTACTCTCAGCTTGAATCTAGTGCATGATTAGCTAAAAATTATTAGAAAAATAATTTCCTATTAAGTTCAAGACTCTAAGGTTTTTTGATGCAACACAAAGTAATTTAAGAACTTATTAAGATACATCTAGGTCTTGTGTCTTAGCAAGAATAATTCATTGCATACATCAAGTTAAGCATGCAGGATAATTATTTGGGCAAATTTTATTTTTCTCGGATTGATAAAATTTTTGTTAATTGATGTGGATGTTTGGCTGCCAAAGTGGCTCATTTGTTGATATTAATGATTATTTTATTAATCACAAGTATTTGAGATGATTCTTAGGTTGTTTTATACAATTGCCTGCCCAAAGTTATTGTGTGAAATAATATGGATTGAGACATAAAACATCGAGTTGAGGGTAAACCGGTCTAGAAAGATTATTTGCCCAAAGGGGATATTTTTCAAAATTAGGATATCCTCATGTCAGCTTTATGTGAAAAGTATCTATCAGTATGTTGCATTCGCTACCCAAAGAGGAGTTTGTGGTGATACTTCTGGGCTTTTTGGTTTTTTAATGATAAATTCTTGAAGTTTATCTCGTTATTTGCCCATTAACTAATAGTTGCATTTATTGACTTGATTGGTGACTGTTACTGTAGATAAGTGTGTTAGTACCATGAGGTTCTAAACGAGTCCAACTTTAAGAAATGGAACGAGAACTTGCGTTTTGCGTTGATTATGGCTGAAATTGATGTAGCATTACGTGTTGAGGAACCCATGGCAATTATCGCTGAAAGCACTATTGAACAAAAGGCATCATTTGAAAAAAAGGATAAAGCTAATCGCATGTGTTTGTATGCCATTAAGAAGACTATCTTTGAGCATCTTTTGAGTGGGTTGGATTTGACTGAGAATACTAAGAAGCTTTATGAAGCTGTATGTGCAAGATACAATAAGTCTAGTAAGTTTGAGGCAAGGAATCTTATAAATGAGCTAACGAGTATGAGGTATGACAGTACTCGAGGTGTTAGAAATTTTATTATGAAAATTGTTCAAATTCAAACTAAGTTGCAATCCCATGAAATAATCTTTCCTAATAAATTCATTTTTCATCACGCTTTCAGTGCTTTACCCATATACTTCACCTAAATCAAAATTGCCTATAATTCCATGGATGGTGTTTGGAGTGTTAATGACCTTATCTCTAAGTGTGTCTCTGAGGAAGAAAAACTTAAGAAAGAAAAGAGTGATGTTGCCTTAGTAACCACCCATTCGAAACCAAACTCTTGCAAAAATTTTAGGAAACCTTGGAAGTTTGGTGCTCCTAAGAGATTTCAGGACAACAAAAGGCATGGAAATGGTCAGACCAAAGAAGTAGGAGGTCCTAATGTTGCCATTAAGAAAGATATTAAGTGTTTTTCTTGCAAGAAGAAATGTCATATGAAGCGAGATTACCAAAAATACAAAAATTGGTTAGAAAAACGTAATAAACAAGAAGGTAATCCACTTGTTCTCGTTTGTTTTGAATCCTATTTTGTTAGTGCCCCACCTAATTTATGGTGGCTTGATAATGGTGCAACTACTCACGTTGCCATTACATTGAAAGGGTTCACAAGCAAACGGAAGCCAAGTGATAAGGAGTCTAAACCTAGGGTCAAAAATGACACTGAAGTAGGAGTTAATTTCATAGGAACAGTTAGTTTGAACTTGAAGTTTAATTTTCAACTTGTTTTCAAAAACGTTTTATATGTGCTAACTTTGAAGCGAAACTTAATATCAGTTTCTGTTTTGGATAAATTTGGATATTGTTTTGAGTTTGGAAATGGAAAAGTCAATCTTATTTTAAATTATAAAATTGTGGGAATATTTTTGCTTATTGACAATCTATATAGATTGAGTTTGGCTCCTAATAATAAATATTGTTGCATGAATGTTGAAAACGCAATGTCTAAGAGATATTTTATTAAAGAAAAGTCTTCCTTGTTGTGGCATAAGAGATTAGGTCATATTTCAAATGAACGGATTGACAAGTTAATAAAAGATGAAATTTTACCTTCTCTAGACTTAAGTGAATTAGGCACATGTGTTGATTGCATAAGGGGTAAACTAACCAAAACTAAGAAAAAAAAAGGGGCAACTCACAATTCTAGTCTTTTGGAGATTATTCACATTGATATTAGTGGAACCCTTATATCTACCTTGTGTGGTAACAAATATTTTGTTACATTTATTGATGAGTTCTCTCATTATGGTTATCTTTACTTGATCAATGAAAAATTTGATGCTTTAGAAAAAATTTAAAAATTTTAAAAATGAAGTAAAGAAATTATTAGGGAAGGTTATCAAAATTGTAAGGTCTGATAAAGGGGTGAGTATTATGGGAAATATGGTACAATAGGTCAGCACATGGGGCCATTTGCCAAATACTTGCAAGAATGTGGAATTGTTCCACAATATACCATGCCTGGTGATGTGGCTGAAAGGCGGAATCGCATCTTTAAAGATATGATGAGGAGCATGATGAGTAGAACTAAACTTCTTGAATCTCTTTGGGGTGAAGCCATTAAAACTGCTTTATACATCTTTAATAGAGTTCCTTCCAAATCTGTTCCTAAAATTTATTTTGAATTGTGGACAAGTAGGAAACCTAGTTTGAATCATTTTAGAGTTTGGGGTTATCTTGTAGAAGTTATAACCCTTCAAAAAGGAAGATTGAACCAAGGACTACTTATTGCTATTTCATAAGGTACCCAGATTATTCTAAGGGATATCAGTTCTTTTGTCCTATTCGTGAAACAAAGGTTATAGATTCTCAGTTTGCAAAGTTTTTTGGAATTGGATGTTGTTGATAGTGATGTCATAAATCAAGTTGTCAATGAAAAGGAACCTGTTAGATATGTTGACATTTCCCTACCTATTTCCCATAATGATGATTTGCTCATGATTGATGAGACAGTATATCATGAGGAGCAAGATGCAAATCTCTCAAATCCTAATACTTATCCTGCTGATGTTTCTCAAAATCAAGGAGTTGAGAATGTGATGCCTTTAAGAAGATCTACTAAGAACAGGAGATCTTCTATTTCAGATGACTATCTAGTTTACCTTGAGGAAAGTGATTATGATATTAGTCATGTTATAGATCCTGTGACCTTTAATGATGCAATTAGTTGTTCTCAGTCTTAAATGTGGATGGATGCAATGAAAGATGAAATGGATTCCATGGCATGGAATGGAGTATGAGAAGTTGTTGAGCTTCCAAAAGAATGTAAGCAGATAGGTTGTAAATGGGTGTATAAAACTAAGAAAGATTCTAATGGAAAGATTGAAAGATTCAAGGTTAGATTGGTGGCAAAAAGATTCACTCAAAGAGAGGGTGTAGATTATAATTAGACATTCTCACCAGTGTCTACCAAAGATTCCTTTCATAGCTTGGGTTACCCACTTTGATTTAGAGATTCATCAAATGAATGTAAAAACTACCTTCTTGAATGGTAATCTTGAAGAGGAGGTTTACATGGTACAATCCGAAGGTTTTGGAGAACCTAGGAAAGAACATTTAGTGTGTCGACTTAAAAAATCCATATATGGCTTGAAACAAGCTTCTTGGCAGTGGTTCATAAAATTTGATGAGGTAGTTACTTCCATTGGTTTTGAGGAAAATAAAGTCGACCAATACATATGTCTCAAGATCAATGGGAGTAAGTACATATTTCTTGTGTTGTACGTAGTTGATATTTTGTTAGCATGTAATGATGTTGGTTTGTTGCATGAGACTAAATAGTTTTTGTGCAAGACTTTTGGTATGAAAGATCTTAGGGAAGTATCCTTTGTTCTTGGGATTGAGATTCATAGAGATAGATCTCAAAGTTTATTGGGACTTTCACAAAGAGCTTACATTGATGGTATGCTTCGAAGATTTAATATGGAGAATTGTAAAGGTGGAGAAACACTTGTTGTGAAAGGTGACAGATTTAATCTCAATTAGTGTCCAAAGAATGACTTGGAAGGAGAGTTCATGAAAAATATACCCTATTCTAGTGCGGTTGTGTATGCCTAAGTTTGCACTCGACCAGATATAGCTTTTGCAGTCTTGGTAGGTATTTATCAAACCTTGAGAATGATCATTGGGTTGCTGCCAAGAAAGTTATGAGGTACTTGTAGAAAACTAAGGATTGCATGTTGGTATACAGAAAAGTAGACAATCTTGAAATAGTTGGTTATATGGATTCTGACTTCGTTGGATGTCAAGATGACATGAAGTCTACTTTAGGGCATATTTTTATGTTAGCAGGAGGAGCTATTTCTTGGAAAATTGTTAAGCAAACACTTCAGGCTGAGTTTGTTGCATGTTATGGGACTGCTACGCAGGCTATTTGGCTTAAGAACCTAGTCTCAGGACTTAATATTGTTGATTTGATCTTTAGACCACTCATGATTTATTGTGATAATAGATCTGTAGTTTTGTTCTCTAAGAACAATAAAAGTACTAGTGGATCTAAGCATATGGAGATTAAATATCTCAAGGTTAGAGACTTTGTGAAAAATGGTGACATTGTTGTTAAGCACATTAATATTGATAGCATGATTGCTGATCCTTTGACTAAGAGATTGAGATCTAGTGTCTTTCGTAAACATGTTGACAACATGGGTATTTTGGGATCTTTTGATGTATTGGTTTAGTGGGACTGTGTTGTTTGTAATTAAACACTCATATTTTTTACATCATGCTATGTTAAGACCTCTTAATGTTTTGAACATTTATATGTGACATTTTACTTTATATATTAATTTGATGATCATCATTGATTTATTTGTGCTAGCGTATCGATATTTTGTACATGTACATTTGAAAATTTGTGAAATTGACTTTGTGTCAATGGGATATGTCTCAGTAAATGATACCGCTTGATAACCTTAAGAAAAATGAATGGAGACATATCAGCACATTTAGTTGCCAAATAGATTTCTCGAGTTAAGGAGAAATCACATTTCTCGGTGAGTTAAGGAGAAATCGGAGGACTGACAATAAAAGTAACACCCTTGATCGCTGCTGGGTGTTATTTTCTTGTTACACAGCCACACCGAGATCCATTGTTGATAAGATCACTAGTACTTGTAACTTTAGATTGGTCTTGTGTCAATAAAGGGCACAATCACTGCCATGATTCGGTATTGGTTGGCATGTTGAACAGGATCATTAAGATGTTGTTTCTAAGGACTAAATTGTTTTCAAAATTGTTGGCATGTCAAAGGTAAAATAAATTAGCTTGGAGTCTTGTTTTTTGAAAAAAAAAATAAGTTTTCTTAAATTTTAAAACCCAATTAATATTGTCCAAGTGAAAGAATGTTAGAATTTTCCAATTGGTGGACTACTATTAATTGGTAATTTTGAGTTTTAATAAAGCAGGCTAATAATTTAGTCTTAGTATGAAAACACGCGGGTAAGCCCAATTGGATAATTGTGATCAACTTGAATGGGCTTTTGCACATCTTATTGGGTCAGTGTAGTGTAGTGGTTGTGTAGGCTTGGAACTTAATATTCTTTGATGGAGGGACTATTGGGTTCAACTATAAATATAAAGGTAGGTCTCCTCTCCACTTCTCAACGTATTGGTATTTACCAGAGCCACCCTAAAGAGATAAGTAGAAGAGGAAGATCTGCCTATCAGAAAGATGCCTTGAAGTTTTATAATGTCTGCTGAAAAAGGTATGCCTAATTAATTGTTTAATCTTTTATGTTCTAATTATTGCATAAGAAATATTGTTTGATTGATCTTATAATGGCTTCCCTTCATCAAAATTCAATCTGTCTTCAATCCAAGTTCCTCCCATCATCCCAACTTCCCAGAGCCCTTGTTTCAACCTCTCCTTCTCATCCTGCTTCCTTTTGCTCAAACTCTCCACCACTCGCCCTCTCTATGGTGGCAGCAAAATGTCTGCCACAGCTGCTTCCAGCTACATTGCAACTTTGGCTGATGTTGCCAAGTCCAATGACACTTTGGATGCCACCAGCTCCGACGTTGAAAAGCTCGAAAAAATCTTCTCTGACCCTCAAGTCCTGGACTTCTTTGCTAACCCCACCATCGACATTCTCAATAAACGTTAGGTTTTGGATGAAATAGTCAATCTTATTTGCTTCAGCCACGCATTGCAAACTTTCTAAACATCCTGGTGGATGCCAAGAGGATTGACCTTATTAAAGAAATTGTAAAAGAGTTCGAGATGGTTTATAATAAGTTGACGGATACGGAGTTGGCTGTGGTGAGTTCAGTGGTGCAGTTGGAGTCTCAGCATTTGGCACAGATTGCTAAACAGGTGCAGCAGCTGACTGGTGTTAAGAATGTTAGGATTAAAACTGTGATTGAACCAAGTTTGGTAGTTGGGTTTACTATCAGGTATGGGAGTTCAGGGTCAAAATTGATTCACATGAGTGTTAAGAAGCAGTAGGAGGAGATTGCTGCTCAGCTTGATTTGGGTGATATTCAACTTGTTGTATGCGTTTGAATTCTTTTTCTTTTGTTTTCTTTTTGAGTATAGGATTTGGAACCCGTTTTGTTTGGTCATTATTGTAGTTGAAATTGATACTCTTAATGTTAAATGTATAAAAGTTGTCTTATAAGTAGATTGTTTAATTTAGGAGAACCGAGTTGTCCTTAACTTTCACAATACCATCCTCTGGTTTTGTCCATTGAATCATACCTTGGTTATGTTCCACCCGCTTGTTCTTGTTGTGCTGAAGATATTGTTCAATTCAGCTGCACCCTCAAGAATAAAATCAAATCAATCAGTGAGTTGCCAAAGCTGTTCTGCTGCTGATTATTAAACAAGATCGTGCATCGTTTTGTCCATAATCTCCAAAGACCAGTAATAAATGTGCAACGCCAATCTATATCAGTGTCCCCTGTTTTCTCATGTTCTTAAAATTCATTTCGAGCCATTCCACCAATGGCACATTGAAGAAATCTACTTTTGGTTTCTCACTTAGCAAGATACTCAATGTGCAGTGTGGTTTCCACTACATGACCAAAAATTTGGCATAAATCTGACTGAACCATACCCCATTTTTACCTCAAATGATTCGAGAGCAGCCTATCTCTTCTCACCAGCCATAAGAAGTGTAGCTTTCTTTGAAGTGTTGGGAGCTTCCATAACCAATCCCATTTCACTACCTCCTTATCTAAATCACAAGATAACTCATGCAAATAAGCAGACTTCGACGTGAACCTTCCATTCAATGCAAGTCCCCATATCCATTTATCCTCTGAGTTTCGAAGTCTTTGTAATGGTAGTCCCAATATCTTAGCTGCTAATCCCTTAAAGGTACAAGAATAAAGAACCGGACGAGTTCCACCCCCATAGCTATCCCTGTAGTCACTGACCTTCTCACTAAGATTGATTTTGTCAGTGTATGACTGAGTCAACTGCTCCACTAAAGGTTTACCAATCCAAGGATCAGTCAGGAAATAAGTGTCCCTACATTTTCGCATTCTTCTACAAGATCATTAGCAAGAGACTTAAAAGCAATCCCCAAATCCCTCATTGAGCAACACCAGCATATCCTGTTTTTCCTCTCATGCCGTAAACTTCTTTTAGGATATTCCACCATGCCATATACTTTGCTTTTAGAAAACGAACCCAAAATCTTTCAGGTTCCTGTGAAGCGTTTGTCAGAGTCTCTTTCTGAAGAGCAGAGATAGTAGTTGATAAAATTCTGTTGTAATTCGTTATTCTTCAAAGAAAAGCTTACACCGTTATTTATACATAAGCTAGAAAAGTCAGCAATAGTTTTATTAATGAACTTGAAAGAAACTAACAAACTAACAATCTTAACTAACTAGCTTTGCTGAATCAGCAAAGTTACTAACACATATTCTGTTAATAAATACAAATACAAAATGAAAAAAAAAATTCAAACATATAAATTCATTGTTAGCCCCCCTTAAGCTGAAGCTGGAGTGTGGAGGTTCTGAATTCCAAGTTTTGATATAAAGAGTGAAAGCTGCAACAGGAGTGTGACTTGATAAAAGTGTCATCAAGCTGAGAGGAAGAGGAAACATGGACAAATTGAATCACGCCAGCTTGAAGTTTCTGTAAAATGAGATGGCAATCAATTTCAATGTATTTAGTGTGTTCATGAAATATTAGGTTCTCAACAGTAGCTATGGCTTACCTATTATCATAAAACAAGAGATCAGGATGAGAATGAGAAATTTGAAGATCATGAAGCAAATATAAGAGCCATTGCAATTTACAAGTAGGTTATGGTTGAACGAGAATTGACAGAATACATTGTTTTAGAAAGGAATGAGTGAAGGAGAAGAATTCATACTGACGACTTAACGTGAGTTCATATATTGATTCATATAGTCTACTTTAATATTGGGATAAAGGTTTGGATGATGATGATGACAACACTAATGCAATTGTGTGAGTAGATCCCTCCTCAATATTTTTGTATAATATTTTGTTTCTAAATACAAAATCGACAAAATTAAATATAAAAAATATTGCACAACGTAATATATATATTTTTTTAAAAATAAACATTTTCTTACAAATTATTCATAATGAAAATTTATCTCAATCTTTTTTCTTACAATTAGCAGTGTTATATAAAACTTTTCTCCTCACCAATAAAAATGTTAGAGAATAAAGCAAGTAAATATGATCATAGGCTAGACTAGGCCCAAGGTATATGATAATGGCTTATATATATGTCTATGCCCGGTCTGGCCCAGCTGGGCTTATTCGGGCCTGACTTTTAGTCCAGATCCTTTTTTATTTTTATAATACGAGCCCGGCTTGGCTTGAATATTATTTTATTTATTTTTTATATTTTCATTTTTATTTATTTGTTTTTTATTCTTTTATTTCCTTTAAAATTTAATTTAATTTGTTAAAATTTGTATGTTAATTTTCATATTAAATATTTATAATCATGTTTATTAACCAATAATGTTTTATATACTTATAATTATATTATAGTTAGTAAATATAATTAAAAAAATTTAATTAATATTAATTTTTAGGCCGGTCAGGCAAGGCCTTGGCTTTGAAAGGTCAAGCCTGAGCTTAGCCGATTTTTAAACGAGCCTAAAAATTTTGTCCAAACCCGTTAATTGTATCAGATATTTTTGTTCAAGCCCGACTAAATTTCGAGTGGGCCTTCGGGCTTAGGCGGGTAGCCTGGCCCTTGAGCAGGTTTTATGAGATCCCATATATCTAATCATTGTAGATTAATATTTATAGAATATGAGATATTTTATAATTAATTAAATGTTAATTAAATTGTAGGTTTGAAAGGAAATTAGGAGGTGGGCCCCACTAACTTTCTCGTGGCCCGATGGAGTTGAAACTTGCTAGATTTCATATTCAGATTCGAAAACTATGATGGTAAGAATCCTAACTTTAAACTCAATTATTTATGCATATTTCGAAAAATGTGCAACAATTTGAGAAATGACGTTTAAGTCTATAGACCATCTAAATTTTTGTGAATAATGGTCAAACTAAATAGATTTTTGGCCAACTATTTATACTAGATAATTTTTCATGAAATAAAGTTCTAGGCCATGTAGACTAATGAAATAAACCAGGTGTAAAAGCAAAAATTTACGCGATTTTACGGTTAGGGTTATTTTGGTAATTTCAACCAAATAATAAACCGAACCCCAACAAATGCTCCACTAACGATTGGAGCAAGTTAAATAGAGGTGTTTTATGATTAAATAAAATATTTTGGGGATTTGATAGGCTGTTTTTAACTAAGTCAATCGTTAAGGGCAAAAATTGAAATATTTCTTTAAGTATAAGGGTATTTTGGTAATTTGACAAATAAAATACCAATTTTTAGCCATTTTCCAGCAGTTTCCTTGTTCATTTTCAACAGCAACCAGCACCCATATTTCCTCCCTTAACGTGAGCTTAAGGAAGAGAGAGAAAGTGAGAAAACCTTACCAAAATTACACCAAAACCAAAAGTTGTCTTCATGAACCTTACTCTCCTCAACCTCTTCTACATTTTGGTGCCAAAATCAAGTGCCAAAACAACCAAAATCAAGGTCTAGAGTACTCCATTGAATTCGGCCAAGGTAAGAACTATGGAAGCTTTAATTTTCTTTAATGATTTATGATTAAAGGCTAGGTGTTTAAGATGTGTAAGCTTATATCTAAGCTTGAATCAAATCAAAACCATGAAGAACACCTCCCAAGGGTTTCGGCCTACACCAATTGTGCATGAAAATGTTGTGTTTTGATGAGAAATTAATGTAGAAATGGTGTAGAAATTTAGTAGAATTAGTTTGAAACAAGTAATGAAGCTTACATTGAAGAAATATAATGTGTAGGAAGGAAGAACATACTTGGCCAACATAAGGGGAGGAAGAATTCATGCTTATTCCAATGTATTTTAGGCCCTAAAATATTATATAAATTAATACAAGACTGTAGGCGCGATCAGAATCGAAAACAGAGGTATTTGATGTTAGTGCAGTATTAACACCGGGAGAAATTAGATTGAATTTAGAGTTGCAATAGACAATGTACTAGTATTTAATCAATTAAATATTCTTTTAATTAAAGTTTGGTAAATTTACCGTGTTTGGATGGTAAGTTGTAGCTCTAAGGTCCGAAGGTGCTATTGGTGCTAACAAGCATGACAACGAGCGTTTAAGAGGTAAGGGATATATGTATGAATCGTAGGGATACCTCATTGCATGATTTTGATAAATATTACTTTTATAAAATTGGGGTAATGTTTTGGATTGAATTTGAAAATGAAATTTATAGTTTGAAGCTATGTTTTCGTGCAGGAGGTTAGGTTAGAAAGAACCGTTATGCTGTCGAAATTTTATAAGTTAACCTAAACCCTTAAATTCATCATTGGTATGATATTTTGAAAATAAAAGAAAAATGATTTTAGGTGTTTGAAATTTAAATTCCTAAATATGACTGCATGCATATTAAATCACAAATTCAGTTTCGAACAAATTTTATGAGATTTTATCTGTTTCCCAATGCTTGTATATTTTTATGTATATATTTCTATGGTATTTGATAAAATATTCTAAATGCTGAATATCATTCTGAGAATATTTTGTGAAGTATCATATTTAACTATATTGAATTTTGAATTGATTGCTTATAAATTTATTTAAGGTATGATTTATTAAATTTATCTCTGCAAACAACTTTGAAAATAATTTATAAAATGTTTTGAGACTATTGGGTTCGTAGCTACCTACTGGTACATGCATTTTTGTTCTGTTCTGATGCTGTTGACTCTAGCTTAATCTTCAGCTCCCACAGTGGTCACCTGGCTATTGTACACACTGTGCCCCCTGACTCTGGTTATACGTCTACTATAGTGTATGAGTTTATTGGGTGAAGCCTAGTCTCCACTATACTTATACTAGGGTGGTAAATCCTATTAAACATAGATTCAGGCACTCCCAGATTTGATTTGCTTCCGATTTCGTTAATATACTATTTGTGTTTGGTGATTAATAATATGTTTTGTGAGTTGTATTTATGTGAATTACTTTTTTGAAAAATGACGCAAATATTGTTTACGGAGCATCTTATGTTTTCTGAATAATTTAAGAAATGTTTGACACAAGCCATTGGATATATTTACTGAATTTGTGATTAAATTAATGCTACTGAATTCCCTATAGTGGACTTGGATGTCGGGACACGTGAAGTGCTCCAAAGTATCCTTTTGTACTCAATCTGGTTATCTAATCCACTAGAGTATCCTTTTCGAAAATCATGCCCAAGAGATTTAAATCATGAATTCATGGTTTTTGTATAAAACTATGTTATTTAAACTGCATATAGGATACGTTGTATTAGCTTTCGTCCATATATATATGTATATATATATATATATATATTTCTTACTGAGCATATGCTCTCCCCTTTATTTTTCCTCCCAGATTATCTACAGTAAATTTTGGATCTGCATCTGGAGGACCTGATTTTGGTATCTCTCAGGCAACCATATTATTTCGTCGAGGTATACAAGCTCCTTTTTATGTATTTAGACTTTTCTGTACAGTGCTATTTTATGTATAGGATACTTGGGATGTAAATTATAAACTAGTTGTTTCATTGGACTTTGAGATTAATTATATTTATGCATAAGTATTTAAAAATTTGAATCCTGGGGTTTGTATGAAAAATATAAATTTTATTTTGAATAGAAGTTGACACTGCAAACAGCCCAACCATAAATTTTCAGATTATGTGAAATTAGTAAAATATTCGGTATTTCAGTACGTGACAGGTTTAAATGCAAGTAGATAGATAATATAATTTTTTTGTTTATTTTATAGTGAGATTACATTTGTACTATATATCAAATAACTAACAACAAATAAAATATTATTACATTATGTACAACAAGCCAATCATTTATATATCTCATTTATAAATCATATATAATTTATACTACAAAGATAATTAAAAAGAAAAATTATAAACGAAAAATGTGATGACAACAAAGTAGAAAACGAATTTCAATAAAAAACAATAAACAAATCAAAATTAAAATAAGGCTAAAAATATAATTAGTGAAAAATCAATAGAACTGCAAGTTAATTTTTTTTCCAAACTTAAGCGTTAAAATTATACTCATAGTAAAAGAAAATTATTAGAATTTTCAAATAAAAATGAATGTAAAACTGACAGAGAAATATATTTTTGAACTTTTTTTTAACAAATTTTAATAAATTTAGTAGTGTCAACATAATAAAGTTACCAAATTTTTTATACTAATTACGCGTGTCTGAGTAGGGTCAATCGATCCCACTCAATCAAAAGTGGCTACGCCACTACATAAGGGCTTCTATCTAATAGTGATTAATATTGTTGGGTCTGTAAGATTGATAGTTTGATTTAGAGTATTATGATTGAACAGAATCCTTTAATATTTATTAATTTTTAGCCAAATTACTCACATGTTTAAGAAAGTGTATCTTCTTTATGTACGAGCTATTATATCTAGCTATTTAAACTTCAACTTTTTCTTTGAATGTTATCTTAGTTTTGGTTTAATTTTTATTACTATTATAATGTATGTGTAGTCATTTATTATTATGTTATATTGTAAGGTTTCGTTGTCTTGGTTTATTATGTTATACACGAAAATAAGCAGCGGATTAGAGAAACAACAAAATTAAAATCACTAGGATCATGCAACAAGATTGTTTTCGGGATAGAATCTAACCTTTTTGGTGTGACTCGTGTAGGAATGTTCAACTTTTGAATATGGTAACCCATGAACAGTCCTCGATTTATTGTTAACTCAAGAGTCATAGCTGAGAGAAGCCTTCTAATGATATCCGCACAAGTAAGACACAAAACAAGACCTTTGCCTGAGACAAGATGTGATCAGAAGCAAAGGGAGGAGGAAGGGAATTGTTTTATGAGAGTGCTAACTCCAAGAGGCAGAGCGGCTATAAAAAATATTCTGTCTAACTTTTAGAAAAATATTATGTCTAACTTTTAGACTTAATGTTGTTTTTATAATGCCTCTTAACAAAACCCTAAAAAGGCCTTAGCCTTAGTCCAACTAAATTGAGTTTTTTGGGCCTTTTAAAATTACTTAATCCAAATCCAATTGATTGTAGGCTATACTCTAACAATCTCCACTTGCACTACAACCAATTGGTTATGCATTTGGATTAATAATTTGTTCTGCCCATGAATTATTAAATAAATAATTCATAATTATAATCTCACTATAATTGAAATGTCCAAAATACCCTTTGGTAATCTCGGGCTAAAATTACTATTAATTAAATCCCGATTCTAGTTGGAACAGGATTCCAGTCTCACTAGGAATCCTACTTGTACTAGGATTCATCACATGGATCCAACTCCAATTACCTTGTTTTGGTCATACTCCTATTGTGTGTGACCCTTTAGGTTTCCATTATGTTGACAGTGATTCAGAATCTCATTCATAAATCACAAGCCAAGATTGGCATCTAGCAATGCATCATGGCTACCCAAGCAATGAAAATGTTGGTGAGTTGATGATAACCTTTCAATGAGCAATTACCGAATAATTCGATCCTTTCATCACCTAATATTTCATTTGAACATAGAGTATGGAATGTGTCATCTCTATTAAAGTTCAACTACATTGTTTCTCAATCTTAAGATAAATGATTTAATAAAATGAATTCAAGATCTCATCTTAAATCTCATTTGTACTGTGGCCACAGATTTTCAATCATTAATCTCCATTGAAAGGCCTTGAGATATAGACTCTTATACCAAGAGGGACAAATCCTATCTTGATAACTCACAACCCTCATATGATTCATGATGTACCCAATTATCGTCTTACTTGCAACCCTTATTGAGCTACATTTACCAGGATTAAAGTACACCAATCCACACATAGGATACCATGGTGATCTCAAGTCTAAAGATCACATATACCATTGCCATTTGAGAATATCTAATGATACTCTCAAGATGGGTCAATCCAGTGTATTCATTCACAATGATCACCCATGTGTTGATCTGGATATTACCATATCCATGACTTATGAGTTCAGTCACCCAAAGGAATCTAACACATGTTAGTCTTACCGTATCACTGATGTCCCTTCTCGGTGATACTACGACTAAGGATATTTAAGAATAGTATTCTTTATATCATAAGGATCTCATTATCAAAGTCACTACTTTGATTCCTTTGATACGAATCCACTATTTTAGGGACTTTATCTTTTGATTATGACTTGATAAATTAAATATAGTCAATAATGATAAATAACTGCCATGTATTATTAAATAACATAAACAATCACAATGTCATAAGTGTAATACAAGCCCAAATTTGATTGGCTCATAGGGTACCCACTAATAATCATCCACTTGCACTACAAGCAATCGATCATGAAAGGGCCTGAGTATCTGTTTGGACCACTGGTGAGACTGAGGTTTCTTAGTTTGTACAATGGTTCCATTGTTGTCACAATATAGTGCCACTAGATCAGCAATGCTAGGGATCATCCAAGTTCTATGAACTTCTTAATCCAAACAACTTCCTTAGTTGCATCTAATGCTGCTTTATACTTAACCTCGATTGTAGAATTGGCCACTATCTCTTGTTTAGAACTCTTCCAACTTTACAATGCCATCGTTCAGGCAAAACATATAGCCAGATTGTGACTTAAAGTCGTTTTTATCTGATTGAAAACTATCATCAGTCTAACCATTTACAACGAGCTCATTCTCTCCTCCATAAACTAAGAAGGCATCCTTAGTCCTTCTCAAGTACTTAAGGATGTTCTTAACTACTACCCAGTGACGCTCACCTGGGTTAGCTTGATACTTGCTCGCCATGCTTAAAGCATGTGAGACATCAAGCCTTGTACATAACATGGCGTACATGATAGATCCAATAGCTAAAGCATATGGAATCTTAGCCATTTTATCTCTCTCATCTTGTGTTTTAGGACTCATGTACTTTGAGAGATAAATGCCATGTGACATAGGTAAGAATCCTTTCTTGGATTCTTCCATGTTGAACCTTCAACACTTTGTCAATATATGTACTTTGACTTAGACCTAGCAGCCTATTCGATCTATCTCTATAGATCTTTATTCCAAGGATATAGACTGTTTCTCCTAAGTCTTTCATGGAGAAGCAATTCCCTGGCCAAGTTTTAACAGATTGTAGGCAAGAATGTCATTTCCTATGAGTAATATGTCATCCAAATATAACATTAGGAATATGACAGCACTCCCACTAACATTTTTGTAAACACAAGGTTAATCTTTATTTTTGATGAAGCCAAACTCTTTGACTGTCTCATCAAAACAAATGTTCCAGCTCCGAGAAGCTTGCTTTAATCTATAAATGAATTTTAAAGCTTGCATAACTTGTTGGCATTCTCAAGAGTGATAAAATCGCTAGGTTGTGTCATATACACATCTTCCAACAAGTTTACATTTAGGAACTTGGTTTTAACATCCATTTGCCATATCTCATAATCATGGTATGCAGTGATAGCAAGCAAAATATGAATGGACTTGAGCATTGCAAGTGGTGAAAAGGTTTCATTATAGTCTATACCATGCCTTAGTTTGAAACCGTTGGCCACCAATTGGCCTTTACAGGTATGCACATTACCATCCATATCAGTCTTCTTTTTGAAGACCCACTTGCACCCTATGGGTTTTACCCTTTCAGGTGGATCAACCAAGGTCTATACTTAGTTTGTATACATGGAGTCCATTTCAGATTTCATGGTTTCAAGCCATTCTCAGAATCTGGGCCCGTAATTGCTTTTTCGTAGGTGGTAGGCTCATCATTATACATGAGCAATACATCATTGTGCTGATTGGTGAGAAGGTTAAGCTTCTCAGGCTCTCGATGTATCCTATTAGACCTACGTGGGCCTAATGTTTTTGGAGTTATTTCCTGTTCCACAATATCTTGAGGGACTTGATCCTGTTCTACTAAAGTTCAATGACATTTTGTGGTTCTTGAACCTCTTCAAGCTCTATTTTCTTTCCACTAGTTCTTCTAAAAAGGAAGTCCTTTTCTAGAAAAACACTTGTACTGAGCCATAAACACTTTTTGCTCTATGGGATTATAGAAATAGTATCCTTTTGCCTCTTTAAGATACCTCACAAATATGCATTTATCAGATTTAGGTCTTAATTTGTTTGAGACTTGTATTTTGACATAAGCCTCACAACCCCAAATCTTTAGAAAAGACATATTAGGCTTTTTTCTTGTCCACATCTCATGTGGTGTCTTTTCAACAACTTTAGTAGGAACACGATTTAGTGTGACTGCTGCTATCTCTAAAGCATAACCCCAAAAGGAGACAGGGAGGTCAAACAGACTCATTATAGATCGAACCATCTCTAACAAGGTCCGATTCCTCCTCTCAGATACACCGTTCCATTTAGGTGTACCAGGTGGAGTGAGTTGTAGAACTGTGCCACACTCCTTTACATGATCTATAAATTCTAGGCACAAATACTCTCCACCGCAATATGATCGGAGTGTCTTGATATTCTTACCTAGCTGTTTTTGTACTTTATACTTGAATTCCTTGAACTTTTCAAAGGATTCTGACTTGTGTCTCATTAGATACACATAGCCATATCTACTGTAGTCATCAGTAAATGTGATGAAGTATTGGAACCCTTCTCTAGCTTGTGTGGTTAATGGGCCACATACATCTGTATGTATGAGCTCTAGTAAACCACTAGTCCTTTCACTTGTTCCTGTAAAAGGGGCCTTGGTCATTTTACCAAGTAAACAAGATTCGATACATCATATGATTCAAAATCAAATGAATCTAAGTGTCCATCTTTATGGAGCCTAGATATGTGTTTCTCGTTTATGTAACCAAGTCTACAATGCCAAAGGAATGTAGGGTTAATCTCATTACCCTTTGACCTCTTGGAATCAACATTGTAAATGTGATTATCTAAGTCTAGAACATACAATCCATTCATAATGGAAGCGTTGCCATAGAAAATATTATTAAAGTAAATTGAAAAACTATTATTCATTATTTAAAAAAAAAACCTTTCTTGTCCAAACAAGAAACAAAAATAATATTCTTGGCAATTGCTGGAACATAATAACAATTATCAACTTCTAGAATTAGGCTCGAAGACAACGATAAATTACCGTTGCTCTATTTCTAACTCGTAGACCACCTTGCCTTTGGCAAGTTTTCTACTTCTTGTTAGTCCTTGCACATGCAAATGTGAGAACCACATGCAGTATCTAATACCCAAATGAAGAAGTAGACAGATTTATCTCAATCACATATATACCTAAGGTGGAAGTCTCACTTCCTTTCTTTTTCTTCAGCTCCTTAAGGTACACAGTGCAGTTTCACTTCTAATGACCAGTCTTATCGCAATGGAAGCACTTTCCTGTCTTAGCAACTCTACCAGATGGCTTGAGCTTTATAGCCTTTTCCTTCTTGTTACCCTTGGGCTTGGGCTTACCCTTAAGCTTGCCTTTGCCTTTGGATTTGGTCTTGTCAATCACCATAACAGAAGTAGGCCTTGACTTCTTCAAGTCCTGCTCAGCAGTTCTCAACATGTTTAGCAATTCTGCCAGTGTCTTATCCATACTGTTTGTGTTGTATTGCAACACAAACGAACTATAGCTATCCAATAAGGATTGGAAGATGAGATCAACTGACAACTCTTTATGCATGATGAAGCCCAGTGCTTCTAGCCTTTCAATGTACCAAATCATATTAAGTACACAAGTGTGCACTAAAGCTCCCTTAGCCATCTTGCTCTGGTAAAGCGCCGTAGACACCTCATAACGTTCGTGCCGTGCTTGCTCTTGAACATTTCCTTGAGATGTTCGATCATATCAAACGGTTTCATATTGTCATGTTGCTTCTAGAGTTCAAAACTCATGGAAGTTAACATTAGGCACTGCACGTCAATGGCATCATCCAAATGCTTTTGATAAGCTTGCTTATCAGTAGTGGAAGCATTCTGTAGGGGTTGAGCAGGGATCACATGCTTTAGAACATATAATGTCTTTTCCTGACTGAGGACTATCCTTAAATTTCTGTGCCAGTCTAAGAAGTTTGCCTTGACCAACTCGTCATCCTTCTCAAGGATAGAATGAAGGGATAAATTGTTGTTTGCCATGATAATTCTACAATCATAAAATATGCAAGTAAGTAACATTGTGATTAAAATCATTTAATTATGGTCTTTTAATTAAATGAATTGCTCCCACTATTTTCCTCAAGCTAATAGCCCCCACTATCAACTCAAGAAGCCTTTTCGCCTAGAATCCCTAGTGGGCCAGGATCGATATTTGGTCCCATTATGACTTTAGCTGAGCTAATGCGTCCAATGAGATTATTTAGGTAGACAACTCTTGTCAATTGCATCTGATGCAACTCTTGAATAGTTGGGTGAACAACTCTTGTTCTAACTCATCATATGGGTTAAAGCGCAACCTATGCCTCTAAATCTTATTAGGTTTGCTAAGCCAATGCCTTAATTTGATTTAGTTAAGTTTGACTCAATACACTTGGAGATAACTATTATCTCATGCAATGTGAATTCCTAAGGTAGGTATGGCCTTGACTGAGCCCAAGTAGCATAATATCGAACAAAGTCTCTTTCACATGCATCGTACTGGAAGACATCTTCATTTGTTATCTTTGATTTAATATTTATTTTAAGGAATTTTTAATTTTACCGTCTCACCTAGCATGCTTTACTAACATATATATATATATATATATATATATATATATATATATAAAAATATATATCAACATATATAAGTTAAAGCATAAAATTAAATGTGACATGGTTAGGGCCTTTCTATTATAAAAGAACCTAGGGTTACATTATTTTTCTAAATGCTTTCTCCTTGATTTCCCTTCAAAGGTCACCTCGGTTCACCTTGGCTCCGAACCATCTTGGCTCCAAATGTTGTACATTTTACAAGATAATTCTAATTTATTTATATAACTATTACATAAATAAATTACAAATAAATCAAGGCTCACAGGCCCAATTTAAATTTATTTAAATAACTTACAACCCATGTAAACCTAGGCCCATAACCATGCACCATGCAATCATCCATATCACATACGAATCAAGCATCAAGCATACATAGCAATATCACATATTAATTTGCATGCTTCCTAATTAAAATCTAATTTTAATTAATTATGGGTATCAAAAGCTGTTTTAATTTAATTTTAATTCTCAAAATTCAATTTGGGCTTAATTGAAATTTTAATCTCATTAAAATCTCAAAATCATTGGATAACTCTTATCCAATTTAAAATATTTTATTTTAAAACAAAAAATTTATAAAGATAACTCCTTTTGAAATTTTAATCTCATTAAAATCTCAAAAGTATTGGATAACTCTTATCCAATTTAAGATAGAAGATATTTTATTTTAAAACAAAATTTTATCAAGATAATTCCTTTTGAAATTTTAATCTTATTAAAATCTCAAAACTATTGGATAACTCTTATCTAATTTAATATAGGATATATTTTATTTTAAAACAAAATTTTATCAAGATAACGTTTTTGAAATTTTAATCTTATTAAAAATCTCAAAAACCATTGGATAACTCTTATCCAATTTTATTTTTTAAAAATTTATTTCTTTAAAATATATTTAATTTAAAACTCTTATCAGGATAACTTTTATCCTAATTTATTTTATATATTTTAAATAAAATAATAACAAGTATTAATTTTTTTTTGCAAGGGTGGTAACTACAAAGCGGCCTACAAGGTTTTTGTTAAAACAATTTTGACTACTGCTTTAATAACAATTATATTAGATAAAAGTGTGCAGGGTTCATGCCAAACAATTTTGACAATATTTTAATTACAAGTTTGAAAAGAATTCTAACATGTAACTTTTAATTCAACAAATCCCTACAAGGTTTATTTAAATCTATAATTGTCTTACAATTATTTTAGGTTGCTCAAATGAATTTTGAAAATTAAAATCAAATCTATAACAACTTACAATAAAACAACATCATCACGAATCGAATTCGCTATCCTGAAAGCCGATTGCACACTGGCTCGGATACCATTGTAAGGTTTCGTTATCTCGGTTTATCATGTCATACATGAAAATAAGCAGCGGATTAGAAAAACAACAAAACCAAAATCACTAGGATCATGCAATAAGAGTGTTTTTGGGATAGAATCTAACCTTTTTGGTGTGACTCGTGTAGGAATGTTCAACTTTTGAATATGGCAACCCAAGAACAATCTTTGATTTATCGTTAACTTAAGATTCTGTGAAGACCGAGAATTTTCTAAATAAATATAAGGTATCCGGAAAATTTAATTTGGACAAATTGAAATCCAAATTTAAATAAGAAATGAAAAGGAAAAATTAAATTGGAAATAAGAAATGAAGGAGGAAATTTAATTTGGATAAATGAAAATCCAAATTAAATAAGAAAATGGAGAAAATAATTTTGGATATTTGGAAATCCAAAACTTAATAAGAAATAAAAATATTTTTTTGATATATTTATATAATGATATTATATAAATATACTTTTGATAAATATAAATATTATTTTTGTATTAAAAGTGTAAAAATATGTATATGTATTTTGATGCAAAAAAAAAATATGTATTTAAATACATATTATAATGGTATATTTATATATAATTATAATTATATGTATAATTATAATGTGTATATTTACTATTATTAATTAAGTATATTAATAAATAATATTGAAAAAAAAAAGAAAAGAAAAGAACGGAAAGGAGGGTCGGGCACCCCCCTTCCCATTTCCTTTCTCCTCTGTTGCAAACAGAGGAGAAAGGCCAAATGAATGCCAACCCCCGCCGGCAGGCCAAAAGAGAAAGGGGAAGGGAGGAGCGACGTCACCGGCGGAGAAGAAGCAAGCGGTGACGGCGCGAGGCGGAAATGAAAGAAAAATTGGGCGGAGACCGAAGCGGGAGGAAGGAAAATCGAAAGGAGAAGGAAAAAGGAAAGGAGGCGACGCCGGCCGATCCACCAGTCGCCGCCGCCTTGCGAAGCCCCGGTGAAGCCAGATCTGGAGGGAGGAACGCCCGACGGTGAAGAAAACGGCGAGAAAAGAGAGGAAGAAAAGAGAGGAGCCGCCGTCGCCCGTCCCAGATCTGCTACCGCCGGCGCCGCCGATTGAGAAACGGAGGCCAGATCCGGCATCCTTACGATGTCGACTAGCTGTGGGAGGCTTGAACCGGCGAAGAGGGTGACCGCCGGTTGCTGAACCGGCCAGGCGAAGGTGAACCGGCCCGAACCGGCCTGAACCGGTCCGAACCGGTTCAGGCCAGAAAAAAAAAACAGAGCAGAAAAGAAAAAGGAAAGAAAAAGAAAAGAAAGAGGAAAAGAAAAGAAAAGGAGAAAGAAAAGAAGGAAGAAGAAGAAGAAGGAAAGGAAAAAGAAAGAGAAGAAAAGGAAAAGAAATTGGTAAGGAAGAAACAATAAATTGATTTATATTTATTGAATAAGTTTATTAATATGTATTTATGCAAGTGCAATTGGTGTTGTTGAAATTGTAGCGGAGGTGACAAAGACGTGATTTGGTGTCTGACGATGCTAGGAGCTCGTCAAGGCGCTAAGCTTCAACACCAAGTAAGATACTTTTATAAAGCATTAGTAGCTTTATATTGTATGTGGGAATTATGATTTTTTTTTATATATGATGCATTCATTTAAATTGATTTGCTAAAAATGCTAAGAGGACCCACAACTAATGGTGGAGGTCTTAGTAAGAGGTAAAAATTGGTGAGAATCAACGGCTGCAAGTATAAATTGTATTTCCTTGCAGGAGGTTTAGAGGAAATTAAGCCGTTATGCTGCCGAAATTTCCACGAAAATGTTTAAGGAAAAATATTAATTTCTCATCTAAATGGAATTTTGAAAGAATTATCGAAGATAAGCTTGAAAGGATATTACTGTGTCAAAAAAATGGATTTTTAAATAGTTGAGAAGGTTAATGGATGAGCACAATAATGTGAGAAATTTTGTTGTGAATCTTATAGAGTTGATGATTCGAGTTATTTTAATATTATAAGTTGACTATCGAGCAGAAATTGAGGTGGAATATCGATAATTGGAGTATTGATGGAAGTTACGATGATTATACGATATTACCTTGAAGAGAAGATCATAGTTGAAAATTGATGGTTAAATGATTGGATTGTGAAGCTCTTAACGGAGTAGGGATTTCTAGAATTTACCGAGTTCGGTTTCTTGATTTTTGAAATAATTCCGAACGTGATAATATGGACAAATTCGAGAGATCGAAATGGAGATTGAATTACGATACAATCCGATCAATTATGGATTCAAAGAAATGAGTGATAAATATGTGAAAAGATGATTGTGCTTATAACCTTAGAATAGATCTTGAATAATAAGATCGACAATTGCATAAGTTCGGATAAAACCATAAAGGCCACATGAAAATTGATTTGAGGATTTAGATACGATTTTGTGATAGTGAATGAAATTGAACCTCAATTCGGAAATGATGAACATGTATCAATAGATCAAATCATAAATGGATTTGATAAGTGACTATCGATTTTGTGATTCTGTTATCCTCGATGTCGATTTTGGAACAGATATTGAATGATGACATTATTATTTGCATAATTTCGGTAACTTGATGACTATTTAGAAAATGATGTTTAAATGCTTATATAAACTTAAAGGATTCATACAAATGAAGCGATCCTAATATTGATGATGAGATGTATAAATGATTATTATAATAGTTGATGACGATTGAGAAAGGATATTGAATACCGAATGGTCTGAATACCAAGTGATTCGATTTCCGAATGAATTGAGTACTGAGCAAAATTGAATACTAAATTAAATGAATAGCGAATGAATTAAATAGTGATTTACTGATTTGACAGAAAGAAAGTCTTGAAATAGAATAGTTGATGGTGATAAGTTGAATGAATCGCTTCTCTGTATTTGATGAAAATATTATCAAATTTACATACGGAAATGATTTCATAGCATCGCTTTTAAGCATAATTTGCTATAGTTTCAGATGTTATAATAGCATTTATATAAATGCTATAAAGTATAGATTAGCTTTAAAAAGAAAGTATATGGTATATATGTATTTTTATATACGAAACCTCTTAAAGAACTTCACCATATGCTTTACATGATTTTAAAAAGAAAAGCTAAAGATTTAAATGTTTTATGAGACTGTAGGCACCCTAAAAGAATTAAATTCAATAAAGCATAGTGGAAACCGCCTAATTGGAGCTTTGCTCATTAGGCAGATATGCTTGTCCGACAATAGTCGTGGACAGGTCTCAGTCACGCCTGATCAGTGAGGCTGAGAGAGATGAGGTCTATGGCCATAGATAGCGCCCTAGTTGGTTTACAGGGGACGATGACATGATTTTCACTACTAGCTACAGTGATTTAAGTCTTTATTGATAGAGAGATGATAGGCATCTAGCCTAGTCTCTAACCGATATGATATGAAGTCTAGAGTATGATTTTATTGATATGAACTCTAGACTTGACATGATTTATACTGTACATGAAACAGATTTGAAATAAAATATGTTTTGAAACAGTACATGTTTTAAACATGTTTTAAAAGTCCATGAGATATGATTTCGACACTTATATGATTTATATGTGATTTTGTGTCGAACATGGCATGATATGTGGTCTAGAGTATAGTTTGATTTGATATGAACTCTAGACCTGATATGATTTACAGAATATGTTTTAAAAGTACATGATAAATGATTTCGACACTTACATGATTTATATAAGATTTTGTGTCGAATTTGAAATGACATGCGGTTTAGAGTATAGACTGATTTGATATGAACTCTAAACCTGATATGATTTATAGTATATGAAAAATGTTTTAAAACCACACATGTTTTAGACATGCTCCGAAAACGAATACATGAACTGAAAATGAACATGTTTCTATCATGTCTTTAAGGCAAATTAGAAATGAATTGAAAATTCATATGTTGAGCATGTCCTAAAGTATATATGATATGATTTGAAAAGATAGCGGTTTATACAGAAAAATTTCATGAATTGCATATTAAACCCTGATATGATAATATGCTTAGTATATGAGAATTCCATGAGGAATGTCATGACTAGACGTTAATGATGTTTCATCTATACGATGACATGACACGATATGAAATATGAACATAAGATTGATACGAAGAGAATTCTGATCTTACTCCATCGTGATCATAAATTTCCCATACGATAAGTGATATGAATTGATATAAGACGGGAATATGATTGTTAAATGTAAAGTGGCTCGATAGGATATCTCAATTAAACATGAAGAATATATGAGGAGCATCATGACTCGGTGGTAGCGATATTTCATCGATATGATGTCATGATATGATATGAAACATGAATATAGAAATACACGAAGAGAATTCTGACTTCGTACCACCGTGATCATGATCCACAATATGAGAATTGATAAGAGATGATATGAGAATTGATAAGAGATGATAGAATACAGAAATATGATTATGAAATGAAAGGTAAATATGAGAACTGATATGAGATGATAGCATACCAGAGTATGATTATGAAATGAAAAGTGAAAATGAGAAGTAATAATGAGATGTATCGATGAGAAAGGATTAACTGTAATTGCATCATTGCAAGTTTAAGTATTGCAGTTTAAGACAGTGTAATCCTACTCCTGTATTTATATTAGTATCTTACTGAGCCGTGGTTTTGCTCACCCCACTAAATTTCATCTCTTTCAGATTATTGAAGTTAACATCTGCCGTGTGAGCTGCTAAGTGGGCATCGTAGACGGTGTATGGACTTGGTACTAGTTTTCTGAGGTATATGGAACTTATAAAATACTTGTTTACATGTATGACTTTAATTGATGCACAGTACATATTTTGTTTAACAAGTCGGGATGTAACTAAGAACCGTTTTCGTGTTTGTTTAATATTTAAATGGAATGACTATAAGTCACCTAGATAGTATAGTAACTACACTGACACCGAATACAAACCTTAAAATGAAAAAGAAAAATTTAGTCCATAAATTTGTAGACTAAGAAAAGTATAAGAATCGAGTGAAAGTCGCGGTCTCCGGGTCGTGACAGATTCCTACCTAAGAGAAGCTTTCTAACGGTATCCACACAAGTAGGATGCAAAACAAGACCTTTGCTTGAGACAAGATGTGATCAGAAGCAAAGGGAGGAGGAAGGGAATTGTTTTCTGAGAGTGCTAGCTCCAAGAGGCAGAGCTGCTATCAAAACTATTTTGTCTAACTTTTAGACTTAATGTTGTTTTTATAGTACCTTTTAACAAAATCCTAATAAGGCCTTAGCCTTAGTCTAACTAAATTGGGTTTTTTGGGCCTTTTAAAATTACTTAATCCAAATCTAATTGATTGTAGGGTATACTCTAACAATATGTATATACAAAGTTGTTATATATAACTACACACACACACATGTATATGTATGTATGCATGTTATTTAATAATGGATTTATATATAATGCACTGACAGTATACAGTCTTTATACATTGTTAATGCATCAGAAGTTGACGCCCCATTAATAAGCTTTTATGAGCAAATTTGAAAAAATTTTATTTGTATTTATTTTTAAGGGTTTGGTATTTTTTTAGTTTGTATATTGATGAGGTGTTAACCTTTGATGTATTGACAGTATATAGAGACTATAAATTGTCAGTGCATCATATATAAATCCTTTAATAATTCCCGAAGCAAAACATTTCTCTTACCAATGTATTGTATTATTCGATTAATTCGAAATTAACTTGATTAAATTCAATTAATTAGATTTCAAAATTAATAAAATTAATTCGGTTAATGAAAATAAAATAACAAAATTCGATTTTAAATAATTTATTTGAAATTAACCAAATCAACTGAATGAGCACCTAAGTAATGGAGAGGCCAATAAGACTATGTGAAAATTGCAATCTTTGTATGAAACATGGATGACACATTTGTACCTTGAGCTAATTCAGCACTTGCTAGGTGAACAACTTTGAAAATGCATGTGCTGTTTGATGCTAAACATTCTACATGGATTGTTGGTGATTAAATATGGTTACAGTTGTGTTGGATAGAGGACCACACGGTGCTTAGGCTTGGTGGATTGGAATCTAAGCTAAGAGAGCTTCGGTTTTGTTGTTCTTTGAAGCATAGTGAGTGGACTTTATAACTGTGTTTGGTCTACATATAACGCTTTGGCCACATTTGCCTGGTTTGTGGTTTGAAATTTCGAAATTGGTATTAGTGCAAATTGTTTAAGTTTAGATTTGCTAAAACGTGTTTGGGATCTCAAGATGCCATCGACCAAATGGGTTAAAACACCCTAATTTTTACCTCTTGAATGTTTCATAGTTTTAAACTATCGTTTTAATAAAGTAAAAAGTTTTACAACTTTGAGATAACTCAGTTTTTGTGAAATTGCATGGTTTTAAGTATATGTGTATAAGTTGTTTAGTTCATTAAAGTCTATGTTTTCTTGATGTTGGAAAATTGTACAAATGTTTCTAAAACTTAAGTTTGCTTTGAAGACTTTTAGTTGTTTGAAAATGGTTCGTAAATGAAACCTTCTGGAAACTTATTTAAAATTGTTCAATATGAGCCCTTTGGTACTATAGTACCATATGGGAGCTACAACCCTGGGATTGATAGGTAGCCAAGGTACATTAAAGCAATTTGAACCGCTTCTTCGAGACAGTCTCAAAAGCACTTAGGCTTGTGCAGCATGTATTGGACAAGTTCCAATTTCACTCTATCAATGAAATTGGGAAAAGTTTGGATCTATAGCCATAGGTAGAGACCACTTTGGGAGTTCGGTCACTGATAGCTATAGTGAATTATTTGAAAAATTCTCTATGTAATAAGCTTAGCCTATGCCTCATTTCACTTTTTGAGTTCGGTTTTGGAATTTTCTTGTACTTGCATTTGAAAGTTTGAACAATGTGATTTGAATTAAGAAATCCAAGTTTGGGATTTGTTTAGCATATTTGATTTTGATTGAGTTTGAAATGTTGGAATGTTTGAAAGTTTGGAATTTTGAACTATTGCATACAACTATGATTTGGTTTTGGTATGCATGATGTTTGAACTGTATTAGATTTTTGAAAGCTTTGGACATTTGATATGAGATCTGTACCTTTGCATACTTAACGATTTTCTAAGCATATGCATTTTGGACATTGTCCAAGTTGTAATTTATTAATATGGTTTGAACTTGATGCTTTTATATGGTCCCTTACTGAGCCCTCGCTCACCCTCTTTCTTTCCTCTTTACAAATTGAGCTTTGAGGATTACTTTCTAGTTGTAGCCTCATGTTAGGTTAACTCCTTAGAGGCCCTTCTTGCATTTGTTTAAGGTATAGGGTTAAGATGGTTATGTTTGTGGGCACAAGTTTATTTTTGTACAGTGTGCTTGTATATGTCTATACTTGGGGATGTAAACTGAGTTAGGATTGTGTTATGTTTCAGATGAGGCATGTACTTTTGGTGGTACATTAGACTGTATCGAATTAATGATGCTATATATGGATATATGTATATATCGGTGATGTATTAGGCTATATGATGTTGCCTATGTTTCTATGAAATGTGACACATATAAGTCCATTTAAGCTATTTGATGGTTATGGATCACTCAGGTAAACTTTAGCGGGCATGCGTATGTCGTGTTATGGTTTAGGCAAAATGATTTATAATTGCTAAGTTGAATGCTGATATGGTCAATAATGATATGTAAGTTATAAACGTACGTTTGAATTGAGACCTAACGTAAGCATTTAGCATCATTTAAACTAACTGGTTTTGGATAGTAATGTAGTAGTACTTATGCAACACAAACAAACTTGTATGTGTTAGGAAAGAAAAAAAATTTGGCTTGCAAAATTGTAGCTTTCGAAAATTTGGTGTGACAAAATACATATAAAAAAATATCAAATATAGAAATTTTGGGTTGTTCGTAGACTTAATAACTTATATTGTAAAATTTCAAATAAAATTTGTATTATTTATGAGTTTACTGAATATATTTGCGTGCATTGCATGGGTTTGAAATTAGTTAATAATTATCCTAGATCAATTATCCTATTTTATAGATGTATTCTCATATTTTTATACAATAGGACTATATCGATACTTTTTTGAAAAGTTTGGGATTTTCATGAAACAATTTAAAGATCAAATACCAAAATGAAACTCAAGTGAAAAGTTTAAGGCTACAAATGCACTTTATCAGGTGGAGAGACAAAAAGGACAATAACGGAGTCACAAATAAGATTTGGTGGAGACTTAATTCAAATATATTAAGGTGCTGTTTGATAAACTGAAAAATTAAGTGCTGAAAAATTAATTACTGAATTTTTAGTACTGAATTTAATAAGTATTGAATTTGAATTATGAAAACTGTTTGGTATTTAACTGAAAATTAAGAGTTGAATATAAATATATTATTTGATAACAATAAATGTTGAATTTTGAAATTTTGTTATTTTACATTTTTACCCTTATTTTCATATTATTTCAAATAAAATCAATTTTTTTATTGATGTCTTCTATTTTATAATACAATTATAAAATATGAAAAAAAAACATAACTATAAAATTCAAAAACATCATAAATTTTAAAAATATAAAATAATATTAAAAAATAATAAAATAAATTTTTTAAAATCAAAAACCTGAATCACATTTTGATTAAAAAAGCATTACAAATAAAATTTCCAAATTATTCATGGGATCATTACTTCTTCAAGCAATGATTTGCCAAAATGAAACAAAACAAAAAACTTTGGACATCAATGATAATTGAAACGCTAATATAACGAAAAGCTAAAAAAAAAAGTAATATGCGCCATTATACGGTGTCTAGGGCGTGTAGTATATCAACCTTCAGATCTTCAAAGTCTTCGACTCCAAAGTTGAATCAAACCTAGTGGTAGAGAAATTTTAAGTACGTACAAAAACCTGACGAAATAATAATATAACGTTGAGTCTAGTTGGAGTTCATACGTAACCTGATTAATGAATAGATAATTATATAAATTTTTTAAAATAAAATAGTCAAATTTATTTTATTTTTATGGATAAAGTGGCTGAAAATTTTTTAAATTAAGTGATAAGTATATGTTTATCTACTTATTTTATTCAATGTTTTTTCATTGAAAATTTTCTTTTAAGTTGATTTTGAAATATATTATCAAACATATTGAAAATATTAAATCATTGAAAATTTTTATTTTCAATGAATTGAAAATTTTCAATGATTTGAAAATTTTCAATGATTTAACAAACAGTACCTAAGTTATAAAAAGTAAAAATAATAATGATTACAATGAAAAATGAAAAATATAGGACTTTTGTATCCAGTCATAATTGTTAAAAAATTTACCTTTCTTTTTTAAGGCGATTTTATATTTTGAAAACATTTACAATAATTTCATTATCAATACTTTTGAATACATTTTTTCAATGTACACAACTAACCTATTATTAAACTATTGATCTATTATTTGATTATACAAATAAAGGCTAGTTTAGATGGACAATGAAATTAGCTCCGGTAAAATTGAAAATGATAAAAAAAATTAAAGATATATATATTTTAATAAAATAATAAAAAAATTTAAAAGAGGAGCAAGTGGGTAATTTTACCCTCCTGCTATTTTATTTGATGTGCTCCCAGTGCACTGCGCCAGTGGCCAGTGGCCTCTGGCCTCCCAAACTAATCCTAAATCTTCAAAATGTTTATTGCTAAAAATATTATAGTGACAACCGATTGAGCTAATGCTTGTATCAGTACTAAATAAATTAATAAATTATAGATACATTTTATTTTTTCTAGCCTCAACTATTTTTATAACAAAATCATTAATTCTTTTCAATCTTGAATTAGAGTGCATATTTTAATATAATAATTCCGAAATGTTTTTCTTTGGTGATAATAATAATTCTGAATTTGGTCCACCTCTAACGAGCCCTTAAGGTCTCCATGTAAATTAATAATAACACCATCCATGTGATAGAGAAAGGTGGCTATCCAATGGACTTAGGAAAGTGTGGCCAGCCATCAATGGCATTGGATCATTTCATCACCTACTTACCTAAAATCATTAATAAGGCATTCAAGCACTTGCGTTTACTTATTTCTCACAGCCAGAAGAAGGACGAACCGAGAAAGCATGGAGAAAACTGAAAACAGTAATGGTGTTGCTGCTGCTTCAAGATCTCCAATAGCTTTGATGGGGTCCTCAACGTATGAAAGTGAAGAGGTGAACGCCAGCATGCGAACTGCCGAGACCACGCTGCGGTTGGTGCCGATGGCTTTAGGTGTTGCTGCACTAGTTCTCATGATCAAGAATTCTCAATCCAATGAGTTTGGCTCCGTTTCCTACACAGATCTTGGAGCTTTCAGGTACAAATTCTGTTCCCCGGATGTTATTTACTAGTTAATCGGTCTTTCTTTTTTCTTTTTAGAACTAATTTAGATGAGTCGTGGGATTAGATCTGATAAGATTAAAAAAATAATCATTAAGTAAAAATAATTTTAATAAAATAATAATAAAATTTAGAAAGAAAAGAATAAAAAAAAATTTTACATATGTTTCTTTTGGTCTTTAGTAATTTTTTTTAGTGGTGGAATTCACCACACCTTTAAACTAGCCTCTAGTAAATTTTTAGCGATGGATTCCAAACAAAGTGTTAATTGACTACAGCTGCACGTATATTTTCCTATTTCATTTAAAGAGTTAAACCTAAGTTTTCTTTTTCTTTTTTTGGCTTCAAGAAAAAAAACACCTTTTCTTTTCTTTTAGAGAGTGCTTAATCCACTCTTTCAAATTACTTATGTTACAATTTTCCAGATATTAAAATTTATCAAAATAATTATTGTGTGAGGACAAAAGAAATCTTATTATTTTAACGTGAGAGTTACAAGAGATTAATTGAACCTGCCCAGTCAACGTATGTAAGTTTCCACACTTTTAAAATGATTTTTTTCTTCTAACAATCCTTTTTCAAGTGCTTTTTTAAAGATATCTTAAAATTCAGAACACAAGCTCCAGATGTCCTCCTTAGGGTGAGTGCATAAATTGACTTGAAACATTGATTGCGAATGCGATGTCCATTCTTCTGTAGGAAAGATAATTTTGTTTTTCAACAAGGCATTGATGCAACACTCTCATTATAATATTATGTCACCAATTGATCTCCTTGTTTAGAATGCAGTGGCTTAGTTTTCAACTCCAATCGTATCCCATACCTTTTCGCAGTTAGCAAAAACAGATAGATCTTTCCAATTTTAGCCCGATGGAATTAAGAGGCCTCACCATCGCTATTGAACTTTCAAATCTCCTTGTCTTCAATTTTGGATCATCATCGGTTGATTTATTAGTTTCACCTGTCAAGTGGCCAAGCTTTCCTATGCCATCAATCATGAGCTTGATTGATTATGCTCATTCTAAGTAATTTTTATCATCCAATTTGTGAATAGTCAATTGCAGAGATGAATTTTTCAAATCCATCCAAGTTTACAAAAGTTATTTGGCGAAGCACTTGCACTAATTTATTAGAAACGTTTATGCTTTGATGCCATATGTTTATAATAAAGGGAAAAGAAGAATTTTTCATGTCATTTTAAGTTAAGAGTTACAAGAGATTAAATAGGCTAAGAGTTGATTAATATCTTAACAGCTAAAATTTTAAATATATTATTATCTTACATATAAAAATTTATTAAACCAAAATATTACTATAAATAGTAAGTTAACAACTCTTAAGAGTTGCCTTAGAGTTATTATATTAGTTAAATTATAATTTCTAGTGCATTAAAATTTATCAAATTAACTATTAACTATTACATTTAATATAAAATATTATTATAAACAATAATTTAACAAATCTTAAAGAATATCTTAAGAGCCTTGGTTAGCAAAATCTTTCTCTTAAATCTACATGCAAGTTTTCTCACTTTGTAAAGATAATTCAGGATGGAAAATCTACACAAACCGATCTTCCCTTGGATAAGGAAGTATTTAACAGTCTTGACTGAAGACCAGCAGGAACCATGTCAAATATTACTTTTTTTGTTTTTTTTATACAATTAAACAAGGTGTCTTTACCATGCATAAAATTGGTGACTATAGAGATGGATTATGGACATCAATTTTGATTTTACATCTTTGATAACTGTGTTGAAATTCTTTAGATAAAAACTTTTTTTTTTTAATTTATAACAATTAAAATTTAAATAAAAAATTTACACCATTAATAGTGCAGCACTAGATATATGCTTATAACTTCTGTAATTTATTTATTTATTTATTTTTTACTTCTTAATGTATATGTGGCGTGGGTTTCCAGTTCTAGTTTCATTTTAAGTAAATTGAAAAATGAAAGAAAAAAAAGGGAAAAAACCTACAGTCGGAGGTTCCAGCTTATATAGTTAACAAAAACAGTAGAAAAATGGCATGCATTGATTGTTTCATAATTGTTTAACCTTAGCATCAAATATTAACTTGTTTGTAAGTCGCAGGTATTTGGTGCATGCAAATGGAATTTGTGCCGGCTATTCCCTTCTTTCAGCTATTATTGCAGCCATGCCTCGTCCCACAACAATGCCTCGAGCTTGGACTTTCTTCCTCCTAGATCAGGTCAACTAAACTTATAGTAAACCATATGGATCTGGTGAATTACTGATCAGCATTATAATTTTAATCTGTTTTAATAAACCAGATTCAAACATACATAATCCTGGCTGCTGCTGCCGTGTCAACGGAGGTGCTCTACCTGGCAAACAAAGGCGATGCGGCAATCACTTGGAGTGCGGCCTGTGGAACATTTGCCGGCTTCTGTCATAAAGCCACAACATCAGTAATCATTACATTTATTGCAGTAATTTGCTATGCAGTGCTGTCACTGATCTCTTCCTACAGACTTTTCAGCAAGTATGATGCACCTGTGAACTACACCAGCAAGGCTATTGAAACTACAGTCTTCCATGGTTGATATATAATATTACTGTTTAATTAGTTTCGCATTCTGAATTGTAATAAGAATAGCTTGCCTATTAGAATGTTTGTGACATATGGCTATTAGAGGTGCCCTTTTTGGCGCCCTTTATGTAATCAGACTGCTTACAAGAATCCATCTTATGTTGTATAATTAATTTATTGTCTTGATGCCAAAAATGAAAGACTGATATCACATGCTTAGTGAAAAATAAAGCGTGCAGCATGACCGGACTCGGGAGGGCTCTTAGGCATAGCTTCTTACCACAACGCCCGGTGATGTCAAACGCCCCCCTAAGGGATCGTTTGGAGTCGCAGCCTCACAGGGTGATGTTTTAACCATTTTGGTGGTATAGCAAACAAGTCAAGTGATTGTCAAGCCAATAAGTGATTGAAAGAAGCGGAAATAAATTTCTTCCCCAAACATTTGGAAATGATTTGAATCTTAAAGTTACCATTGTTGGTAGTGTTTTATTGTTTACTATTCTCAGTCTGAACATGGTTAATCTTAAATCATAAAACCGATGAGAATACATGTGATTACATAAAAAAAGAAAAAAAAAACAAGTCAGGCGATAGCATCAAAAAATTAGCACCAAGACTTCAAACTTCCGAAGGAGGGGAAGGGTTTTGATTTCTCATCTTATTGAAATTATCATTTAGTTCAATTTTACCCTTAACATTTATAATTTTAAGATTAAAGTATTTTTAATAAGTTTAAAAAAATCATTCCTACCCGTAATACATGTTTTTATCTAACTGTACCCTTAAATAATTATTGTTTTCGTAAAATATTCGCTAAATTAAAAAACTTAATAAATTTGTTGGATTTTAAATGTTAAATAATATTAAAATATGCATGAAAATAGTATTTTTATTTGGGAAGAAGAAAGTTCAAATCCTACTCTTAGATGAGGGTTCATGTGCCTAGCTTTGAATCAAATGCTTAGATGCTATATGAAAATAATTTCCCAAACACTTCTATATTATTATTTTTCATTGTCATTTTTTATTTTCACTTCATTATAATCACTATTTTTATTAATGGTAAATTTCACTGAGGTTCTCAAGATTTTCCCATAATTCAAATTTAGTTTATTAGTTTGAAAAATAGACATTTTGGTCCAAAATTATAAATTTGACCATACAAAAAAAATGTTCTAATAAGTTACTATTAAAATATCCATTAACCTAAACATTTGTTAATCATGAAGTATCCATAATATCTTTTTTTGTAATTAAAAAAATCTTTAAATAGAATTTTTTTTATAAAATTACATAAAAATAATAAATAGTAATAAAATTCATTGTTGATAATTGGAAATATGATATTATTAATTCAAATTTAGTAATTGACTGATATATGTCAAAAACATTTGTGATTTTGGTCCACAATATCAATTTTCAAAACAAATGTATGAGAGTTGAATTATTATAAAACATTGAGGACCTTAGAGAAATTTACCGTTTTATTAAATACATTATTTGTTGATTTTAATTTCATTGTTACAATATTTTCAACCTCACAAATATAATAATTAATATTTTGATGTTACTATCAGTTTTAATCCGATTGGAGACAATCTCATTAATCGTCAAACCCAAAATTCAAAAACTTATATATAAAAAAGTTGAATTCATTTTTTTCATCAATTTATATGTATAATATACAGTAAATAAAAAAAAAACCTTTTCGGTTGAATCAAAATAAATATAACCCTCAAGTTTAAAATTTTTTTGGTATAAATCACAGGTATCCTCATCCGTTTTAATGGTCTGAGACTAATCTTGCTCAAGGTTTAGTCACAATTAAGGTTTTTCACCCCTTCCCAAGCTGTGTTTAGTGGAGATTGAACCCAAAAGCTCTTCTCACAAACTCAACCTACATTGCCAACTGAGTCACAATCCATGGGTCTCAAGTTTAAAGTTTAACATTTAATCGCTTTGTATTTTTCTCTATAATCATGAAGTTTACACACCACTAGTTGTATTTTTTATTGCTCATATCTAAAACCTTTTTTTTTTCTTCTCCCTAATATCTTCTGCAACCATTGCTCTCATTCTTCTTCCTAATCATGGCTAATTATACTGATGATTTGACATGGTTCCAACAAAGAGTATTGATTTCTTACTTACATCCTTTATTTTAATTTGATAAACTTATCATTTTACACTACAAGAACCCGTCAATAATGATGAAATCAGCAACGGATTTTTCGTCGTTAATTTAAGTTTTTCGTCGTTAAAGAGTATTAGTGATGAAATTTTTGATGCTAATTTTGTCTTCAAATATGAAGTTGCTAAAAGTCTTATGTCGCAAAAGATGTGTTTCATCGCAAAATTCGTCATTAATTTAGCGACGAATTTTTTAATAATAGCGATAAAATTCCATCGCAATTTATTTCTTTATTTTTTTCAAATTTCAAAAATTAAAAAATTAAAAAAAATGAGGAATTCCATTGCTAAAGGTCTTTAGCGATGGAATTCCATTTGTAAAATAAATTTTACTAGTGACGGAATTCTGTCCCTAACTTTTTGATTTTCAAAAGAAATTAAAATAAAAAAATAAGAATTTCGTCATTGATTCAGCCTTTTGTGATGGCATTATGTCTCTAAATGTATTTGTAATTTATATTTTTTAAAAAATAAAAAAGGAATTTGTCACTAAAGTCGTTGAGTGACAGATTTTTGACTCTAAAAGTTTTTTTTTTTTTAAATTTTTAACATAAATCAAATAAGAATAGGAATTCTGCCGCTAAAAGTATTTATATTTAAAAAACAGGAATTCCATCGCTATAGGCCTTCATCTACGGAATTCTGTCTCTAAAAGTACTTATTTTTTATATTTGAAAAAAAAGAAAATAAGAATTTCGTTGGAAAAGGCCTTTAGCGATGGTATTTCATCTTTAAAAGGATGTTATTGATTTGGTTTTTTTTTCTATGAAAAATATTAAAGACGAAATTCCATCTCTAACATTGAAGATAGGAATAGTGATAAAGCTCAATTTGCTATATAAACAAGGGGTCCTCTATGGAGTATTCAAATAACTGGTGAACATGCCCCTAATCTTGAAGACAATCCTCACAATGAAGGCTCTAGCGTAAGGACTATTGAACAAGAAATTAATGTTGGGTGCTAGAAAACTTATTAGACGTGAAAGACACCAATGAAAGGAAGGAAATGGAGGATGAGTCAACGAATATTGGAAAAGATATCAACACTATAAATCTTGGGAATGGCCTTAGTGGCAAGGTAACAAACATTAATTTTGTTAGTATAGGGGTATGCCTTATAGCCAATCCAAACATTTTCAATTTTGGATATTTGAACATTTATTATTTCGAAACAATTATTAATATAGGCCTTATTTTTTATCTACAAAGCATATTGATTTAAACTATTAATTCTTGCTTATGATAGGGCCCTTGAAACAAAATATACATTGCAAAGGGAATTATAACGTCGTTATGATTATGAAATCCCTATTGCATAAAAAGTATATAGTTTCTAAAATTGTTTTTGCTCAAGCATTGTCAAGAAAATGGGATATTGATAAATTTCGTTGAGACTGATATAATGTTATGTCTTTACTTTTAGAAATAAACAGTTGATCTCATAAGCTAAAGTATTGATATGCTCAGACAAACATTGTAGGTGCTTGTTTGAAAAGACAAGTTAACTGAATTAACTCACATTGAGCAATGCATTTGGTACATTTACTTAAGTTTCTATGAAATATCTTCTCAAGTGATAGCTGTATTGGACTTGAGATTACAATACTACCTTGTGTGATTAATATTATCCTTTGACTATTCTCTACAAATTCCTATCAAGGATCGCCAATTGGGATGAATTGGGTATAGTGGTAATTGTATGGAGATATATGTGAGATCAAGATAAGATTCATCACTTAAATGAACGATGGAGAATATATCCTAAGGCATTTGATCAGTGGTAGATTAACTTAAATATTTGGTTTAGAGAAAAATAAATTTGATTTAGTGTTTTCAATCTCATTGATATAAGTTAATTTCCTAGGATAAAAAATAATAAGATCAGACAATAGCAGACACTATTCAAAGCTCTATGTCTAATCAAGATATAAAGACGAAAGGATTGCATTATAGGGGAAAACTATGCATAGATAAGTTTGTCATGCCATTATGACTTTTCCTTATCATATTGGGGGTCGTGCAACTATTGTTAGTGGCTAGTTACAATCTATATATTGAAATTATTCAATTGGGAATTAATTGATGGATGATGCAAAGGAGTTTGCTCCATCAATGAATTAAAGGATGTTTAATTCATTTGATCCTAATTAATTTTAAGATGTAATTTCTATATACTGCCAACTTGTTTTGACACCTCATGGGTCACACACAATAGAGTTATAAAAGAATAATTAAAATGAGATATTAAGTTGGACTTAATTATAAAGAATATAATTATTGAATTAAATTAGCATAGAAAAGAGAATAGAGAAGGTGGTATTTGAAGGCAGTAGAGAGTATATGTATAATGAAGAAGAAGACTTGATTGTGAGGCATACAAAGAAGACAAAAGCAACTATTGGAGAGGAGTCCAATGGGAATGAAGATGGTTTGATGGAGAAGGTCACTATGAAGCCTTCCTTTCATGACATGGTTATGGGGATGGAGGATTGTGTCGAGTCAAGAGCAACAAAGGTAATGGATTCCTCCAAAGAATCTGGAGATTGGATTCATGTTTTGCAAGTTGATTTTTGGCCTTGTATTTCGATATCAGAAAAATATAGAGAGTATCTTCGAAAGCCTTGGCGAAATTGTTTAACTATTAAGTTGTTGGGAAGATCCATTGCTTACATAGTGCTTGATGAGAGAATTAAAAGACTTTGGAATCCAAAAGGGAAGTATGAATTAATAGATTTAGGTGAAGGGTTCTTCTTGGTCAGATTTCTATCCAAGCTTGATATCTAATTTGCCTTAGATGAAGGTTTATGGGTTAATTTTGGGCATTACCTCACTATGAAAAAATGGTATTCAGATTTTCGTCTAAGCACAACGACGATAGATTCGACGACAATGTGGATTAGGTTTCCTAGCCTTCTAATCGAATATTATGATGAATGTATATTGCATGACATGGGTAGTATCATTGTGAAGGTGATAAAAGTTGATACTAATACAAGGATTGCTACACAGGGAAAATTTGCAAGGGTATGTGTGGAGGTGAATTTGAACAAGCCATTAATCCCAAAGATTAAAGTGGACGGCTTTTGGTAGCATATGGAGTATAAAGCCCTGAACATGATATGTTTTACATGTGGGAGAATGGGCCATAAGGGTGTGTGTCTTTTCACTTCGAGTATCTATGTTGTTAGCTTTAAATTGACATATGTATTTTGAAATGACAAAAACTTAAGTAATCTTAAATGTTTGATTCATATTGTAAATTTGCTTCATCAATTATGATTTTCATAAACCATATTAAGTGCTTTTATCAAATATAAAACCATGATTTAATTGATTATCTTTATTGGCTTTAATCAATTTAGAAAACATTTTTTAATTATTGGTCTAAGTAATTTTCTTATAAAATTATTGAATATATTTTAAGAAAATTACTTGATAAATTTTTTGGACTCAAATTCATGTTTTCAAAATCATGTCATATTTAAAAATACTCAAAATTGGTTTTAGAATGTTTTTAATGCCTAAAGACCTAGAAAATGCAAATGAATATTGTAAGGGATGGATCCCCTGATCAAATGGATGGATCCCTTTATGGCAGAATGGCTTCCAAGGTCCCTTGAGCCAAGAATTAAGATTCTGGACTAAAGGGATCGATCCCTTTGGGCATGGGATCGATCCGTCGCGACGAAAAAGTGCTGTAACGGCTAGTTTTGTGAGACACAACGGTCATATTCAAGTTTTGGCTCCAACCAACGTCTAGAACACATCCAATAGACTATAAATAGAGGCTTGGAAGCTGAAGAAAGTAGTGAGAGCACCCAAGACATATCATTCTTCAATTTCTTCATCTCTTCAAGCAAATCAAAGAGTTCAAGAGCTAGAATTCAATATCTTCTATCACTCTCATATTCCTTGTATAGAATAGTACAAATATTGTATAGGCTTTTTCCTTGTGCTTAATCTTTGTAATCATTTGCCTACTTAGAGGCCTTCTTTGATTACACCCATTGTAAACCAATTCATTCCTTGTAAAAGGGGAGGTTTCTCTTTAGCCTAACAAAAAGAGGGAGGTTTCTCTTTAGCCTAACAAAAAGAGGGAGGTTTCTCTTTAGCCTAGAAAAAGAGAGAGGTTTCTCTTTAGCCTAGAAAAAGAGGGAGTGTAATACAAATTCAAAGATAGTGAATTTGGGGAAAATCCTTAGGAGCGTCTTAAGGTAGAGGACGTAGGCAAGGTTGCCGAACCTCTATAAATCACTTGCGTACATTTCTCTATTCTTACTCTCTTTACTTATTTGCAATTATATTTGTGTTTATTGTGTTGAATTTATATTGCATAATTGAGTAGCTTAGAGAACAAAGAAAATATCAATATAGGCTAGAGAATTTAGAGGAACCGAAAAACGAACCTAAGGTTAGTGAACGGTATTGCTTATAAGAGCCAACAATTGGTATCAGAGCTTGGGCTCGAGATTAATTTAGACTAACCTCTATCCAGCAAAATGATCATAAATGACTCTTGGTGATGATTTTGAGAGTAGCTCACAAACTTTAGAAGAATATTCATTTGATGAGCTTCAAGATGCATTTAATGAACTAAGTGATGAATACAAATCAATGCATGCAAAATATAACAAAAAGTTAAATAAATTTAGAAAAGAGAATGAAATTTTGATGAATACTAATTTTGAGTTGGAAGAGAAAATAAAATATCTAGGCTCAAAGAATGATGAACTTACCAAGGTGAAATTAGAGCTAGAAAAGAAATTAGAAGGCATTAAAGATAAATTAGCAAATCCTAGCTCCTTGACTATTGAGGATGAAAAGGAGAAACCTAGCTCTAGTGAATGTAATGACCATTCCTATGACGATTTACAAAATGCCTTTAATGAGCTAGCTAGTGAATTTGAATGCATGAACTCAAAATACAAGAAAATGATTACAAAATTAAAAATGGAAAATGATGAGCTATTGAATGCTAAGTTAGAATTTCAAAAGAAATTAGAAGAGGCTAACTTAGAGATAAATGAGTTGAATGAAAGGAATACAAATTTGCATAACTCATTTACTAGGTTCTATATGGGTCAACAAAAATTAGATCACATGCTAGAGACCCAAAGAGCCTTCTTTGACAAAGATAGGTTAGGTTATAATGCAAAACAAAAAGAAACTTTTCTTAAGAACTTCCTAATGAGCAAAAATTCTATGCATGATACATCTCTCACATGCTCACTATGCAATAGGATAGGCCACTCTTTACAAGCATGCACATATAGAAAAACTACTTTTAGAGGAAAAGTAATTAGGAAGATGTGGATCCCAAAGCATGTTATAAATGATGATGAAATGAGCTTAAAATGGATCCCAAAAGGATCTAAAATTGTTTGCACTAACTCTTATGGACCCAAGAAAATTTGGGTACCAAAGCATGCTTGAATTTGTTTGTTGTAAGAGTGTTAGAGCATGGAAATACAATGAAACAATGGAGTTCAAATGCTCTACACGTCCCTTGGAGTTTGCTTGTGCCAATGAGAGAGAGGAAGAGCTTGAGGATCCACCCTTGGCAAGGTCACAAAAATCCTTCAAAGGATAGATCAAGGTGGACTCAACAATTCAAGGCAAAGCATACTCAAGCAAAGGAGTTTTGTAAGCTTATATTCTATCTTTTCAAAACTCATATGTATTAAAATTATTTGTTTGATTTAATGAGGTACTTGGTTGATGATTCTTGATGCATTGTGAGTTAAATGATTGAATAAAAAGGCATGACAAAGATTTTTGATTGTTTGGTTATAGTACTTGAGGCATTGAATGATTGAATGAAAAGCATGTTTGATGATTTTGAAATGACTTTGTATGATTGGAGCAAGTATGAGATGTGTTGATAATATATTGATATGCTCCAAAAATTGTTAAATATGTCATTTATGCAAAATGCTATGTCATGAGCATCAATAAGAAATTTGTATGTTGGAAATCATGGCATGTTGTTCACAAGATGTATGTTTTAATTATATATGTGCTTAAAACCTATGTGAACAAGTTTGTTTTGACATATTGGTGGTTTCCAATGCTTTAGTTTTGTCAAAATATGCATAACTTTCAAAATGACTTCTTTTGAGGCCAAAAATGTATTTTATTGTGAAAATTCTTCCAAAATTGCAAAATCTTTTGTAAAATGGTTTTTCATCCATGTTTTTCATTCATACAAGTCCAAAATCATGTTATACAAGTGTTTAAACCTTTACTTGGACTTAAAATACTCAAAAACGAAGTTTTGGTAGCTCACAACTTGAATTTTCTGTCAAAAAATGCAAAAAACGTATAAGGGATCGATCCCCCTCCTGTAGGGATCGATCCCCCCAAGCTAGAAAGGCCAAAAACTGTAGAAAACATATGAGGGATCGATCCCCCTCTTATAGGGATCGATCCCTCCAAGGCAGAATGCCTTCCCTGCACTTTTTCAATCGAATTTGAGAAGGATTGTTCACTTTCTTGATATCTTCTTTCTTCTCAACTTAAAATTCATTGTTTTAACTTCTTTTTGATGATTTTTACAATATGAAAATTCATTTTTCATTGATATCATGCCTCAACTCCATCAATTTGTATTATTTCCAACAATTCGTATCACTTTCAATAATCAACTCACAAGTGCAAAATCATTTTTCTTGTTGAAAACATTCATGATTTGCATAACTCTTGAAATAATCTTCAAACATGCTTTCAATGAATGCTTAAACATAATTTTGAGAATTATTTCAAGAATTTATGAATATATTTGAGAATTTGATGAACTTGTGCATAATGAATATTCTTCATTCCTTTTGTTCATCTTAGTCAAGCATGCTTATAGGATTAAATCTCTTAGCTTGACTCATCTATTCCACACTAGGTTTCATGATAATTATACATCTAGTGGATTGATTTCAAATGTAAATTCAACAATTGGTAATGGTCATTGGCCTATAATTTGTGTAGTAAATGGATCCTAAATGTTCAAATGCATGAAACTTTATGATCCATGTACTTAAATTTTTCTTATGGCCAAATTATTAAAGAACTTGGGCTTTAATGACAACACCAACAATTGATATACATGCATTGTATCTTGATTGTTTTGATGTTGAACATGCATATTTACTTAAGTTGAATCAATAATCATGCCTATGAGATGAGAATAGTTGTTTTCATGATATTATGTGCTTAACCTCGCTCATAGTTTATGGATTTTAATGATAAAATATATTTTAGCTTGATAATATTGATTCACTTAGGTGAAGCCGTTTTAGTTAAAATAGCATATACCCTCTAGAACATTAAATGATGATAACAACTAGGGATATGACTCTTAATTGATTAAAATGGTAATTTTGAATCTTTCCTTGCTCATAATTGGTTAAGGACTTGAATTGAAAAATGAGCATAGGATTTTTGTGCTTGAAACCATGGAAGAAAATGTGTTTGCTTGAATTCCTTGATTTTTTTGAATCTTTCATATGGTATAAATTTGTGAATATGAATATGGATTAATACTTTATGATAGTGTGCTAATGTTTAATTGATTCATATGCATATTTGATGATGTGTGTTGTGTTCTTGCATATTTAGAATGACTATTTTCTTGACATGAACACACTACACATAAATATTGGATTCATGCAAAATGTGTAAGTCAACCATTAGTAACAATTGGTATTTAGATTGAAATAACAATTGGTATCATTGGTAACCATATTTTCACCAATTGGTAAGCCAAAACTAAATTGACTATTGGTATGAGCTTTAAATTGACAATTCTTCTCCTGCTCCTTAGATTGAAATGACAAATAGGGAAGAATTCACATAAGACACTTTTGTATGAAACACTTTTGTGCTAGAATTTTTGATTAATTGATGTATGATTTAATTCTATCTTACATGAAAATGATTTATGAGCTCTTGCATATGATATGTCATCTAATTTTAGCTCATAATCATGATGTATTGACATGCACCTTAGTTGGACTTTAGAGAATAATTGATATACTTAGGTGCTTGATAGAATTAATATAAGAAAGTTATAAAATATAGTAGAAAATTTAGAAACAACTTGATTCATTATTTACCAATTGGGAACTTTTCGCAAAATTATTTATAAACAATTGGTATAAGATCATAAGTCATATTCATTGCATGAATATTTCATACTCTTTGTGAATATTGACTTATTTATTTGTGCTATGAGTCCTATGTACTAACATGTTTCTTGTTGAGTGGAGCATATCTTTTAATTCTCACATAGCCATATTTTTAGGGGGAGCATACTTTTCATTTTTCCTTCTTTTTGCTATGACAAAAAGAGGGAGAGATATTAAGATATTAAGGGGGAGAGATAATGAAGGAGAAATAGTTTGAAAATCTCTTTTGGAAAATTCTCTTCAAACCATGCTTACATTAAGGGGGAGCTTTATAAAATCCAACTTTATTTGAGGGGGAGTATTTATCTAAAGAATTTTCAAAGCAAATTTACCTTAAGTTTTGTCATATCAAAAAGGGAGAGATTGTTAGATTTAAATTGACATATGTATTTTGAAATGACAAAAACTTAAGTAATCTTAAATGTTTGATTCATATTGTAAATTTGCTTCATCAATTATGATTTTCATAAACCATATTAAGTGCATTTATCAAATATAAAACCATGATTTAATTGATTATCTTTATTGGCTTTAATCAATTTAGAAAACATTTTTTAATTATTGGTCTAAGTAATTTTCTTATAAAATTATTGAATATCTTTTAAGAAAATTACTTGATAAATTTTTTGGACTCAAATTCATGTTTTCAAAATCATGTCATATTTAAAAATACTTAAAATTGGTTTTAGAATGTTTTTAATGCCTAAAGACCTAGAAAATGCAAATGAATATTGTAAGGGATGGAGCCCCTGATCAAAGGGATGGATCCCTTGTCTGAAGGGATGGATCCCTTTATGGCAGAATGGCTTCCAAGGTCCCTCGAGCCAAGAATTAAGATTCTGGACTAAAGGGATCGATCCTTTTGGGCATGGGATCGATCCGTCGCGATGAAAAAGTGCTGTAACGGCTAGTTTTGTGAGACACAACGGTCATATTCAAGTTTTGGCTCCAACCAACGTCTAGAACACATCCAATAGACTATAAATAGAGGCTTGGAAGCTGAAGAAAGTAGTGAGAGCACCCAAGACATATCATTCTTCAATTTCTTCATCTCTTCAAGCAAATCAAAGAGTTCAAGAGCTAGAATTCAATATCTTCTATCACTCTTATATTCCTTGTATAGAATAGCACAAATATTGTATAGGCTTTTTCCTTGTGCTTAATCTTTGTAATCATTTGCCTACTTAGAGGCCTTCTTTGATTACACCCATTGTAAACCAATTCATTCCTTGTAAAAGAGGAGGTTTCTCTTTAGCCTAACAAAAAGAGGGAGGTTTCTCTTTAGCCTAAGAAAAAGAGGGAGGTTTCTCTTGAGCCTAGAAAAAGAGAGAGGTTTCTCTTTAGCCTAGAAAAAGAGGGAGTGTAATACAAATTCAAAGATAGTGAATATGGGGAAAATCCTTGGGAGCGTCTCAAGGTAGAGGACGTAGGCAAGGTTACCGAACCTCTATAAATCACTTGCATACATTTCTCTATCCTTACTCTCTTTACTTATTTGCAATTATATTTGTGTTTATTGTGTTGAATTTATATTATATAATTGAGTAGCCTAGAGAACAAAGAAAATATCAATATAGGCTAGAGAATTTAGAGGAACCGTAAAATGAACCTAAGGTTAGTGAAAAACCGATTCACCCCCTCTCTCGGTACTGCTTATAAGAGCCAACATATGTGAATGAAGCTGTTGGTGTTGGTGCAAATATAGAGAATAGTGTATCTGCGTCTACAGAGAAACAGATGAAGGTGCATGATACAAATATTGTGAAGAGGATAGGTGATTATGGCCCTTGGATAGTAGCTCAAAACCATAGGCAATGCCGAGCACCAAAAGGAAATCTCGAATTGGCAAGTGTAGATACTTGATTTTGGAAAAACTAATATTTGCTTCATATTATAAGTGAAAGACAACCTCTTCTTAGAATAATACTTCACAAGAATAACTTCTTCAGAAAAGCTTCTGTACAAGAACAACCTTTTATCAGAAGAGCTCATTACTCCTAAAAGAACTCATTCGCATAATAGCTCTTCTCAGAACAGCTTTACTCAGAACAACTCTTTATAGAACAACATATTCACAGAGCAACTCATTTATGGAACAACACATTTAAGAAGAAGTGCTTCGGAATAGGGCAGGGTTCTTGAGTTAACTTCACTATTGGGATGTTCTGGAGAGTTTGGCTTGGTGGATCAGATATGGAGATAGTTAAGAGTTCTTCTCTTAACCTTTCTCTGAAGCTTGAGTGCTCTTCCCTATTTCTTTCAGTACACCTTTTTCCAAAAACGTAACTCCCACTAGAGAAAGCATTAATACTTTGTAACTGTTAATTCTCATTATTACGTTATTAATACCAAAGATATTAACTCCCATTCTCTACACCCATATATAAGGGTTCTTGTTATTATTAAAGGGACTTTTGGCAAATCAGCTAATCCATAAACTCTCCCAAATCCTCTATACATTGTTTTCTCTACACAGCCTTATTCTCAGCCTTGCTCAGCCTTCTATCGCCACCTGCCGCTGCACTCATTCTTCAGGGTCTGCTCCAGTCTTCCTCTTCGCCGCCTCCCGGCACACCCCATTCTACTGGTTTGCAACGTTTTCTCTCCATCACAAAAGAACCCATCTACATTTTGGCAACTCCACTGGGGAGGAGCGATTGCATTGAATAGAACATCTTCAACCTACACTTTGTCGGAAAACATGGAGAGCTCTACTGGAAATCAAGATGCTCAGGCCCCTGCCTACATTCAAGAATTAATGAAGATGATCCAGGCTTCTCAAGAAAGAATGCAAAAGTTGGAAGACACTATATCTCAACTCACATCTTCCAATGCCACGACTTCTCAAGTTCAATCTGTCACTCTTGCTACTGCCGGGAATGAGAACACTTCTACTGGCAACAGGGGAAACTCAACTGATGCACCTGCTCCTGGAGGTGTTGAAAACATTGGTGCAAATAACACCACTATTGCTGGAACTTCTATCGTGACTCTTCCTTCAGCCACAGCTCAAGGCTTTGTGATAAAAGAAGAACTTCAAAGGTTATTGGAAGAAAAGAACAAGAGTCTGAGTTTTTCTGAATTTGATCTCAAGTTGCCTTACCCTGCTAGTGTGGCCGCTAGGCCATACCCCAAGGACTACACTAGTCCTAAGTTTAAACAATTTAACGGTAAGACTGGTGATGCTCGTGAGCATGTTATGAAGTTCGTGGAGACTCTTGGTGTAGCAGGATTGGATGATGATTTAAAGTTGAAAGAGTTTTCCAAGTCTCTCACTGAAAAGGCATACACCTGGTATGTCAATCTTACTCCTGGTTCTATAAAATCTTGGAGTCAAATGTGCAGAATGTTTGGAGAAAAGTTCTTCTCTACTCAAGAGAAGGTTACTCTTATTGATCTGGGAAGAGAGTATCAAAAGTCACGTGAAGATCTCATGGAGTATATTCAGCGCTTCAGAGAAAGAGTGTTAGATATTCAAGACTCTCATGATGAGAAAGAGTTAGTTAAAGTCTGTATTCAGGGGATGTTTGGTGAATATAGGGTGCATTTGGAGAATTTACCACTCCCAACTTTTGCTACTTTAGTTGAAGCTGCAAGAAGAACCAACAACACTGTTCTTAGGCAAAAGGGAGTTAATCGTTTCACTAGAAGAAATACTCCTATAGTGAATGCTATTCAAGGAAGAGGAAGAGAAAGAAGAGGCCCTCCTCGTCCTAATATGCGCCCTAGAAGAGATGATCCAAGAGGAAGACAAGATGATGATGCTGAATCTCCGCCATTCTCAGTTCCTTTGGATAGAGTGAAAGCACTTCTTCAAGAATGGGTCAGAGATGGAAATATCAACTTGCCTTATATTCCACGTCCACCAACAGCAGAAGAGAGGTCTAACCCAAGGTATTGTGACTATCATCGAACAGTTGGCCATCCACTCTCAGAATGTAGGAATATGAGGAGGTTATTTCATAGGAGAGTACAAGTAAGAGAAGTGTTGATTGGTAACAATGGAGTTCAGAATAATCCACTTCCAGCTCATCAAAATCCTAGAAGACATGTGAATACTATTATTCATCATGATGATCCTTTTCCTTCTCCTTCAGCTAACCAATTCGAAGAAGCACAAGCAGATAGTATGGTGACTTCTTCTATTGCAAATTCACTTATGAAAACTCCAAATTTTAGGCATTTCTTTGATCTACTTGGGTTTTCAGAAGTGTCGAAAAAAGAAGCTGCTATTGCTTTAGTAAGAATAGGAGGGCAACAATACGGAGAGTGTAACATGGTGGGACGGCCTATGGGAAAAAGGCAAGTGGATATCAGAATGCCATAGTTTTTACAGAGGCAGATATGTGTACTTCTCATCCTTCTCACAATAAGCCACTTTATGTGGAGAGTGTTATCAATGGATATCCTATCAGAAGAACATTCATTGATGACGGATCTTCTGTGAACCTCATGCCTTTGTCTACTTTGAAGGCAGTCAATATTGATTTGAAGAGTTTACTACGTCCCATAACAATCTCTTCCTTTGACAGTAAGGAGATTTCAACTTTTGGGACAAGTGACAGTGAATTTCAAGATGAGACCAATTCAAGATCAGACTTGCTTTCATGTGATTGATGCTAATGTAGCTTACCATGTTCTAATAGGAAGAAAATTCTTGCATACTCACAACATCATCCCATCTTCTCACCATCAGTGCATTAAGGGTAATTGGAAGGGGAAGGAAATTTTCATTCCAGCTACAAAGACTCCATTTGAGCGGAATGAAGTGAACTATGCAGAGGCATCTTTCTTTGAAGATTCAGCAGAGGAGGGAGAAACATCTATTGTAAGACCTATTGGTGTTCCACTTCCAAGATGGGAAGACCTTTCTGCAAAGGAAAATAATACTGGTGAGAAGAAGAAGAAATGTCGAGGTGGCAAAAGAAGACGTGGAAATGCTTTTGAGAATAGAGATGAAAAAGAAGAAAGACAAGCTACTGGGGTGAGTTCTTATACTCGTGGAGATGGAAAAACTGTCTATTGCTTACGATGGGATGAGGGGTCTGGAGAAAAACCTTCTCCTGACCCCATACAATGGAAACCTCCTGATGAACAATTAACTTGTTCTCAAGTAGAGGTGCAGGAGAAAGAGAATGAAGAGATTGAGCTTGCACCTTCCTGCACCAGAACAACTTCAAGAGCAGCCTAAGCCACAAGGTGATGAGTTAGAGGAGATTAGTATAGCCAAGGAAGAAGGAGAAACAGCAAAGCCACTTTTCATCAGCAAAAACCTTTCAAGTGAACAAAGAATCATATTGATTCAACTCTTGAAAGAATTTCAAGATGTTTTTGCTTGGACTTATGAATAGATGCCTGGGCTAGATGAGAATCTAGTTACACATGAATTGCATATTGCTCCTGGAAGTAAACCAGTGAAGCAAAATGCTCGTGTGTTTTGTCATGATATTGAAAACCAGATCAAGGAGGAAATCAATAAGCTTCTCAAAGTTCGGTTTATCAAGCCAATACACCATCCTACTTGGTTACCCAATATTGTTCCAGTGAAGAAGAAGAATGGCTCAATTAGGGCGTGTGTAGATTTTAGAGATTTGAATAAAGCATGTCCCAAAGATGGTTTTCCTCTTCCAAATATTGATACTTTGGTTGATGCTACAGCTGGTCATGAAATGTTTTCTTTTATGGATGGATTTAGTGGCTATAATCAGGTTAAGATGGCTCCAGGTGATGCAGAAAAGACAGCTTTTTGAACTCCATTTGGAAACTTCTATTATACTGTTATGCCTTTTGGATTGAAAAATTCGGGTGCAACTTATCAGCGTGCCATGACAGCTATTTTCCATGACATGATGCATGATTGTATGGACGATTATGTAGATGATATAGTTGTGAAATCTAAAAAGGCCTCAGATCATTTTCAAGATTTGAGAAGAGTGTTTGAACGGTGCAGAAAGTATAGGTTGAGAATGAATCCTTTAAAATGTGCATTTGGTGTTTCAACTGGAAAGTTCTTAGGTTTTGTGGTTCACAGAAAAGGCATTGACGTTGATCCTACAAAGATAAGTGCTATTCAGTCTATGCCACCTCCAGTGAAACAGAAACAACTTAAGAGCTTGTTGGGAAAAATTTCATATATCAGGAGATTCATTCCAGCCTTGGGAGAAGTAATAGTTCCTTTTCAAGCTTTGTTGAAGAAAAGAGTATCGTTTGAATGGGGTGAACGGCAATAGGAAGCATTTGACAAGATAAAAAGAATCTTGACTTCTCCAACAACCATGACTATGCCATTGAAAGACCAGTTAATGATATTACATCTCACTTCTACTCCACATTCTATTGGTGCTTTGCTAGAACAAGAAGTGGAAGAGCAAGAACGACCTGTGTATTACTTGAGTAGATGTTTACATGGGAGTGAGTTAAATTATTCACCGATGGAGAAACATTGTCTTGCATTAGTCTTTGCTACTCAGAAGTTGTGTCACTACTTTTTGGCTCATAAACTTGTGGTGGTGGTGACTAAGTCAGATCCTATCAAATTTTGCTCTCTAGACCAGCTTTATCTGGGAGAATAGCAAAGTGGCTTCTTTTGCTTGGAGAGTTTGATATATCAGTTGTTCAGCCAAAGGCCATCAAGTCTCAAGCACTTTCAGATTTGTTAGCACATTTTCCATCCGAACATGAAGAAGAAATACATTATTCTATTTCGAATGAATTTCATGAAGAAGTTTGTTCAGTGAATATAGAAGAAGGGGAATGGAATTTATATTTTGATGGTTCTTCCACAACTTCTGGAGGAGGTGTTGGCATAGTTTTGATTCCACTAAGTAGAGAAGTTGATTCCTCGATATAGAGTTTAGAGTTAACCTCCTCTCATTTGAGTAGAAACAACATCTCCTTGGGTGAAGAGTCAAGAAGAGAGGGATACTCCTTGATTCCCGGTTTAGAGTTAAACTCCATAGAATCAAGTAGAGAACCTATCTCCTTTGCCTTCAAATTGGATTTTCCATGTACCAATAATCAAGCTGAGTATGAAGCACTTATTCTAGGTCTATTCATAGCTGACTCCATTAGAGCTAAACATCTTTGTATTCATGGAGATTCTAATCTTATAATTAAGCAAGCTAATGGTGAATTTGCTTTGAAAGAACAGATGTTAGCTTCTTACAGAACACTTGTTCAATCTTTGTGGAAGAAGTTTTAGAATGTAAGATGTGAGCATAGCCCAAGATCTACAAATCGGTATGCAGATGCACTTGCTACCTTAGCTTTCAAAATTCAGATTCCAGAAGAGAATGAAAGTATCACTATGTCTGTTGTTAGAAGAACTTTACCATGTACAACTAGTGAATTATTTCAATCTCTTGAGTATGGAGAAGATGAAGATTGGCGTTCACCTATCATTGAGCAGTTGCTCAAGCCTACTTCTACTAGTATTCCGAATTTGAAACACTTCCTCTTAATCCAAGGTGTTCTATACCATAGAAGTGCTAATGGAGTATTAGCAAGGTGTGTTTCTAAGTGTGAAGCTCAAGAAAGATTAAGCCCAGCACATGAGCAATGGTGTGGTGAAGAAGGACCTCCCTTACATAGCCTACTTCAAAGAGCTGGATACTTTTGGCCAACCATGTCTAAGGATGCTTTGCAAATTCAAAAATCATGCAGTAAGTGTTCTGAACCTCCAGATGTCAAAGAATGTAATTTTATTGGAAGTGCTGGAGATTGGCGTAGGCCTTATATTGATTATCTAAAGAATGGAGTTCTTCCAACCCATTATCATGATGCAAGACAGTTGAAAAGAAGAATTCAAAGGTTTTTTATGAATGGAGATGATCTATTCCGAGTCTCATTTTCAGGAAAACCATTGAAATGTGTTTCTCCAACTTATATGCATCCTCTGTTGGAAGAAGTACATGGTGGGAGTAGTGGAGAACATGAAGGAGGTAGGAAGCTCTATCAGAAGCTCTTAGATATTGGGTACTACTGGCCTACTATTGAAGCAGATGCTATGAATCATGCAAAGAAGTGCTACCCTTGCCAAGTTCATGGCAATGCTATACATGCCTCGACTGTGGAACTACATAGCATAACAACTCCATGGCCTTTTCATACTTGGGCATTTGATTTAATTGGTCCCATAAGTCCACCTTCCAAAGGCTACACATGGATATTGGCAGTAACGGAGTGTTTCACAAAATGGGTAGAAGCTATTCCCTCGAAGAATGCAACAGGATCAGCGGTGGCAAACTTCATCAAAGAAAATATCATTTGCCGTTTTGGGATACCCAAAAGAATTCTCTCGGATAATGGAACTCCATTTATCAATTCCAATGTGAGAGAATTGCTTGCACTTTATGATGTTGATCATGTGAAGTCTTTTCCTTATTATCCAAAGGGAAATGGTCAAGCTGAAGCCACCAACAAGACTTTACTAAAGATACTTAGTAGAATGGTTCATGAAGAACCAAAATTATGGTGTGAAGCTCTTCCAGTGGCATTATGGGCATATAGAACTTCAAAGCGTGGGCCAACGAAAGCAACTCCATTTTCATTGGTGTATGGAATAGAAGCTGTTCTTCCAGCTGAAATACTAGTTCTTTCTGCAAGGTTAGCTTTGGATGCTGAACTGGATAACAATGCTTTGCGGATGTTAGAACTAGAAGCATTAGAAGAAAGGAGAGATAAGGGGAAAAGGAATTTATCAATTTACCAAAGGAGATTGAGTAGAGCTTATGACAAATTAGTGAAAAGAAGAAATTTTGAAGAAGGTGATTTGGTACTTCGTGCTGCAGAACACATCAGAAGAGGAACTCTAGCCTCTAAGTTCAGTCCAAAATGGGAAGGTCCATACATTGTACATGAAGTGAATGACAGTGGCTATTGCAAGTTGATGAATCCAAGGAACAATGCTATCATAGCACCCATCAACTTTCAATACATCAAAAAATTCCATGTATGAGACTCATACTTCCACTCTCTTGTCAAGTTTATGTTATTCAATAATAAGTCAAGTTCATTGCTTCTACTTCTCTCCGTAATGGAGTTTAATAAATGAGAAGTTTGTTTCACTAATAGCCACAGCTTAATCGCTCATATTTTGGCTATATTTTATTACTTACAATCTAGCCACAGCTTTATCGCTCATACTTGGCTAAGAATTATTATACAATGACCGCTGCTATATGCTTTTCTAGAAGGATTGAATCAATCTCCTATATATCGAGTTGAGAGATAGTCTCTCCTTAATGTAAAGTTGAGAACGGTTCTCCTTGATTGCATACATGAACATACAATTCTCTCTACGAAAGAAGAGAAAAGCAAGATTTGCTATTGATAAATAAAGGAATAAGAGTACCAATATTATTGCAAAAGATCAAAAAAGTTCCAAAACAAAGAAATATTGAAACAGAATTGCAACAAAAGAAAACAAATATCTAATTAGCTACATAGCTCCAAAGAGAAGAATTACTACTGCTAAACTCTGAAAAAGAATCTAACTTCTGCAGCAACTCAGCTTGATGATTCTTTAGTGAGGCAATCTCCACTTCTATTTCTTTTAACTGTTCTCCTACCTTCTTCTTCTTAACATCAATGGAAAGGAAGGCTTTAGCTTTGGAAATGCAAATGTCAATACAATCAAGCCTAAAACCAGTCTTTACTGCATCATCCATAAGTCGCAACATCAACTGTAATTTCTTTAAAGAAATAGAAGACACTGGAACATCAGCAACCAACAAGGCTTTCCCTAACCCATCCAGTATGTAGGAAATAAAATCTTCACTTTGGAAGATACAAGAATCCCAAAATTCACCCCCTTTCTGATAGATGACCTCCAAATGCTTCACATACTGAGACTGAATAGAGAAACCATGAAAATCAACTTTATCTGTAACATTTCCAGAATATGTTCCAAAAGTATCAAGGGTATTAGTAGCTTTCCTGTTCTTTGACACTGGGGGGGAAGAAATAACATCAAGAGCAGCTGTAGCAATAACAGTGTCAGTCTGAACAGGTTGAGCACTTGGAACAGGTTGAGTACTTGGAACAGGATCAACATTTGGAACAGGAATAGCTATGTCAGCCTGAACAAGTTCAACACTTGGAACAGGATCAGTATTAGGAACATGTTGAACATTTGGAACATCTTCCAAAATAGCAACTTCATCACTCTGAATATCTTCCTCAATTCCATTAAAGAAATCATCAGCACTTATGTCAAATAGAGAAGTAGAATTCTCTAGTTGAACATCATCAGCTCCAAAAAAGGCATCATCATCAGACTCTTCAGAATTCATAGAATGCTCATCACCAGATTCATCGTCATCATCACAAGATGTCTCATCATAATAACAAATTGCTCCTTTCGAATTGATTTACCCTAAAAAAAAAAGTAGGGGAAGATGAGAAAATGACATCAAAAGAGATAGTAAAGAAGAACAAGAAAGAAAAAGAGAACATGAACAACTTACTTTTCCATGTCTAGTACGTGAAGCAACGATATCAGAAGACTCCTCATCTATCTGATCAACACATTCTTTTCCTTTTCTTCTTGAACATGAAGGGATCAAACGCAATGATATGTCACTTTGAGTAACATCAACAAGAGTAAGGCGTTTTCTAAGATCAGGAAGAGGTATACAAAGAGCTTTCCAATCAGAAATACACTGACCCCAATAAGCTAGCCATCCTGAACTATAATAGCTGCGCCTATCAGAAGCTGGTACAACCCAAAGTTTGATCTCCTTACGCTTCTTCTAAACCTCATAAAAAAGAAAATCAGAAACACAAGAAGAGAAGTCTTCATCCAAACGACTAAAAAGGGCACGTGGAATCTTTGATCATATCCAAATTGACGAGCAACTCTACACATTGAGTATACTTCAACAGAACGAGAATCTCTATCCAAGCCTGCATAGGTACTTTCTATCATAGAGGGTAAGATGACAGGATTAGTCCATAAGTAAAACTCAATCTCTTCCTTACTTAATGAAGAAGAACGAGATTGATTCTGAACACCATAATAGGAATCTGGATTACCATACCCATTTTTCTTAAGCAAGTAAGGACGCCAAGTGAATTCCTTCATCATATCCAACACCTCAAGAACACATCTCCTTGCACTCTGATTATGCCAAGCCCAAGCTCTATAATTATTCTTAGAAAGAGGTCCAGAAGAAGTCACAGATTGAGGACTTTGATTAGGTATAGGAGCACAAGTACTAAACCTCTTCCATAAACACATTTGAATGAAAGAAACATCAATGTACGTAAGAATTCTATACCGACCAGCTGATTCTTCAGTCTTGGAAGAATATAAATCCAATCTTTTATAAAGAGAACCCAAATAGAAAGGAGCCAGAGAAAAGCGCATACCTTTAGCAATTTTAATAGCTATTGGAATAAGAGCAAGACTAATACCATCATCTGGACATCCTGGGAAGACATGCTTGGCTAACCACATTATTAGTAGTGCTTCTAACTCATGCTCAGAATCTGGAAGATCAGGAGAACTACTTTCACCTTTTCTAGGTTTGAATTTATGAAAAAATAATCCAATCCAATTAGAGAAACGGGCAGCCTTCGATCTCTCTTTTTGATGTTTGAACAAATCACAGAAGAAACTACGAGTCTTCTCTTCTTCCTCGGACAATTTGATGGAACAAACATTATGTCTCCTCAGACAAGGAAGTTCAAGAAGAACACGTACATCCTCAAGAGTAAAAGTGAATTCTCCCCAAGCAGTAATCACAGTATGAGAAAAAGTACTCCATCGTGCCAAAATAGCACGCCATACATCCATTCTTCCTTCTCTACGAATGCGAAGTTTTGAGAAAACTAGTATAGCATCAAGTACTCCCGCTGAAGATAGAACCTTTACATGAGCAAGATTCTTTATTATCTTATTCACCCAATCTTCCCAACCTTGAACAGGTTGAGAATTAGAACCAAACTTAGTTAGAGACAATGGGAATTCTCCTCGTTCAAACCTAAATTTCAGAATAGACTCGCCCGGAATATGAGTTCTGAAAGTTGATGCTTCAGGACTAATACTTAGCCAAGAATGGCCAACTGAAGGATCAGGATAAGAAGCAATTCGTCTACCACGAACCTCTTTCCAAAAACGATCTTCTCCTCCTTCCCTAATGATCTAATCTGACCAATCTTCAGGAACAGAAGGAAGCGCATGACCTTTTCCAATACGAAGACGCATTTTCTTGTCAACAGGAGCTTCAATACTAAAATCTTCAGAAGTACTATTTTTTCTTTTCTTTACAAGAGCTCGAGCAGCAAGAGAAGGTTGGCCATATTGAATCTTTGTGATTAGAGAATATCTACAAGAAATCAACAACACAACTCAGATAAGTATAAATATTCATAAAGATATATATATACACACACATAAAAAAAATTATATATAAAATGAGATAAACCATAAAAAAAATTTATTATTATTTTTTCTTTTATTTTCTTCTTTCTCTCATCTTAAAAAAATAAAAAAAATAAAAAAAAATTACATTATGCTGCATAGGAATAGCGCCTGCGAGCTGTGCACCAGTGCGCAAGCACGCAGGAACAATGCTTGGGCATTGTGCACTATGCGCAAGTTGATTCACAAAAAAAGAAAGAAATATTAAAAAATTAACTTGATTGCTTTCTCTGTCAAGTCCCACTTTCCCCCATTAATTGCTTTTGCATACATGACAAAACCACACACAATTGCAACATACACACACCAAAATATAAAAGCAAAAGATCTTACAGATAAAAGTAAATATTAATTCAAGCATATCATCAAACCCTTCTACTCTTTTGCTCTTTCTTATTCTTCTTTTATTTTCTTTCTTCAAGTACTGAGAAAACAACAAGTAAAAAAAAAAAAGAGTCAGCTCACCTCCTTACTCTAACTCCAAATTAATTTTTCCAAGTAAAGGTTATAAAAAAATAATAAATATTAAATGATAAACAAACAAAAAAAATAATAAATCAGACAAATAAAAAAAAGGATGAAGAACACTTACTTCTTCAACTGAAAACCAAAAGAATGAAAAGAAACTATTGCTCTCTGGCTTTTGATGTGAGAAAATTTGAGAAGAGAAACTTTCATACTTGTAAGACATAAAGTATCAAGATTTTAATGACAAATATTCAGAATCAAATCTTCTTTTAACCATAAACATTTATTTTCCTTTTAAAAACATAATCACTTAAAATAAAAAAAGGAAAGTTAAAAAAAATTATATTTAAAACAAAAAAAAATTACTCACAATTCAATAAGTTGAAATACTATATTCTTTTATTGTCAAAAATTTGGAATTGTATTCTGTAGCATTAATTCCTTTTCAGAAGTCAACTTCGAAATTGAAAAACACGTGGGCAATGAACTTCTAAATTGAAACCATTCAACAAGCTTTTAAATTTACATTAAAAAATAAAAAATAAAAATATAGGTGTCTATTGAATTCTTAAATTTATATTTAAATGAATGCACTTGGAAATGGATAGTGCAAAACTTGCTGCACTTGTCAGTACACAAAGACGTATGGAAAATTCCAAGGTATATAAACATATTGATTTAACAAAAAAAAAAAGGAAAAAAGACAACTCCCACCTTTTCCTTCTGCATCAGCTATTCTAAAAATCAAGAGATGTCCCTTTCCAATTTGAAGCTCACAAGCCGTGAGCTTCCAAATTGAATTAAAACCAATTCCGCGAGCATCAAACACAAAGCTCGTGGGCGAATCAACCCGCGAGGAATAGTATAGCTCATAGAAACAGTATTCCTCAAGCTACAAAACTTCAGTTAACGGGAACAGCCTTGCAAGCTACAAAATTATTATTTTTATAAAATGAATGTTTTTATTTATTATAAGATTATGTAAACTAAACAAAGACTTGTTCTCAAATTTCTGAAGAGTAGTTTCTATTCACTTGTTCTCAAAATTTTAGAAAAACGCTTTAAGGAAAAGCTTCTAGCTATTCTCAAAATTTTAAGAAAAAAAAAACTTCCTACAACCTGTTCCCAAAATTTTAGGGAAAACTTTTAGCTGTTCCAAAATTTTAGAGAAACACTCTACAACCTGTTCTCAAAATGTTCCCAAAATTTTAGAGAAAAGCTTTTAGCTGTTCCAAAATTTAAAAGAAACACTCTACAACCTGTTCCCAAAATTTTAGGGAAAAGCTTCTAGCTGTTCCCAATATTTTAGAGAAAAACTTTCACCTATTCTCAACATTTTAAGGAAAAGCTTTTAGCTGTTCTCAAAATTTTAGGAAAACACTTTTCATCTGTTCCCAAAATTTTAGGAAAAAGCTTTTAGCTATTACAAAAATTTTAAGTAAAAGCTTTTTACTTGTTCTCAAAATTTATTATCTTTTCTTTACGTAAAGGATGTAAGCGGTGCTCAGCTTTTGTTTTCTTAAATTCAATTGCAAACCCAAATCATCAACCCTCCTTTGGAATGTTAAAATATATATTCTTTAAAAAAAAGAGAAAAAGAAGAATCAAATATAAAATATATTTAAAAAAAAGAAAAGAATAGTAGTTCACGGGAATAGTACCCGTGAGCTACACCAAGAGTAGCTATAATAAGCTAATGTAGCTTAAGAAACCACAGCAACAAGAATGGTTTCAAAATAATATTATAATATTTCCAATAGTAATAAAATAGTATTATAACGTTTTACAGTGTTTTATAGTTACAAAATGATATTATAGTTGCAATAAGTGTTGTGAATCGTAGATACTATTTCTACGAGCCACAAAAAAAATATATTATATTTTTTGAGAATATATTATTATTATTATTATTCGATTACAACATTGTCAAAATTAAATAGTGACTTCTTCCCAAAATTTTGAAGAATAGTTTTTTTTATTCACTTATTCCCTAAATTTTAGGAAAATACTTTATTCACCTATTCCCAAAATTGTAAGGAAAAGCTTTTAGCTGTTCAAAAATTTTAGAGAAACACTTCTTACCTGTTCTCAAAAGTTTAGGAAAACACTCTACAATCTGTTCTCAAAATTTTAGAGAAACACTTCATTCACCTATTCTCAACATTTTAATGAAAAACTTTTAGCTGTTCCCAAAATTTTAGGGAAACACTTTTCACCTGTTCCCAAAATTTTAGGGAAAAGCTTCTAGCTATTCCAAAAATTTTAGCAAAAAACTTTTTACCTGTTCCCAAAATTTTAGGGAAAAGCTTTTAGTTGTTCCCAAAATTTTAAAGAAAAATTTTTACCTATTTCCAAAATTTTAAGGAAAAGCTCCTTATCTATTCCCAAAATTTTAGGGAAACGTTCCTATTTGTTCCCAAAATTTTCGGGAAAAGCCTCTAACTATTCCAAAATTTTAGAGAAAAGCTTCTACCTATTTTCAAAATTTCAGGAAAACATTTCTTTCTTATTCCAAAAATTTTAAGAAAAAAAAACTTTACTCACTTGTTCCCAAAATTTTAGGAAAACAATTCTTACTTATTCCCAAAATTTTCAAGAAACACTCTTTTTACTCATTCTCAAAATTTTATAGAAACATTATTCTCACTTGTACAAAAAAAAATTTAGAAAAATGCTTTTTTTACTTATTTCCAAAATTCTAAAGAAACACTCATTCTAAATTGTTCTCATTTGTTCTCAATCTATGCATAGAACATTTCTTTTCTTTAGAAATTTCTATCCAGGGGGCAAAACAACATAAGCAACTATTCCATTAGGCAATTGTACAGCAAAAGAAAAAAATTATTATGCTAAAAAAAATTTATTATGCCAAACAATTATTTGGTTAAGAAAATTTCATTCATTATTCTGCTAAGAAAATTCAAGACAATAAATTTTAATAAGAATATCATTTTTCCAAAAATCCTTTATAATACTAGTGCATGAGAACTTCTTATACTAAGATTTCCCATGCAGGGGGCAAAATGTAGATACTTGATTTTGGAAAAACTAATATTTGCTTCATATTAGAAGTGAAAGACAACCTCTTCTTAGAATAATACTTCACAAGAATAACATCTTTAGAAAAGCTTCTGTACAAGAACAACCTTTTATCAGAAGAGCTCATTACTCCTAAAAGAACTCATTCGCAGAATAGCTCTTCTCAGAACAGCTTTACTCAGAACAACTCTTTATAGAACAACATATTCACAGAGCAACTCATTTATGGAACAACACATTTAAGAAGAAGTGAAGATAACTTCGGAATAGGGCAGGGTTCTTGAGTTAACTTCACTATTGGGATGTTTTGGAGAGTTTGGCTTGGTGGATCAGATATGGAGATAGTTAAGAGTTCTTCTCTTAACCTTTCTCTGAAGCATGAGTGCTCTTCCCTATTTCTTTCAGTACGCATTTTCCCAAAACCGTAACTCCCACTAGAGAAAGCATTAATGCTTTGTAACTGTCAATTCTCATTATTATGTTATTAATACCAAAGATATCAACTCCCATTCTCTACTCCTATATATAAGGGTTCTTGTTATTATTGAAGGGACTTTTGGCAAATCAGCTAATCCATAAACTCTCCCAAATCCTCTCTGCGCTGTTTTCTCTACACAGCCTTGTTCTCAGCCTTGCTCATCCTTCTACCGCCACCTGCCGCTGCACTCATTCTTCAGGGTCTGGTCCAGTCTTCCTCTCCGTCGCCTCCCGACACACCCCGTTCTACTGGTTTGCAACGTTTTCTCTCCATCACAAAAGAACCCATCTACAGCAAGAAAATAATAGGAATAAATTTAAAACCTTAGGTGATTTAAATTAGGAAGGAGCTATGGGAGGAGATTGTGAGGAACATTCTGAGCGAAATGGAAAGGTTATACAGGGAAACAATTCAAATATGGAGGAAATGCCTATACATGGGAGAAGGAAGAATAAACAAGTCTTGCATATAGATGGGGCCCAAGACTTTTTGGCTCGTAGACTAATGGGTGAAAAAGCCATCATGCAAAATATGGGACCACAAAAGGAGTTTTCATCTGCTTAGCCAAAGAATGATAAACATGCCATGCAAAGAAAAAAGGTAGGGCAATCTTACGTGATGGGCCACGATCCAAATGTCAATAGTACAATTAATATTGTAGACCACAATGAAAACAAAGTGTTTAGACCAGATGGCTCTACACGAGTTGTTCTAAAGATAATGAATTGTGTCGAATACTTAATAGAAACTCGCTTGAATATGGGAGAAGAAATGGATCAAGATGGTGATTGGTTTCTGGCTCTATTTTGTGCTCGAGACTCAATTATTAGTGGTAGAAAGTTCTCTAAATCTGAATGAGACGACGTCATAGGTTCAAGGAGGTTCAGGATTTTTTGCTCAACCTAGAGAGTAGCAAGATTTAGGAACACGAATAATTGTGATTCATGAATCTATTGCTATGGAATGGTAAGGGAGCCGGTAATTAGGATTTCCTTAACAATATTAACAGTTGGTGAGAAATTGTAAGCCAACTATTGTCATAGTAATTAAGCCAAGAATTTCAAGTGAGTCTGCAAGGAAAGCTATTCGAGCAAGGAAGTTCGATAACTTTCATATTTCTGATTGTCGAGAATTTTCTGGTGGTATATGGTTTTGCTAGGATGAAACTCATATCCAAGTGTAGATTGTTTTTAGTCAAATGCAAGTTATACATGCTTTGCTGGGCAAACAAGATAAACAGGAGTGGATGCTTTCTGCGGTGTATCTTAGTCTAGTTTTGGAAAATAGAAGAAGATTATGGAAGGGTTTGAAGATCTTACACCTAATGTTGGAGTGCCCTGGCTGTTATTTGGTGATTTTAATGAGGTACGAGAAATCTTGTTGAGAAATCGGGTGGAGCTAGAATTTCAACTTCAAGGTGTTCTTTATTTAGGGTTTATCTTGATCTCCGAGGTCAGCCTTGTACTTAGTGTAATAATAGGCCTAGTGTTGCTCGAATGTGTGAAAGATTGGACAGAGCATTGGTATGTCCTAGATGGCACCTTTTATTTCCTAAAGTAGTGGTCAAACATTTGTTGAAGATGTACTCAAATCATTGCCCTCTCTTATTACAATGTAAGGAACATTTACGTGTTGATAAAAGTAAGAGACCCTTTCGTTTTCATAACATGTGGTTAACACATTCAGATTTAAAAAGCCTTGTAGAAAGAAGTTAGATGAATAATATAGGGGACATATGTCAAAAAACTTGAATAGTTAGCTGTGGAGTTTAGATCTAAGAACCATAATACTTTTGGGAATATCTTTGGGCGGAAAAAGAATTTGCTAGCTAGAATTAGAGGGGTACAATTAGAACTTGCTAGGAATTGGACACACCAATTATATCTTCAGAAGAAATGGCCAGTTTTGGAATATAATATACTGCTAAATCAAGAGGAGTTGTTTTAGAGGTAAAAGTCTCGGGTGTAATGGATTTAGGTGGGAGATAGAAACTGTTGGTTCTTTCACCTTTCTATTGTGTGTAGAAGATGTAGGAACAAAATTACTATGCTAAAGAATAAATTGGATGAATAGGTAATGAGCCAAGATGTGTTAAAGGAGATGTTGTTGAACTTTTATAGGCATTTATATAGCCTTCTCGATGAGTCGTGGATAGGCTTATAGCATATGGGTTGCCTATGTATCTTAATTGAGGGATCTTTATCTATGGATGTTGACCTTTTAGAAGAGATTAAGACCGATTTATTTCAAAGGAAGCCTTGGAAAGCTCCTAATGTGGATGGTTTTCAAACAGGTTTTTTTCAAAAATTTTGGGAGATGACCAAGGAGAATTTGCTAAGTCTTGTAAGTAATGCCTTTCAGAGTGGTTTTTTCGCAGAGTCGCTTAATGAAACACTTATTTCTTTGATTCCTAAAGGTGATAATCTAGAAGCTGTGAAACATTTCAGACTAATTAGCTTGTGTTGTGTTCCATATAAATTGATCACTAAAGTTTTGGTAAACTGGTTAAGACCGCAATTGAATGATTTAGTTGCATCTACAAAAACAAGCTTTATTCTAGGAAGATAGGCTTTAGTTAATATTATCATTGCTTAGGAATTGATTCATACATTTAGAAGATCAAAGTCGAAGAATGGATTAATGGCAACAAAGATTGATTTAGAGAAGGCATATGATAAGGTGAGATGGGACTTCCTTGAAGATAGACTTAATAGTTTTGGTTTCTCTATTAAATGGGTGCGATTGATTATGTGTTATGTGTTGAGTACATGAATGTCAATTTTATGGAATGGGGAAAAGTCTAAGTCCTTTCATCCTTAGAGGGGTTTGAGATAGGGTGATCCATTATCACTTTACTTATTTCTTTTATGGATGGAATGGTTGGGGCACATGATTGATGCAACCGTTAAAAATAGTAGTTGGAAGCTAATTAAAATGGGCAAAGGTGGACCTGGTGTTTCTCATCTCTTCTCTTTCTTTTTGGCAAAGCTACGTAATCTCAGGCCTAGGTAATTAAAAGGGTTTTGGATAAATTTTGTGTAGCTTTAGGAGCTAAACTCAACTTGGAAAAATCTAAACTCTTTATATCTCTGAAAGCAAAAATGCATAGCAGAGTTAGTAGAGTTATGGAAATTGGTCTTACCACGGATTTGGGGAAGTACTTGGGAGTGCCTTTAATTCATAAAGGTGTTTCTACAAAATGGTATCAAGAACTCATAGATAAAGTTAATAAAAAGCTATCAGGTTGAAAGGCTAAATGCCTTAGTCTTGCAGGAAGGGCAACTCTTGTAAATTCTATCATATCCGCAATACCATCTTATCATATGCTTACTTCACTTCTTCCAAAGGTTGTAAATGAGCATATTGATGATTGAATAGGAAATTTTTGTGGAAAGGCATAAAAGATAAAACAGCTATTCATCTTATGAGTTGGTTTGATGTTTGTAGGCTAAAAACTGATAGGGGTCTTAGTCTTCAATGTGAGAACCATATATTCTAATACTGTAGCGTATATTGGTTGGCCCCACAGACCTTCTAGTGTTGGGTGGAGGTGAAACCTGGAAAACTCAATATTTGGAGCCAAATAAAGTGATGGTAAGAAATTCTAATCCAAACTCAATTTTTTAGATTATTTTTGAAGCAATTAAAACAAATTTAAAAATAACGATTAAGGACATAGACCGGTAGAATTTTCGTGAATAACAGCCAAATGAAATTGACTTCTGGCCAATTTTCGAATGTAAAATAATGCTCATGTGAGAGAGTCCCATACCATGGCAATAGATAGACTAAATCATCTGAAAAAATAGAAAATTACGTGATTTTACATTTAGGGGTATTTTTGTAATTTCATGCAAATGATAGTCAAACTTAAACGAAAGCTTCTTTGACCATAGAATAAGTTAAATAGATGTGATCGGTGATTAAAAGACATATTTTGGAGATTAGATTGATAGTCTTCGACAAAGTCAAACAGAAAGGGCAAAATAGTCTAAAATTTTCATAATTAAGGGCATAATGGTAATTTTACCATAAAAATTAGAATATTTCTAGAATTTTCGGTCTTCTTCCTCTCCATTTCCACCAGCTTTCTTCCTCTCTTAAGCAGCCACCATTTTTACACCTTGAAGAGTGAGAATGTGAGAAAAAGTTAGGTAAAATCACATTAAAATAAAAAATCATCTCTACCAAAGTTGCTCTCCTCAGCTTCCTCTATCTTTCTATACCAAAATCATCATCTAAATCAGCCAAAATGAGCGTGTAGACTCCCTTGAAGATTTCAGCCAAGAGGAAAAGGTAAGGAAGTCTTGACTTTTTCTTGGTTTTCATGATCTATTCTTAGTGTTTAACATGTCTAGATGAACATTTGAACTTAAATCATATGTTTGGATTAGAGAAGGTTTCGGCCTACATACATGGGACATGAGAATGCTATGTTTTGATAGAATTTAATGTAGGAAAATAATGTAGAAATCTTAGAAAACATGAAACTAAGCTTAGTTTAATTTAATGGAAAATTTTCAAGATGTGTAGGCAAAAGGGACCATTCGGCCATGGCATAAGGGACAAAGAATTTTATGTCAATTGATGAGTAAATCATGTGGAAGTAGCATAGAAAATTAGTAGAATTAATTTGGAATTAGTAAGGTAATTAAATTTTGAAGAAATATAAGTAGGAAAGAGAATGAACCTTTCGGCCAAGGTGAAGGGGAAGGAGAATTCTTGGCTATTTCAATCCCATTTAGATCCTAAAATAATGTACAAAATATTCCGAAAATTTAGGTGCAACCGGAATAGAAATCGAAGTTATGTAAAGGAAGTTATAATTTTTGTACTGGTAGAAAATAGACAAGAAAATAAGGCTGCAATAGGCAATGTAATATATTTTATGATATTAAATATTTTTATAATGAAAATGTAGAATATTGACAATATCAATATGAGAATTTGCAGCTAAGAAACCCGAAAGAGGACACTGGTGCTCATTCGCAGCATAGTGAAAAATTGTCAAGTAAGGGATATATATAATAAACATAAGGATACTATAATGCATATTTTGATGTAAAATTAATTCTTTGAAATTGTTTTGAAATTTATTGGATTGAAAATTGTGAACTGCTGTTGTGGAATTTCGGTTGTTTTTGTGCAGAAGGGTTAGGATATACCTAGTTGTTAGGCTACTGAAATTTTAATAATATCATGAATTACTCTTGTTATATCATTGAATATTAATAGTGGATGATTTACTAAGTAATTCCATTTATTTTGTTGAAATTCATTATTTTCATATTATACTGAAATCAATATTTCAAAATTCATGTTATCGAATTTTGCGTATGTGAAGGTATTGGCATATTATTATAACTCATTTGTAGATAAATAGATTATTTTTAGAACTAAATATTGAATTGTGAATATTTTATGTATTTTTATTTTTGAACTGTTTATACCTTCAAGATATGTTTTTATTAATAAATTTAATGATTCAGCTTTATGAAATGATCTTTGTGAACAACTATAAAATGTTTTAAACAATTTTTAGAGACTATTGGTCTCATAGTTGCCTACGAGCACATGCTATTATGAGTGTATGATCGTATGACTGACTTATGGGCTGATTGACCTTGATCTCATCATCAGCGTCCCGGATGGTACCTGATCAGTACCAGTGAGGACTATATTCTGACTATGGCTATATGTCCTATTGCATGAGTTTATTGGGTGATGCCTTGTCTCTATGATTGTGATGATATTGATGATTTTAAATCCGGACTTTGCTATGAATTTTGTGAATTAGATTTTTATATATGTTTATGAAGTATTTTGAATTCACTTCTTGAATCTAAACTTGTGAACTTTTTATTTGAATTATACTGAATTTCTGAACTCCCTATAGTCGCATCTAGGAACTGGGACACGACAGGTAATCAAAAATGCCTCTCATACTCTATCTGGTTTTCTAGTCGACTATAGTATCATTCCTGTGAAATTCATGTATACTTTTGTTATTTATCAATTTTTGTGCATATTTTGAAAACTTACATATAGTTTATATAGTATCAGTTTTAATATATATATATATATTAAAGAATAAGAAAACTGAATAGAAAATAGAAATCTCTTGTATTTACATACATAAAATACAGAACAAATTGATCTTTTCTTATAGGAAGAGTCAGCAGCCCTAAAATAGGAAATAAAAATAAAATAAAATAACTTTCTTAATTACAATTAATTGATTTTCCTATGATATCTCCTACTAAAGTGTGATCCTAATTGCTCCATGGAAATCAGTAGCAGCCAAATTACTGCTGACAGATTCTCCTATTTTTTCTCTCTTCTGATTTCTAACACTCCTCCTCAAGCTGGCATGAAAATGTCTTCCATTGACAGCTTGCTTACTAAAGTGTCAAACTGTGCCTTGTGTAGTCCTTTGGTTAATATGTCAGCAACTTGACCAGAGGTAGGAATATAAGGCATGCAAATAAGACCAGTGTCAATTTTCTCTTTAATGAAGTGTTTGTCTACTTCAACGTGCTTTGTTCTATCATGAAGGACTGGATTATGAGCAATTGAGATGGCTGCCTTGTTATCACAGTAGAGCTTCATTGGAGATGGAGATGGGATCTTTAATTCTTCCAAAAGCCTTTTAATCCACATCATTTCACAAATACCAAGTGCAACTGATCTAAATTCTACTTCTGCACTACTTCTGGCTACCACACTTTGTTTTATACTCCTCCAAGTAACCAAGTTACCTCCTCCAAATGTGCAGTAACCCGAGGTTGATCTTCTATCTAAAATACTTCTTGCCCAATCTGCATCAGTATATGCTTCTACTTGTAACTGGTCACGTTTCTTGAAAAATAGTCCTTTGCTTGGAGTTCCCTTCAAATATCTTAAAATCCTATACACTGCTTCGTAGTGGTCTTGGCAAGGAGAATGCATAAATTGGCTTACCACACTCACAGCAAAGGCTATGTCAAGTCTAGTGTGTGATAAGTAAATTAGTCGTCCAACTAACCTTTGATACCTTTCTCTGTCCTTCACCTTTTCAACAGCAGCAGGTTGAAGCTTCAAATTTGGTTCAATTGGAGTCTCGGCTGCCTTGCATCCCATCATCCCTGTTTCACCAAGTAAGTCCAACACATACTTACGTTGATTGACAAAGATGCCTTCCTTGGATCGAGCAAATTCCATCCCAAGAAAGTACTTCAGTGCTCCTAGATCTTTGATCTCAAAGTCCACAGCAAGTTTTCTTTTCAACCTTTCAACCTCTGTACCATCATCTCCAGTTATGATGATATCATCTACATATACAATCAAGACAACAACTTTACCTTCTCTTGAGTGCTTGTAAAACAGTGTGTGATCTGCCTGACTTTGGATGTATCCGTGGCTCTTCACTGCTCTTCCAAACCGTTCAAACCATGCTCTAGGTGACTGCTTGAGGCCATACAAGGATTTTTTTAACCTACAAACCTTGTCTTTGCCATAGTTGTCCTCAAAACCAGGTGGGAGATTCATGAAGACTTCCTCTTCCAAGTCCCCATTTAAAAACGCATTCTTGACATCCAACTGGTGTAGTGGCCAATTAAAATTCATGGCTAGAGATAGCAACACCCTAATAGAGTTTATTTTTGCCACTGGAGCAAAGGTCTCCTGATAATCTACCCTATAGGTTTGTGTAAAACCTTTTTGCCACCAGCCTTGCTTTATATCGTTCTACACTTCCATTAGCCCTATATTTCACGGTGAAGACCCACTTGCACCCCACCGGTCTCTTGTCTTTAGGCAAGCTGACTATATCCCAAGTGCCACTCTTCTTTAGAGCATTCATCTCTTCCATCACTGCTAACTTCCAATTCGGATGATCAAGTGCTTCTGGAATAGTTCTTGGAACAAATAAATTAGAAATCCTAGAGGTAAATGCTCTATGGTTGGTGGATAGTTTTTTATAAGACAAGTATTTAGCAATGGGATGATGGGTACATGATCGGACTCCTTTAAGGTGGGCTTTAAGAATATTTAAATCAAGAGACTCAGAATTATGTGGTTTTCTAACAGGAGATAGTGGAACAAGAGTAGGATTTGTACCTTCCTTCGAGGATTGTGATTGATCTTGTGGTAAGGAGAGAGGTAGACTTGTAGTATCTTTCCGAGCTTTCCTCCTAGTATAAACTTGAAGCTCAAGATTCGGATTGGATTGATACGGTTTTAGAGTTTCTCCCTCTGTTTGTGATACAATAATACTAGGCATTGGTTGACATTGAACTTCTTTATTTTCATTATTAGAAACATTTTCTTCCAAATTGTATGAGAAAAGTGGTTTTGGTAATGATTCTATGGTCTCCCAAAAATTATCTTCTTCCCTATTATTCTCCCCCTGAAGATGATTTTTAAAATAGGGCTGATTTTCAAGGAAAGAGATATCCATGCTCACAAAAGTCTTTTTTGTAATTGGGTTAAAGCACTTATAACTCTTTTTATTTGGAGCATACCTAATGAAAACACATTTTTCTATTTTAGGATCCAATTTTAATCGAGAAATAGTGGGTATATAGACAAAACATGTACATCCAAAAACTCTTAATGGTAGATTTGAATGTAATCTAGCAGCAGGAAAATTTTTTTTTAAAACAGTTTAGTGGAGTTTCAAACTTTAAAACCTTGGTAGGCATTCTGTTAATCAAGTATGATGCAGTTAAAACAGCTTCTCCCCAAAGATACTTTGGAATATGCATAGAAAACATGATAACTCGTGCAACTTCAAGTAAGTGTCTGTTTTTTCTTTCAGCGATGCCATTTTGTTGAGGAGTGTCACGGCATGAAGATTGATGGATTATTCCTTTTTCTTTCAAAAAAGGTCCCAAACACTCATTGAAATATTCAGTACCATTGTCGGAGCGCAAAATGCAAATTTTTGTTTGAAATTGGGTTTGAACCATCTGGTAAAAGTCTTGAAACAATTTTTCCACTTCAGATTTTTATTCAACAAATAAACCCAACATAACCGTGTGTGATCATCGATAAAGGTGACAAACCATTTTTTTCCAGACAAAGTAGTGACTCGTGAAGGACCCCACACATCACTATTTATTAAATAAAATGGTTTTGATTCACGATAAGGTTTTGGTAGAAAACTTGCACGATGATCTTTAGAAAGATGACAACTTTCACATTGAAAATTTGAGCAATTCGCTCCTCGAAACAAACTTGGAAACAAATGTTTGAGATAAAAAAAACTAGGATGTCCTAGTCTATGATGCCATAGCATTATTTTATCACTAACTGAAATTGAACTAACACTACTAAAGCCTTGAGCCTTTTTATTACCAAGGGAATTCTCTTCAAAATAATAGAGTCCATTCATCATCCTAGCACTGCCAATCATCATCCCCGAATTCTGGTCCTGAAAAATGCAATGACAGTCATAGAAAATAACACAATAGTTAGAATCTTGTGAAAGTTTGCTAATGGACAGCAGATTACAAGCAAGTTTAGGAACATGAAGGACAGATTTCAAGTTTAGGAACATGAAGGACAGATTTAAGTTTAATATTTTGTGATATTTTGATTAGGCCTTTTCCTGCAATAGGTGAGAAACTACCATCAGCTATTCTAATTTTCTCATGACCTGAACAAGGGGAATAGGTATTGAACAAATAAGAAGAACTAGTCATGTGATCAGAAGCTCCTGAATCAATGATCCAAGGAACAGATTTTGAGAAACTAGATATAGTCATTGGGTTACTACCTGTGTGTGCCAGAGAACCACTAGGAAGACCAGATACCGAATTAGACTTTAACAGTTTAAGAAGGTGATCCATCTGCTCTTTGCTAAATGGACTTGAGTTTGCTTCATTTGCAAAGGGTGTTTCACAATTGGATCGGTCCCGTGACTTGCTGCTTTTCCAATTGGCTGGTTTGCCATGAATTTTCCAACATGTTTCTCGAGTATGGCGTGGTTTGTTGCAAAAATCACACCACACCCGAGATTTTTCATCATCTCGTTTCTGACTTAAGGAACTTTTTTGGCTAGCATTAGCCTCAGCAGCAACCACCAATGCAGAGTTATCTATTGAGCCACCAACACTCTTCTTGCCAAGCATAACATGTCTGCGGCTCTCCTCCCTGCGAACCTCGGCAAACACTTCACTGATCGAAGGAAGTGGATTTCTACCAATGATTTGTCCTTGAACCTCATCAAACTCAACATTTAAACCAGCAAGAAACTTAAATACTCGATTAGCATCAACCATTTTCTTATTATGGTTGCAGTCATCAACTGACTTCCATTCATAATCATTAAAAAGATCCAAATCTTGCCATAATCTTTTCAAAGAATTAAAGTATTTAGTAACACTATCCTCACCTTGACGGATCTCATCGAGCTTTAGAGTGAGCTCATACACTTGGGATTGATTCCCCAAATAAGAATACATCTGATTGACGTTGTCCCAAAGTTCTTTCGCTGTCGGGTAGCACATGTAACTTGAGCTGATGTCTTCATCCATGGAATTCACCAGCCACGTCATGACCATAGAATTTTCAGCATCCCACGTTGCATAAGCACTATCCTTCATGTCTAGAGCCTTAGTCTCTCCTGTCAAGTAGCCAATTTTACCCCGTCCTCTAATGTACATCCGAACAGATTGAGACCATCGTAGAAAGTTATCGCCATTGAGCCGAATTGTTGTGATCTGCACTGGATGGGCTTCAGAAACGCGAGCAGGTGGGGCTTCGGGGTTCAAATTGGGATGGGTATTTGACGTGGTTTCAGATGAGATATCAGACATAATTGGGAAGCAGGGAGGATATTGAATTGCTGATGTTGTAGAAAAAAAAAGGTTGTGGCAGCTAGGGTTTCTTAAGGGCCAAAAAGTTTAGGCTCTGACACCATAAAGAATAAGAAAACTGAATAGAGAATAGAAATCTCTTGTATTTACATACATAAAATACAGAACAAATTGATCTCTTCTTATAGGAAGAGTCAGCAGCCCTAAAATAGGAAATAAAAATAAAATAAAATAACTTTCCTAATTACAATTAATTGATTTTCATTGAAAAAGAAAGTTTTTCATGAAGATAGCTACCAAAGTGCATGTAATTTATGTTTAAATTATATTAAGTAAAATCTGACATTCGAGATGGCTTTCCAAACTTTCTCTGTTTTTGTAAACAACATCCCACCTAATATCCATGGGAGATGGCTTAAACAGATCTTCCAACACCATGGAAGTGTAACAGAGGCTTTTATTCCATAGAAGAGAAGCAGATCAGGAAGGAGATATGGTTTCGTAAGATTTTCAACTTGGAATGAAGCTAACAATGCAGTAGAGAGGCTAAACGGTGCTTGGCTCCTAGATCATCGGCTAGATGTAAACTTTGCTAGATTCAATGGAAACGCAATGTACTAGAGACGGGTTGTCCCTTCATCAAATGATTTTTCACAGAGGTAAAGTAACGATCGATACTCTTCAGGTGAAACGAATTTCAAAAGGAACGCTACAAATGACCTCAAGAAGGTCACCCAAACAAAAACCGGTGGTGACCAAACTGTTTCAGATGGTGAACATGATGTGATAGAGATTGCTATTCAAGATCTGAAATGGCTCGAAGCTTCGGTTGTGGCATCAGTTCGTTCCCCCCTTGCCATTCAGGCACTTCAGCAACGTATGCACACAGAAGAGTATCCACCTCATTCAATAACTCCAATGGGTGGCAGCTGGTTCTTGATCAACTTTGAAAGAAAAGAAACGATGCTGAACTTGCTAGCAGACGAAAAATCGTGGATTGAAGAATGGTTCTTTTGGTTAAAGCCATGGAATAAAGATCTAATTAGCGAGGAGAGGCTTTCATGGATCAGAATTAACGGAATGCCTTTGCATGCATGGAACGAAGATACATTCAAGCAAATCGGCAACCATATGGGTAAGTTCATACTTGCCGATGAGTACTCTGTTAACAAGCAGTGTCTAGATTTTGCTAGAATCTTGGTAGTTTTAAACAAAAAATCACCAGTTAAGAATTCAATGAAACTCAGGGTAAATGATGTCAATTTTTGCATAAATTTAGAGGTAGAAAATCACCATGAAATCAGATTGAACCAGATTCCAAGCACTGTTCAAGGAAGAAACTCAAATCTTCCCACCTCAACAAACATTTCAAATTCGATGGTGATCACTGTTCAAGCAAATGATTCTGATCTGAAGAAAAATCAAATCTTGCAGCAGGAAAATGATCATGAAACGCCATTGGAAAGTGGTGAAGCTGCTTCTTCCGAGAAGAGATGTCAGCAAGTGTACAATCAAATGGTGACCGCTTTGAACAAAGACAAAATATATGGAGGGAATTTTGAACGGAAGTATGTTGATGACATATTGAGGGCTGAGATAACAATGTTCGATGCAAAAGAGTTGGCTTCCTTACAAAATGATCAAAACCCGACGGCAGGTCTAGTCTTAGCCTTAGAATCAGACACACCAAGTGAAGGAAACAGGGCACTATGTTTGGTTCAATTTGACAAAACAATCACTGCCCCAAACGAAGATCAATTGTCCCAAGAACCTGAAGACACCTAGGAAGAAGCCATTCAAACCTCAGTAGTGAAAGCCAAAAAGGGTAAAAGGTTCACCTGTTTCAGCTTTACAATCGATGGAAGACAAACTAGGTAAGAAAACTGCAATCTTAGTTAAAAAAAGGGTCCAAAGAGTAGGAAAAAGACAAGTTTCTCAAGGAAAAAGGAAAACAATATGCTGGACTGTTGCTTAGACACATCGAGCCATTTTGAAGAAGAGATAACGGATGATGATATCCGAAACAGGAACAGGATGCTGAGAAGAGAAGCTCAAGCCACTCTGGATGTGGCTAAACTGTTGGGCCTTTCAGCGACAGCTGATGAAGAAGACATTATAAGGACGCTGATGGAAGCAGAAATAGAAGACATGGCGAGGAATATTTGTCGAGAACAGTAAATGAATAATGGGATAGACTTTTGGTTTTCAGAGTGACATTTCTGGTCGATATTTAATATGCTATGAATTGAATTTTGGTTTTATGGTTCTTTCTCGTTGCTCTTATAATCTAGTTGAAGTGCTGTGTCTGCATAGCTACAAGGTTTATGTTTAATCTCTCTGTTTTGCGAAGGGCTGTGTTTCGTTTTCTTCTATGCAGTGGCACAAATCAAGCAAAATGCTGTTACGGTTTTGTTATTTAAAGTCAATGTTGGTCCTCAGATGTTGTTACTTCAGTATGCTGTTGTGGTTTCTCAGAAGCTGACATTTTCGGGGATCTTTATAATTCTGGTGCATACTCGACTAATTTCAAGAATCTAACAGAATTGGGTTTGAGTATTTTGAGAGAGTTTCCAGGCAACTAAATGATTTGGTCTTTGATCTGTCATGCTATGCAAAGTGTAAGGTAAAGTCTTCATAATTGTTTGAATGGATCGGAAGTTAGTTGTGTAGTTGATATACTGCGGTTTTAGTGGTTGGAGATTGTCTAGCTTTTGGCTCTGCAAATTTCTGTTTTATTTAAATGCTCCAAAGGATCACATGTTAAAGGATATTTGGGGGTGGGCTAAGGTATTATGTAGTTAACTAGCAGTGGTGGGCCAACGATTTTTGGAAGATGCGGAAAATTGTCATAGGAACTAAAGTATAGGAAAACGACAGATGAAAGGAAGGTAAAAAATGGGAAAGTGATGAAAACTGGAAAAGAAAGCAAAAGATAGACAGGTTCTTTACCAATTTCTAGCATGGTTATTCATCGTGTGGAGGTCAGTTCGGTGTTTTTTATACTTATTTACTTTTACAACCTCATTTTGATGTAAACACAGTCCACTCCTCTGTTTCATTTCCGCTATCCTCAGTTGCTGATATGTTTCATGTTTGTAATCATTATTGTGATGGCTGATGATTGATGATGGTTGATGGCTGATGATGGTTAGTAATGGTTGATGATGGTCCGACCAATTTCAGGGGTGCTTCGATTTCCAAGCAAAGAACAATCTGTTTAGTATATTCGATGCCTACTAGATGTTCGTAGAAAAGCCCCTTAAGAATTTGTATTTTGCCTCTTTGCTTTAGGTTTGCCATTTACCTTCGGGTTGTAAGAAGCAAATTTCCTGTGTAAGTGTGTATTCCAATATGGACTTTGTTGACAGTCCATATTTCAATATAAATAAATAACTTTTACTTTTCAAAAAAAAAACAATTAATTGATTTTCCTATGATATTCTCCTACTAAAGTGTGATCCTAATTGCTCCAAATATGGAAATTAGTAGCAGCCAAATTACTGCTGACAGATTCTCTTATTTTTTATCTCTTCTGATTTCCAACATATATATATATATATATATATCACTAGGCATTAGCTCATCTCATTTTTCCACTCCTCCCAGATTACTTTCAATAGATCTTTACTTCCACTCAGGAGGTTTGTGGTGAGGTATATCTTAGGTGGAATTACTTTATGGTTAATGTATATTTGCTTCTTTTATGTATTCAGACTTATGTTGTATGGTACTAATGTATATAAAATACAATTATGGGATGTAAATTAAGTATAATTTTGTAATATAAATATATAAATTTCTCTTTGCATATGGATCTTTCATCAGTGAAATGAAGGGACTGCAGACAACCTAACCATTATCTTGTGAAATTAGTGAAAAATGTATAGAAAATATCTAAATTCAGAACGTGACATTCGAACAATGGAGAACCAGAATATTGCCATGCTCCAAAAGACAGCTTGTAGAATTTTGCAAAAAGCGGACAGCTACTGGGTTAGAGTATTACATGCAAAGTATGTAGTAGCAGGTGATCCAATAGTTTATGCCCAATCAATAAGAGGAAGGCTCTTTGGTCTTGAACATGGGGTGACTTGGTGGAGGCATGCAAAGTTTTAGCTAAGGGGTTTACTCGTGGAATTGGTGATGGCTTGGAGACTTTATTTTGCTTGGACAATTGGATTGGTCAGCCGATTGTTAAATTAATTAAGGATATTCCAAACTCCATTGATTTAACTACAAAAGTGTTAGATTTCTTTGACTCTCAAGGAGGATGGAACTGTAAGAAAATTAATACAGATAAATACACCCAGGATTTCATGTTTAATCATCAAGAAAAGACTAATACGGAAGCGTACCTGAATCCATTGGAGTTGATATCTTGAGGTTAGAGTCTTCCACGTCTAAACCTTTTGAGAGAATCTGTATCTCACTCAACGATGGGGATTTTTTGTGAGAATTAAGTTATGTTTAGACTGGGGACCATAACCTATTTATACTTGAAGTATATTTTATTTTATTTTGGATAAAATAAAATATTGGGTCTCTACACATTGTAAAGCTCATACTAATTGAGATGTCCTAAAGTCCAATAACTTAAATTTTATTTGATCACTTTTAAGTGGACTAAATAGATAGCCTGTAATGTACAATTAATTGATATATGTAGGCCCACTAAATAATTTCCCAACAATCTCCCACTTGGGCCACATATGTCACCTAATAATTGTACATTTTAAAATAACTTTAAGAGCTCTAAACTTGCTATCATCATAAGGCAACATCTCTAAACAATCTGGTCCATCAATTATACTAACATAGGATCAAAGCGATCTTCGTTACATATATTCCGTAACTAGACCCATCAATGGTCACGAATATTAATATAATCAACGACATAGATCAAGTATGGATGTGTAGCATGGAAATTACATGCAATGTGATCTCTTAAACATGCCTATTTCCAACTGGTCCTACTTTCAAAACTTTAGGCTCAACTGCAATTTGAAAGAATAATACTTTATTTCAGAGTTTCAGTGATAACAACAATACTTTATTCTGATCAGAAAAATGTCTCAATAACAAATGAATATAAATGAAACAAACTCCCACTATACAAGCATATCATCAAAGTGAACCACACCCATACGAGCTACATGCTCATGAAAGACCTTAGGTGGTACACCCTTAGTAAGCGGATCCGCAATCATGGAGTTCGTATTGATATATTCAATAGATATCTAAAGACTCTGAACTCTCTCCTTAACAAGAAACTTGATGTCAATATGCTTTGACTTCGACGAGCTTCTGTTGTTCTTAGAGTATAATTCTACGGCTTTATTATCACAATAAATCTTCAATGGCTTCTCAATGCCATCGACAACGTATAGCCCAGTGATAAAATTTCGCAACCATATTGCCTGGTTTGATGCCTCATAGCAAGCTATAAACTCTGCTTCCATGGTGGAAGAAGCTACGAGTGACTGCTTTACACTCTTCCAAGACACAGCTCCTCCAGCTAACATGAAAACATAACCAGAAGTGGATCTTCTGCTATCGAGGCAACCAACAAAATCGGAGTCTGAATACCCAACGATCTCTAAATGATCTGACCTCCGATATGTGAGCATGTAATCTTTAGTTTTCTGTAAATACCTCATAACCCTCTTTACTGCTTTCCAATGATCCATTCCAGGGTTACTTAAATATCTACCAAGCATACCAACTATGTACGCAATGTCCGGACGCGTACAAACTTGAGCATACATGAGACTCCCTACTGCTGAAGCATAAGGAATCTTCTGCATCTCTTCCTTTTCAATATTATTTCTTGGGCATTGAAGCAAACTGAATTTATCACCCTTAGCAATGGGTGTGTCTCCTGATGCACAGTTTTTCATGTCAAATCTGCTAAGCACCTTATCGATATAAGCCTTTTGTGATAAGCCAAGTATTCCTCGAGAACGATCTCGATGGATCTGTATGCCTAACACAAAAGATGCATGCCCAAGATCTTTCATCTCAAATTTATTTGAAAGAAATCTCTTAGTTTCATGCAATAAGCCTATATCGCTACTTGCAAGCAAGATATCATCGACATATAACACCAGAAGAATAAACTTGCTCCCACTAATCTTGTGATAAATACATTGATCAACAGTGTTCTCCTTAAAACCAAAAGAGATGATCACTTGATCAAATTTTCGATACCATTGACGGGATGCTTGTTTTAAACCATAGATGGATTTCTTTAATTTGCACACCAAATGTTTCGATTCATCCGACACAAAATTTTCTGGTTGCTCCATATATATTGTTTCTTCAATGTTACCATTGAGAAACGCTGTCTTTACATCCATCTGATGTAGCTCCAAATCATAATGAGCTACAAGTGCTATAATGATTCTAAAAGAGTCTTTCGATGAAACCGGAGAGAAAGTCTCTTTATAATCAATGCCTTCCTTTTGAGTAAAACCTTTGGCAACTAGACGTGCTTTTTATCTTTCAATATTGCTTTTCAAATCCCTCTTGGTTTTGAAAATCCATTTACAACCAATCGGTTTCGCTCCTTTAGGCAATTCAACAAGATCCCAAACGTCATTATCCTCCATTGATTTCATCTCATCTTTCAAGGCCTCAATCCATTTATGAGAGTGAACACTTTGTTTGGCTTCACTAAAAGATTTTGGATCATCCTCTAGTCCTATATCAAACTCGTGTTCTTGGAGATAAACGATATAATCATCTGGAATCGCCGATCTCCTCTCTCTCGAGGATCTCCTTAATGGCACTTCCAATTGAGGTTGTTGTTGCTCTTCAATATGATACGGTGGTAACCCAGGAGTGTCTTGATAGTCTGGATTTACATCTTGAATAATGTCAGACATAATTGTCTGATCATTCTCAATTGCAACTGTAGGAACTGTAACATGTTCTTCCTTAAAAACATAATTCCTGAGTTTAGCACTCTTATCATATTCAACATCCTCAATAAACTTAGCATTCCCTGTTTCGAAAAAGGATCTATTTGAGGGATCATAAAACTTGAAACCCCTCGATCTTTCTGAGTATCCAACAAAGTAGCAGCTTACTGTTCTTGAGTCCAATTTCCTTTCGTTAGGCTTGTATGGCCTAGCCTCAGCTGGACAACCCCTAATATGTAAGTGCCTAATACTAGGCTTCTTTCCTGTCCATAATTCATATGGGGTTTTAGCTACTGCTTTGCTTGGAACTCGATTAAGAATGTACACTGCAGTCTTTAAGGCTTCTCCCTAAAGTGAGTCTGGCAAAGAAGAATGACTAATCATACTTCTAACCATGTCCTTTAGGGTCCGATTTCGTCTCTCAGCTACACCATTTTGACTTGGAGTCCCTGGCATGGTGTATTGAGGAACGATGCCATATTCTGCTAAATACTTTGCAAAAGGGCCTGGACGTTGTTCACCTGATCCGTCGTATCTACCGTAATATTCACCTCCACGGTCAGATTTAACGGCTTTAATTTTCCTACCAAGTTGATTTTCAACTTCAGCTTTATAGGTTTTGAAAATGTCCAATGCTTGAGACTTCTCATGAATCAAGTATAGGTACCCATAATGAGAATAATCGTCTATGAAAGTAATAAAATACTGTTGACCATTCCAAGAAGCTGTAGGGAATGGACCACAAATATCAGTATAAATTAAATCCAAGACATTTAAACTCCTGTTAGCACCAGTTTTCTTGATATTTGTTTGTTTTCCCTTAATACATTCAACACAGATTTTGAAATCTGAAAAATCAAGGGAATCAAGAATTCCTTCTGACACAAGCCTCTTTATTCTTTGTTCAGAAATATGTGCTAAACGCTTGTGCCATAACATGGAAGAATTCTCAGTAATTAATTTGCGTTTTGTACCACAAGTATTTATATGCAAGGATTCATTAATGTGTGAGGCATGAATATCCAATTTGTATAGATTATCAACTAAAGAACCTGTGCCAATAAGATTTAAATACTGGAAAAGACTAAATTTTCCATTTCCAAATGAACAAGAATATCCTGATTTGTCCAAAGAAGAAATAGAAATCAAATTCCGTTTAAATGACGGTACATAAAAAGTCTCTTTCAAATCTAAATAGCAACCAGATTCTAACTTTAATCTAAATAAACAAACAGCCTCAACAGGAGCTCTTTCGCCATTTCCTACGTAGATGAATCTTTCAGCATCAGTTAGCTTTCTGCTCCTTAGACAACCCTGCATAGCCACACTTATGTGAGTAGTTGCACCTGTATCTATCCACCAAGTGTGATTGGGTACTAAAGTCAAATTAACTTCAGAACAAACAAAATTAAGAAGTTTACCCTTTTTGGCAAGCCATTTAGCATACTTGGAACAATCCTTCTTCACATGACCACCTTTACGGCAAAAGAAACAAGTGATCACCTTATCTTGTTTCTGTTGCCCCTTAGGATGTGAAGTTCCAGTATTTGCAGTGCCTTTACCTGTGTTCCTTTTTCTCCTTTTGTTGGCAGCAATGTCATTAGAAGAAGATGCTAAGTGAGCACTTTCTATCTTCTCTTGTTTCAACCTCTCTTCCTCTTGCACACACTGAGCAATGAGCTCATTAAGAGTCCATTTCTCCTTTTGAGTGTTATAACTTATTTTAAAAGGACTAAATTGTGCAGGAAGAGATATTAAGACCAAGTGCATGAGAATGTCCTCAGACAACTCTAACTTTAGTGCCTTTAGTCTTGTAACAAGATTAGACATTTACATAATATATTTTCCCTTATGTTTCCTTTACCGCTATATCGCATTGAAACAAGCTTAGACAGGATGGTGCTTGTTTCGACTTTTTCATTTGCAGTGAACCTGTCTGCAATTCGTTGTAGGAAACTCTTAGCATTTTCCTCTTCAGGCATTGCATCTCTAATGGCATCTGGAATTGAGTGCTTCATGATCATCAGACTCATGCGGTTTGAACGCTCCCATTTTTCATAAAGTGCCCTTTCCGTAGTTGTACTATTATCAGCAGGGGCGGGAGGTTTATCAGACCTGATCACATAGTCTAGATCCATATACCCAAATACAATAGTAACATACTCCTTCCATTTCTGGAAGTTAGTGCCGTTAAGCACCAGGATATTATTCAGATTGGCAGATATAGAAGAAACATTTACTATAAACAGAAAACAACAATAATAAGCTCACAATTAACAAACAATAATTTGGGCCATATAAGATACCAAGCACAACATTAAAATTTAGTCTTTGGACAGAAATTTTAATTTGTAAGCGGTACTCTTAAACTTTATTAGTAAATATTGATAACCAAATCCTTGCCAACAACATGCCTTCCTTTGGGCCGACATATTGCATGCATGGTAAAAAATAATTTTATCACATATTTACTACCTTATTGTGTTTGCAATCCGGCCAAAAAATAACCTTCCTTTGGGCCGATTATTTTCCGCAGGGATTAAAAACACGATCATTTAAATTCTTAAATAACAATTTTAATTTTCAAAATAAATAAATTAACATAAAAGAGGTCACTTTGGTGACATTTTACATCAATTTAATTTATTTTGAACTTTATTTATTTTTAACATATTATGCACATATAAAAAATATTGAGAGTACACAAATTAATTCACATCAATAGGGAGAGTGAGTACTGTCAATCAACTCAAAATATCATGAAATATTTTATCATGAAACAAAATTTCATAAAATACATGCATAATATATCAAAACACCGAAATTACGATGAATATTAAATAATAAATATTTAATAAATTCAAAAAATTACATAAAAATCACCAAAAATTTTAAAATAATAAAATATAGTGGACTGGAAACTTTGGTGGCCAGAAGGCCATGGGAAGGTGGCGCGTGGGTAACACGCGCCAGTGTCGCTCGTGGGAACAGTCCCAGACGGGACTGTTTCTCATCTTCTCTGCCTGGCCGGGTCGACCCGACCCGGCAGGCTTCTTGAACAGACCCGTTCGGGTCTGTTTTGATTTTTTCGATTTTTATGCCTCTTTTTGATCGATTTTCACCAAAATTCAACTTATATTCATGAAATCAACATCTTGTTTTACAAAACCCATGCAAAATCAGATCAAAAACAACAAAGATTTGTGACGAATTTGGTCAAGAAAGATGCAAGAAAATATCCATGAAAAACCCTTACCCCTTTTCTTGATTTCTTTTAACCAAAACACAAAAATTTACCGAAATTGTGACTTTGATTCAACCATATAAGTCACAAGAAACAATTATCCTTAATCAATTTGAATTAAAACACATAAAATATTGTTGTTTTGGTTGATTTTTAATTCGGGATTTATCAAATTTAAAGATAAAATTACTTTAATCATGAAACAAAATTCCAGAACTTGTTCACATGATTTTAATCCTTATTTCATAAGGAATAAAAGCCCTAAGGTTTTACACAATAATTTTTAATTCTCAATGATCCAACATGATAGGCTCTTGATACCACTTGTAAGAAAATTAATACAGATAAATACACCCAGGATTTCATGTTTAATCATCAAGAAAAGACTAATACGGAAGCGTACCTGAATCCATTGGAGTTGATATCTTGAGGTTAGAGTCTTTCACGTCTAAACCTTTTGAGAGAATCTGTATCTCACTCAACGATGAGATTTTTTGTGAGAATTAAGTTATGTTTAGACTGGGGACCATAACCTATTTATACTTGAAGTATATTTTATTTTATTTTGGCCCATCATGAAAATAAAATAAAATATTGGGTCTCTACACATTGCAAAGCTCATACTAATTGAGATGTCCTAAAGTCCAATAACTTAAATTTTATTTGATCACTTTTAAGTGGACTAAATAGATAGCCTGTAATGTACAATTAATTGATATATGTAGGCCCACTAAATAATTTCCCAATAGGAACTCGATTGCACTATTCACACAGTTGCCGGGAGAGGTTGCTGTGAAAATATTAGGATACCCGATGCCAAGACTTAGTTCTTCCTCGGATAAGTGGATATGGAGGTTCAACTCAAATGGGCAATTTACAATTAAATCTGCTTATGGTTCTTTGTTATCTCTACATCAGGATGAGATGGTTAAGAGCTGGTCCTGGCTTTGGAAACTTCCCGTTTCTAACAGGTGGTTTTATTTTTTGTGAATTGTGAAGAGAAATAGGTTACTTACAACTTGCTTAGGTTTGCTTGGGGAATGTCCTAATTGGACATGTGTGAAATTTGTGGCAGTTTGAAGGAGATGGCATTGCTTGTCTTGTGAGATTATAAAGTAGCAAAAGAAGTATGGTTTTGTTTATTGGGTGATCGGCAGCAAACATCTTTCTTTACTCCAACTTTGAACGATTGGCTTGAGGATAATTTAAGTAGTATAGAGCAACGAGATAGTTGGCGACATGATTGGCAATGCACCTTTATAGTTGCGGTTCGGCAGTTATAGACAGTACAATGCAGCAAGATTTTGGGGCCTTCTCCTTCTTTGCATAATGCCTCTTTGTTAATGGAAGCGGTCTTACAAAGTGCTTCAAAGTTGCATTCATGTTTTGTTAAACAAGGGCCGTCAACAACAGAGCAAAGAATGATTCATTGGATAAAAACATAAGAAGGGATAGTAAAGATCAATAGAGATGGTGCTTCAAAGGGAAATCCTGTAGTTGTTGGGATGCAGGTTTGATTCGATCTGAAACTAGGAAATGGTTAGTTGAATTTGTAGCTCATCTAGGATATTGCTCTAATATTGTTGCCGAGTTACAAGGAGTATTTTTGGACTGTTATTGGCTTGGCAAAAAGGTTTAGGGATGTAATATGCGAGGTTGATGCAACTATGGTTATAGAGTTGATACAAAGAGCTGACTCGACTATACATCCATTAGGATGTCTGATAAAGGATGTCCGAAACTTGATGCAAAGACCTTGGCGGTGTTCAATCCAACATACACTTCGAGAAGGGAATTTTTGCGCGGATACACTAGCTAAATTCGGGTGCGAAACAGATCTTGATTATGAAAGGCTTCAGGAGCCATCGAACTTTTTGCAACCTCTCCTTTTGGCTGATGCTCGGGGTGTCAACTTCTCTCGGCATTTTGGGCATACTGTTTCTAATTAGTTTAATTGGTTTTGTTATTTCTCTTTGTAACAGAAAAAAAAAGAATTTTTGATTTAAATTTGGTTTAATTCTAATTTTTAGCCTAATTTAAGTAATTAAAGTTCAAGAGTTGTACTCCTAATGGGACTAAGGTAATAAAAGGGTTGCACCCTATCTAGATAAACATAGGTTAACCATAGCTCTTTAATGTTATAACAAAAAGAGAGCTGCCACACCTCTTTATAGTTATAACATTGGGGTTACTACACTATATAAGAATAATAATAAGGGGTTACCGTAACATGAAAGTGCAAGCAAGAAGAAAATTCATTATATTCTTGAAGTTCAAGGTTGAAACTTTTGAAGCACTACCCTAACCTAGAAAAAAGGATTTTTGGTCTAAGGTGTCTCTCTTGTTAATGTTAATTCAGGTTTGAATCAATTTAAGTTTGAATTATGTCAAGATCAGGTCAATCTCAATTCAGATCAATTTGAATTTGGATTCATTCGAGTCAGGTTGAATTCAAGTTAATATAATTTTAGATCAATTTGGATTTAGATCAATTTAAGTTTAGATCAAATTAGACTTAGATTGTTGACTTTTTTAATTCAAAACCAAGTTGGTTGGGTTTGAAATTGGATTGTACAAGTGGATTTTCAAGCGAGTTAATTTTTGTCTCGTGCAAGGGTAAACTTTTGTTTATGATATTTCAATTTCTTTGAATAAAAAGTATCATAATTGAAATTTCACGAAATAGGTTAATGACATGAAGTATTTTCGTAGATTTTTTTTTCTTTATGTTTATATATATATATATATATATAAAAGAAGCTGAAAATAGTGTTAAAATATAATAATAAACCATAGTAACGGAAAATTAATTATTTTATTGTTATTATTATTATTGTTGTTGATTTGTTCATTTCAATTTTTTCAACATATTAAAGGTATAAAAAAGCAATAAAGATTAGAATTTTTTAACCTCAATAATCAACGAGCCTTTGATCGATGCATATGATTAAAAGTTTGTTTAAATTTGTTTGAATTTAGTTTCATCTTCGGACAATATTAAAGTTCATTCCTCCACATCGATATGATTTATTCGTAATTTTATTCAAAGTGTTTCACAAAAATTAGATTCTGATGGTTAGTTGTTATAATAATTATGATTATTAACCTTGTTTAGACTGGATTCTTGTTAAAAATATTTTTGAAAATAAAATACTGAATGTACCGAATTGATATAAAAAAAATACCCTTAAAATCGTGCAAAAAAAAAAAAGGTTCAAACCAAACTTAAGATAGTAATACTCATTTTATTAAAAAAAATTTAATATTACGTTTTGTTTTTCTTAATTCATTCATTGAACATATTTGATAAAAACAATATATCTTTAACAACTTATCCTAATTGACAGACCGCTCATTGGCAATTAAAGCTGGGACCACATTCAATCTAGCGAACACAAGGCATCCTAAAATCTTGACTTGTTTTTAGGCAAATAAGCAAGTCCGTGGGTTCAGAATAGAGAAAGACTTATCTGTCTGTCCACCTCTACAACGTCAAATTGAAGATAAGATATCGCAAATTCTAATTATGGCTGAGAAACCGTAAACCAGTTGGATTTTTTTGTATTGATATGAAATATCCCCACCATGTGGCGTACAACTTTGTTTTTCCAACTTTGTTTTTCCCCGTCAATCAATCACTCGATTAATTAAATATAATTTGATGGGTTGATCTAAAACATTCATGAATTCTAGTCTCTTTTTTTTTGGTTACAGAATTTTGGTCTTCGTAATCCTGTTTGTTCCTGTAATGTCTAAAAATGAGGCGAAAATAGATAAGAACAGATTGTCATCACCACATTTAGTGGTGCTATTATTTATCTTCTTTTGGGTTTAATCACACATGTTTTTATTTGTTTTACAGATTGAGATTAATCATGTTTGGATCGAAAGCAATAAACGATAAATTTTTATCAATAGCGACGACACCAAGATTCGAATCATATTCAAATATTTAGAAAAGAAATCCATTTTCATTGCTTCCAATCACTTTTATTGAAGGTGCTGAAATCAATAATTATTCTAAACATTATCTACTTTGAGGTGGCATTTGGTATTTGGGGAATTGCAACTTTGCACTGCAGTTTAATTAATTGCAAAGTGATTGTAGTGTTTGGAATCCTACTTTACACTGTAAAGTAAGGTCCCACTGCAAAGTACTTTGGAGGATATTGTATTAATTCATATGAGACCCATAAGTTGTGACTTAGTTGGCAACGCAAGCCGAGTTTATGAGAAGAGTTCTCGGGTTCGACTCTCACTAAACACACTTTTGGGGAGAGATGAAGAGCTTTAATTGTGACTAAACCCCGAATAAGATTAGTCTCAAATTGTTAAAACGAATAAGAATACTTGTAATTTACACTCATCTAATTCATATGAGATGTTACGTGTGTATTGAAAAATCTAAAAAAATTTACCTAGAATGTTTTTACGAAAGCGAAATGTTTTGATAAGGTGACTAAAAAATATAAGTCAAAACTAACAATTTCTAAATCAAATGGTTAAAATTTTTTTGACACATTATAAAAACTAAGTTTGAATTCAAACAACCCCACTTCATCTTTAATTATTAAATATTTCTCTTGTAAAAAAAATACAAATAAAAAAATGGATCCAAGAGAGAGTCACAGTCCACACTCAAGCTCAAGCCCCATTTGGGTCCATCTTTAGGGCCACCTGTCATGGGATAGTCCTTTTTTCCTACATTTTCCACTACCCAGTCAAGTGTTTCATGTTCTTTTTCCTTCAAGGACAGAAGCAGTCAAGCACAGCCAATACTTTTCCACTACTTTCGTTGTCTAGCCATGAGTTTCAACATTGAGAAATTTCAACCATCTTTCATAATATATATGGTTTGGTAGTTTGGTACTTGCACTATCAGTTTTTATTAGCAAATCAACCTTCTCACTTCACATACAAAAGATTCTCTAGCCCTTCTTAACTTACACAAAAATGGCCCCAAGTTTTAATGATGGTAACTCTCTTTCTAACTTTGTCGTCCGAAAAGGAAATGGAGTCAAAGGAATGGTTGATCTAGACTTATCAAAGGTGCTAGAAACTTACATTCAACCACCAAATGAGAGAATAGACAAGCAAAAGGCAAGTAGACATGAGCACGAACCGATTGATTTCTCCAAGCTAAACGTACCTGACCACGACGAAGTGGTCAAGGAAATTGCTACAGCTACTGAAACTCTAGGTTTCTTCCAGCTCGTGAACCATGGCGTGCCTATTGATTTACTGGAGTCACTTAAAGACGCAGCGTATAACGTCTTTGAACAACCATAAAAAAAGAAGGCTATTTATTGCAAAGAAGTGAGCCCAAGCCCATTGTTGAAGTATAGCATGAGCTTTGTGTAAGGTTTTATTGTCTAGGTTTATCATGTCATACATGAAAATAAGTAATGGATTAGAAAAACAACAAAACCAAAAAATTGCCAAGATCATGCATCATGATTGCTTTCAGGATAGAATCTAACCTTTTCGGTGTCGCTTGTGTAGGAATGTTCAACTTTTTGAATATGGCAACCCACAAACAGCCCTTAGAGAATCTAACCTTTTTGGTGTCGCTTGTGTAGGAATGTTCAACTTTTTGAATATGGCAACCCACAAACAGCTCTTGGTTTATCGTTAACTCAAGACTCCTAGCTGAGAGAAGCCCTCTAATGGTATCCACATGAATAGGACACAAAACAAGACCTTTGCTTAAGACAAGGTGTGATCAGAAGCAAAAGGAGGAGGAAGGGAACTGTTTTCTGTGAATGCTAGCCCCAAGAGGTAGAGCAGCTATCAAAAACATTCTATCTAACTTTTAGACTTAATGTTGTTTTTATAGTGCCTCTTAACAAAACCCTAAAAAAGGCCTTAGCTTTAGTCCAACTAAATTGGGTCTTTTGGGCCTTTTAAAATTACTTAATCCAAATCCAATTGATTAGAAGACATACTCTAACAATCTCCCACTTGCACTACAACGAATTGGTTATGCATTTGGATTAATAATTTGGTCTACCCATGAAGTATTAAATTAATAATTCATAATTATAATCACATTATAATTGAAAAGACCAAAAAACCCTTTAGTAGTCTCGGTTAAATTACCATTAATTAAATCTCGAATTCTCGTAGGAATAGGATTCTAGTCTCATAGGAATCCTACTTGTACTAGGATTCATCACACGGATCCAACTCCAATTACCTTGTTTTGGTCATACTCTTATTGTGCGTGATCCTTTAGGTTTCCATTACGTTGGTAGTGATTCAGAATCTCATTCATAAATCATAAGCCAAGATTGGCATCTAGCAATGTATCATGTCTATTGAAGTAATGAAAATGTCGGTGAGTTGACGACAACCTTTCAATGAGCAATTATCGTATAATTTGATCCTTTCGTTACCTAATATCTTAGTTGAACATAGAGAATGGAACGTGTCATCTTTATTAAAGTTCAACTACATTGTTTCTTAATCTCAAGATAAATGATTTAATCAAATGAATTCAAGATCTCATCTTAAATCTCATTTGTACCGTGGCTACAGATTTTCAATCATTAATCTCTATTGAGAGGCCTTGAGATATAGATTCTTGTTACATAGAGGGATGAATCCCATCTTGATCACTCACAACCCTCATATGATTCATGATGTACCCAATTACTGTCTTACTTGCAACCCTTATTGAGCTACTGTTGACACCTAATTTTGTCCCATTTTATTATTATTATTTTTACTATTATTATTATTATTATTATTATTATTACCTAATATTATTATTATTATTATTATTATTATTATTATTATTTTATTTTTTGTTTTTATTTTTCTGTCCAATCTGTCCAATCTAGTCTGCTACCACCATCCCATCCTCGCCGGCCACTCTCCTCTGTCACCTCTCTCCGCCACCCATCCATCAACCAGCTACCTACCCTGCCAACTGACCACCCTCTTCACCACCAAAGGACTCCAACCCTCATTATTTTAACGGGGACCGATCCAAAAACCCAGGGGGGAGAGCCAACACCATTCCTCACCCCCGAGCATCATCGTTGCTCCTACCAGCTCTCACCACCATTCGACCCCTCTGTTTCCCGAATACTAGCAACAAACACTACCTCAACCCCAACCAGCGTCAACCCGAGAAACCCGAACCCTCGACAACCCCAACGGCAACCCAAAAGCCTCACCAAGAAACACCACCGTGAACCATCATCATAGCCCTTACCCACAGCAACCACCACACACCGCCATCATCACCGCCATCACTACCAAAACTAAACCCGAGAACCCCCAAAACCCAGATCTGGAAACCCAGAACCGAGAACCCCAAAACTCAAAAGCTAAAACCTAAACCCAAAACCGGTCTTCAAATACCTGCACACAAACCACAAGAGAACCCACAACCAGATCCAAAAAAAAAAAAGAAAACGACAAAACAAAACAAAAAAAAAAGAAAAGTAGTTTCGATTTCATTCAGATTTGACGGGCTCGGAATTTCTTTTGGTAAAACGGTGGTTAGAATCGTAAAGAGCGAGTGAAGAGGAATCGGAAAAGAGTTTCCTTTTTTGATTTCTGGCCGCCGGTAATGAGCTAGGCGGCGGAGGACGGCGACCGCCGGAAGCGACCCCAGCGGCGGCCGGGAATCGCCCCGGCAGAGAGCCTTCAAAGGCTCCAGTTTTTTTAGACAAAAGAAGGAAAAAGTGAAGAAAGAAAAAAAAAAGGGGTTTTTATAGAAGAGGGCTGACCCGCGCGCCGACTCGGGATCCGACCCAGGATCCGCGCGCTCGACCCGAGAAAGGGGAAGATCCGCGTGCCCGTGTTCTCCCTTCGCCCGCCAAAAGTTGCGGAGATCGGTGCGATCGCCCGCCAGGCGAAAGGAAGAAGATCGGTGTGATCGCCCGCTAGCCAAAAGGAAGAGGATCTGCGTGATCGCCCGTCCGAAGAAGAGAAAACACCATCCGCGAGTTCGCCCGCCTGCCAAAATTGCGAAGACCTGTGTGATCGCCCGCTAAAAGGTAGTAGAGCTGCGTGCTCGCCCATTCGTCCGAGGAGAGGGGAGATCTGTGTGATCGCCCGCCCGCCAAAAGGAAGAAGAGCTACGTGCTCGCCCGTCCGCCCGAGAAAGAAGAGATTTGTGTGCTCGCCCGCTCGCCGAAAGGGCAAAGAGTTGCGTGCTCATCCGCCCGCCAAAAGGAAGAAGATCCGCACGCCTCAGACGAGTCGGCCCGACCTGCTGCGCCTCACTCGGATCCAACCGGTGCCAGCCAATCAGCAACCTTCAAGCCCACCTCTACTTGGATTTTGGTCCAATTTGTGGTAAATTTTGTTATTAAAGTTTTCATTTATTATTATTATTATTATTCATGCATGTTTATAATAATAAAATTTAAATTTGAATTAAATCCATTCCGATGATGAGACGTTATGGAAGTCACAAGTGGTGATTTCTTAACTGATCCCTAGGTGAGAAGAGTCTAGTAAATATTGTCAAAAGTATTGAGGTATTTAGTATGATTTTTCAATAATTTAAATTTTTGAAAATAAAATTGAATTTTCAAAATTAATAATAAAATTTAAATTTAATTAATGTCCGATGATGGCACGTTATGGAAGTCACAAGTAGTGATTCCTTAACTGATCCCTAGGTGAGAAGAGTCTACTAAATATTGTCAAAAGTATTGAGGTATTTAGTATGGTTTTCAATCATTTAAATTTTTGAAAATAAAATTGAATTTTTAAAATCAATAATAAAATTAAAATTTAATTAAATAATCTTCCGATGATGGGATGCTACGGAAGTCACAAGTAGTGATTCCTAGCTGATCCCTAGGTGAGAAGAGTCGTACTAGATGTTGCCAAAAGTATTGGAATATTTAGTATGATTTTTCAATAATTTAATTTTTTGATAAACATAAAAATAAATAATTTTTTCTAAAAAGAAAATAGAAAAAGAAAATAAATAATAAAATTTAAATTAAAATGAATGTCCGATGATGGGATGTTACGGAAGTCACAAGTAGTGATTCATAGCTGATCCCTAGGTAAGAAGAGTCGTACTAGATGTTGCCAAAAGTATTGGAATATTTAGTATGATTTTTCAATAATTTAAATTTTAATAAAAAAAAAGAAAATGAATAAGTTTTTTTTTAAAAAGGTAAATATAAATAAATAAACAAATAAATAAAGAAATTTAAAATCAAAAATTCATTTGCATCATATATTATTTGTTTGCATCATATGCATCCATTTAATTTCCAAATAAGTGTGAATCTTCCGAGGATGAGATTCTATAGAAGTCACAAGTAGTGATTCTTAAGAAATCTCTAGGTGAGGAAAATTATTTCAAATGCTGCCAAAAGTATTGGAGTATTTGATTTAATTATTCAATATAAAGGGGTTCACACTCACTTTTGATAAACAAAATCTAACCTTTTTTTTAAAAATGAAAAAATAATTTTGATAAACAATAAAATGCTTCAAAAATGGAATAAAAAAGGAATTAATTTTAAATATTAAATTAAGATCATTTTATTAAAACAAAAAGGATAACACATGATTATTATGGTACTGTTTTTTAACGGGCATCGTGGGGGTGCTAATCCTTCCCCACGCGTAACCGTACTCCCGAACCCAATTTTTGTTTCGCAGACCAAAAGATTATCTTTTTAATGAAACTTAATTAATTTTGAGATTTTGTTGAAAAGATAAACGTTTTTAGGTGGCCAATCGCACCTAATAAAAAAATTGGTGGCGACTCCTTTTGTTTTTAAACGCTTTTTCAAAATCGTCGAGTGCGAAGCCGTTATGACAGCTTGGCGACTCCACTGGGGACGCTTTTTGAGGGTCAAGCCATTCATTAATCTTGTGTTATCCAAAGTTTTAATTTAACAGTTTTGAATGATATTTAAACTTAATTCATTTGGATTTTGAAAATGATTTTGTTTGCATTTGCATTTTATGTTATTTATTTTATGTTTTATATTTGTATATACTTGTTGTTAATAAATTGTTGAGACATTTAGGATAGAGATAATAATTTAATTTGAGTTTGATGTATTCCCTCATGCACACACTTGCACTTGCATTTGCATCACATGAGCTCTATACCCGGGTTCAGTCCTTTTTAGGAGGGAGTAGAGTACCTTTGCTCTCGTGAGGTAATCACCTTCGCAATGGCAAGCGAAATACTCCCACTCAAATTAAATCTTACTAGTCCAGTGTGGATGACAGTGAGGTATAATTTGAGAACCTTTAGATCTTTACAAGTCCCAACCCAGCATGTAAAAGGCCTTAAGAAGCCGATCCTAGCTAGAGCCATGTCCAATTTTTGTAGAAATTATCCTGAAATTAGAACACATGAGGGATCATTTTACTACTTTTTTTTTCATATCATAACTCTATTGATTTTTTCTAATTCATGCTCTCATAAAATCAAAAGATATTTGTTTTCAAATAAAATTTCACATTTTTACAATTTTATAGAATAAAACAAAGATTTATTCAGTTTTTCTTCTTTGTTAGAAATAACATGAAAATATTCCTTCATTCTTTAATACAATTTGAAAAAAATAACAATAATGTTTTTTATTTTTTATTTTTTAACTAATGCATAGACATTAAAAAGAAAGAGGAATTTTGATGAGAAAATAAAATGTAAGTGCATTGTCACATTCCTTTAAAAATAGATTAAATAAAAAAGAAAATTAAAGAAAATAAATTGTGGTGTGAAAATAAGATTTTTTAAATAAATAAAGAGAAAAAGAAAAATTTTATTCTTTAAAAAAAAAAAGAGAGAGAAATCATCAAAATTTAAAATAAAGAAAAAGGAGAGAATTCATTCATTGAATTTAAATAAGAGAAAATTTTGATTCTTTTATTCTTAAGTTTTGGCATAGCATGCATTCACATAACATAATAAGGAAGATATTTGTCTTTTTGGAGTAAAAAAGGTCAAAGATATGGGAGATTAATTAGAAAGCTAGACTATTTTGGAGAATAATCGAGAGGAGTTTGGACGTGATATACGAGAGATGAAGGGAAAGCTAGCTAAGATAATGCAGATGCTTGAAAGTTTTGGAGAGGCTAAATTGGTTCATTCTTAAGGATCGTTGTTGTTTTCAGAACGACTACATGTTGAATTATCAGCAAGTGGAGACCAATCGACTTTTCATATAAGGAGAAAGAACTGATTGATAAAAATTCCCCTATATAAGGGAGGTGGTTACAAAATTTTTTATAGGTTTGCATTCACTTCATTCATATGTGCATGATACGATTTTAATAGAAGAATAATAAGGCCAACAATAACTGTTTCCTTAAAGAAAAAAATATAAAAAAAGGAGAAAGAAAAATAGTGGATCAAAACAAAGGAATGGTCAAATGACAATTTTCAGTTTATAATTTCCCTTTTTGCTTTTTTTTAGTATACATCTTGTGATACTCTGAAATAAGAACAAGGTTGAATTTTCTTTTTATTTCACAATTTCCATACAATAAAAACTTCATATTAGCATGTCAAGCATGACATTTAATTCGGGGTTATGACAGATTAGGTGCCAAGTGGCTTGAACATTGGAAAATTTTGGAAATAGTTTTGGACTATGGAAGAGACAGAAATGAGTCGAATGGAAAGACTGGAAAAAGCTCAACAAGAGATGAGAGAGCAATTGTCACAGATGGCAGGTTTGTGGGAGAAGCTGAACAATGAAAAAATTGGACAATTAGCTACTCAAGAGGGGCATCAGTTACGAAACGCTGAAGATTCTTTTTGTCCACTCAACATTGGCTCACGAGAAACCCAACCATCTCAAGAGCCTCAAGCACTGCCCACCGAGGGTTATGTATGCCCTAACATGTCGTCTGGAGTCGACCCTAGTCAGTTTCAAGGGCATGCAACTCCCATCATGAACCCCCTCAAACCGATTCATGTTGCTAATTTGGATACTCACAAAGAGCAAGGGATGCCACAAGTGAAAGAAGGCTCAAGTTCCCGACAAAAGATAGAGCTTATAGAAGAAAGGCTTCGGATTGTTGAAGGAATGGATTTCCATGGATCTTTAGATGCAGCCAAATTATCTCTAGTGCCTGGTGTGGTCATTCCTTCAAAGTTTAAAGCTCTAGAATTTGAGAAATATGATGGGACCACTTGTCCAAAGGCCCATATAACTATGTACTGTAGAAAAATGGCAGCGCATGTGCATGATGACAAGCTGTTAATCCATGTTTTCCAAGACAGCCTTAAGGGATTTGCTGTTAGGTGGTATACACAATTGGGCAGGGGCGATGTTCACTCATGGGAAGATTTGGCAAGGGCTTTTGTCGCCCAATACAAGCATATTGTGGATATAACCCCAGATCGTTTATCTTTGCAAGCCTTGGAAAAGAAAGCTACTGAAGGCTTTAGAGAGTATCCCCAGAGATGGAAGAATGTTGCCACCCAGGTCTAGCCTCCCCTCACAGAAAAAGAGACTGCGACTATGTTTCTTAGCGCCCTCCAGGCACCATATTATGATAAGATGATTGGGAATGTTACAAAGAATTTTGCCGACATGGTGGCCTCCGGAGAGATGATTGAGAATGCAATCAAGAGGGGCAAGATTAAGATAGATGACATTGCTGATAACAAGTCAGAAAGAAGGGAAGAAGAAGTACAAGTTGCAACATTTGAGGGGCAATTTCCCAAAAACACCGTTCCACCTCATCCTTGTTTGCCTCACTTATCGTACCGTCCAACCTTGAACAGTGTCTCCTATGGTCTTTATCTCTATTCACTAATCCCACAATCGGGATTCCAAGCAAACCCTTACCCTTCAACGGTTGCTCATGCGCCTATCTTTATACCCAGGCCAGTAGCTCAACCTCCTCAACCATCAATAAACAACAGAAAAAGATCAAGAAGCAATCAAGGAAAAATCCCAATCCCAATCTCCGATCTTTTGCCTTTTTTGGTAAAAAACCAATATTTGGCTCTTATACCTTTGAAGACAGCACCAAACCCGTTGGCCAAGAGCGATGATCCGAATAGCAAATGTGACTATCACATGGGGGCAATTGGGCATTCAACAGAAAAATGCAGGCAGTTGAAGGAAAGGGTTGAAGAACTCATCCATGCTGGAATCTTGACTCAAAAACTCATGAAACAGTGGAAGTCCACTTTGGTGTAAAATCATGGCATTTTGGCAGATTACTCTGGAGGAAAACGAAGATTTTGAGATTTTAAAGTTTGTATTTTGTTGAAAAAAATGCTTGTCATTTTCGTTGGCCTAGGTGACAATTGTATGAGCACAACTTTTTGTATAATTTATTTTCCAGTGGCATATGACAAGAATGTTTCTTTTCTTCACAATAATGATAAATGATTATAAGAAAATCGGTGATTACGGTCAAAGATGAATGTCTTAAATCATTCTTGGATCATGTCTCCATAAAATCTAAGTCAGTCGAGAGCTAAAAAGCTAAATTGGGGCATAAGATTTTGAAAGTTCTATTTTGTTTTCACTTTGATCATGATAGGGTTTCATTGTAAAAAATTTTCAAAGAAATAATCGATTTGCAAAACCTTTTGAGAATAATTTGGAAATCAATGACAATCTCTAAATATTCTTAATATTGGTAATTTTACACTTAACAAGATTATTTTGAAATACCTTTCCACCTAAATTCTTGTACAAATCCCAAACTCTTCAATCTTGTGCTCCCAAGATGCCTTTCGCCCATGATTTGGAGCAAAAAAAAAAAAGGAGAGAACCAAAGTCGAGGATTTTTCCCATCAATGTCCATCTGCATAATACCTCGAGTTGGGCATCACCTGTTTCCTTAAATGAAGGTGTGGTGTGTGAGGTCAAGTTCTATCATATTAAAGTGGTACATTGCAAGAAAATTAAAAAAAAACAAAAAAAACAAAAAAAAAGCAAAAAAAAGACATCGAAAAAATGAAAATGGAATTGATTGTGACACCATGCAAACATGATATTCAGAGGATTTCAAATGCTAAAAGAAAAACTTGTCCTAAGAATTGCTTTTCAATATAAGCATCTTAATTTGAGATGATGAATGGTCGTCTTTCATATTCCATTCACAAATATAAACGTTATCCTGTTGCTACCCCTTTTGAGCCTGATAGTTTCTTTCATAATAAACCTCCTCCAAAGATCACCCTTCACACTGGGGGGCATGTGCGAAAAATATCTCTTCAAAGAAGATGAATGATTCAACTTTTGTTTTTGATCAAATAAGATTTACTATGTTTTTGAAATCTTGGATATGAATCAATGAAAAAAGAAAAGAAAAAGGAAAGAGAAAGGAGGAAGGATACATGTGAAAGTACACAAAGAAAGATGCTTCAAAGGATGAATAGGATGTTGAAAAGAAAAAAAAAAGAAGAAAAAAAGAAGAAGAAAAAAAAGAAGAAAAGAAAGAAAGAAAAAGGAAGAAGAAGAAGGAGAAGAGATACATGGAAAATTGGAAAAAGAAAGGTGCTTCAAAGAGTGAAAATGATGGACAACCATAGGAGAAGAAATGATCCTTGGATTGATCACCTTCAAACACATTTTGGGCCTATTTATCCATTCTTTCAAAACCCTGAACCATGGCCTACATTACGTACTTAAAAGTCCATTTTGATCAAGTAGGGATGCTTGTATCGAAGAGCTCTTCTTTGGAAAATTCTCACCTTTCCTTGGTTTGAATAAAATTTGAATTCTTGAATACATGGTGGAGCAATCAAAAAAAAAAGAAGAAAAAAGAAAAGAAAACAAAAGAAAGAATGAGGCTCTAGGGTGAAAACCCGAAAAGGGCAGTCTAGAGCGAACAATGAACTTTTCATGCAACCAAGTCAAGCAGTGACATGAACTGAAAATGTGGAAAAAGAATTAACAAGCCTTGAGAGACCCTCCAAATATCCAAAGATTTTGATGTCATTTGATTGCTGACATTTTTTTGAAAAAGTTTGAACCTTTCTTCTTGTAAATACTCTCCCTGAACAGGAAAGACCTCAGTCATTCGTATCGTATCTTGGCATTTGTGGAACGCCGTTATTCGATAGTTTAAGAGATTGTCAAACCAAGTTGTAAATATTTTGTTTCTCTTCTTATTCAGAATTTTGTTTAAAACAAAAAAAGATGGAGAAAAAGTGGTGGTATTTGAGAAAGCTATTTTAAGCTAAGTAAGGAATCATTGTTTTTTTTGTATAAATGGCAAAGGATGCCCCAAACAAAGAGCATCATGGCCACCAAACTTTCAATTGTCTAGTTGAAAAGATCCGAATAGGGTTTATGTCATTCATCTTGAAAAGTAATCACTAATCTTTCGAAAGGATCAGGTATCACTTGTGAAATTTAGATTCATTTCTCCTGAAAAATAGTTATGGGGAAAATTTAGTGCTATTAGTCAAAAGGTTGTGATGAGAATGCAAGAACTCTGCAAAAATGGAAAATAGGAAGGAGCTTTCATGGTCATGTTGGGGGCAAAGAAGATAAAAAAGGCAAATGGTGTACCTCTTTGGCAAGATAGGAAAAAGATCTAAAGTTAGAGAATGTACAGGATTGAGTGTCATGCATACATGCATACATACACAATATCATACAACATCAACATTGAAAGTTTTTGTGCAAAATTTTGAGATTAAAACATGTTTCTCAAGCTGAAGACTCAACACCATTTAATCTAGATTTTAAAGGTTATGCAACCTTTTCCAAGATTAAAAAAAAAAAGAGAGAAGGAGAAGAGAAAAGAGAAGAAAAAGAAGAGAAGAGAGAAAAAAAGAAAAGAGAAGAGAAAGAAAAGAGAAGAGAAAAAGAGAAAGAAAACAAGAAAAAAGAGAAAAAAAGAGAAAGAAAAGAGAAGAGAAAAAGAGAAGAGAAGAAAAAAAAAGAGAAGAGAGGGAAAGGAGGGAAGAAAGAAAAAAAAGAGAGAAGAAAAAAAAAGAGAAAGAAAAAAAAAGGGGAAAAATTTTTAAAGTTTCATTGCCTCTGCTGCAAGAGGAGCTTTTCCAGAAAAAGAATTTAAAGTTTCATCGCCTCTGCTGCAAGAAGAGCACATTTCAAGAAGAATTTTAAAGTTTCATCGCATATGCTACAAGAGGAGCACTTTCCAGAAAAAGCATTTAAGTCCTCCGGGCATAATTCTAAGTCCTCCGGGCATAAATCTCAAGTCCTCCGGGCACAAATCATAAGTCCTCTGAGCACCAATTCTAAGTCCTTCGGGCATAATTCTAAGACCTCCGGGCATAAATCTCAAGTCCTCCGGGCAAAATTTTTAAAGTTTCAATGCCTCTACTGTAAGAGGAGCACTTTCCAGAAAAAGAATCTAAGTCCTCCGAGTATAATTCTAAGACCTCCGGGCATAAATCTCAAGTCCTTCGGGCAAAATTTTTAAAGTTTCATCGCCTCTGCTGCAAGAGGAGCACATTTCAGGAAGAATTTTAAAGTTTCATCTCCTCTGTTGCAAGAGGAGCACTTTCCAGAAAAAGCATTTAAGTCCTCCGGGCATAAATCTCAAGTCCTCCGGGCACAAATCATAAGTCCTCCGGGCACCAATTCTAAGTCCTCCGGGCATAATTCTAAGACCTCCGGGCATAAATCTCAAGTCCTCCGGGCAAAATTTTTAAAGTTTCAATGCCTCTGCTGTAAGAGGAGCACTTTCCAGAAAAAGAATCTAAGTCCTCCGGGCATAATTCTAAGACCTCCGGGCATAAATCTCAAGTCCTCCGGGCAAAATTTTTAAAGTTTCAATGCCTCTGCTGTAATAGGAGCACTTTCCAGAAAAAGAATCTAAGTCCTCCGGGCATAATTCTAAGATCTCCGGGCATAAATCTCAAGTCTTCCGGGCACAAATTCTAAGTCCTTCGGGCAAAATTTTTAAAGTTTCAATGCCTCTGCTATAAGAGGAGCACCTTCCAGAAAAAGCATTTAAGTCCTCCGGGCATAATTCTAAGACCTCCGGGCACAAATCAAAGACCTCCGGGCACAAATCATAAGTCCTCCGGGCACCAAATCTCAAGTCCTCCGGGCAAAAATTTTAAAGTTTCATCGCCTCTGCTGCAAGAGGAGCGCTTTTTAGAAAAGAAATTTAAGACCTCCGGGCACAAATCATAAGTCTTCCGGGCATAAATTGTAAGTCCTCCGGGCATAAATCTCAAGTCCTCCGGGCACAAATCATAAGTCCTTCGGGCACCAATTCTAAGTCCTCCGGGCATAATTCTAAGACCTCCGGGCATAAATCTCAAGTCCTCCGGGCAAAATTTTTAAAGTTTCAATGCCTCTGCTGTAAGAGGAGCACTTTCCAGAAAAAGAATCTAAGTCCTCCGGGCATAATTCTAAGACCTCCGGGCATAAATCTCAAGTCCTCCGGGCACAAATTCTAAGTCCTCCGGGCAAAATTTTTAAAGTTTTAATGCCTCTGCTGTAAAAGGAGCACCTTCCAGAAAAAATCATTTAAGTCCTCCGGGCATAATTCTAAGTCCTCCGGGCACAAATCATAAGACCTCCGGGCAAAATTTTTTAAAGTTTCATTGCCTCTGCTGCAAGAGGAGCACATTTTCAGAAAGGAATTTAAAGTTTCATTGCCTCTGCTGCAAGAGGAGCTTTCTCGAAAAAAGAAAAAAATAAAAAGAAATTTAAAGTTTCATTGCCTCTGCTGCAAGAGGAGCTTTCTCGAAAAAAAAAACAAAACAAAAAAAATTTAAATTTAAAGTTTCATTGCCTCTGTTACAAGAGGAGCACATTTTCAAAAAGAAATTTAAAGTTTCATTGCCTCTGCTGCAGGAGGAGCACATTTCAAATAAAAAAAAGAAAGGAAATTTAAAGTTTCATTGCCTCTGTTGCAAGAGGAGCACATTTTCAGAAAGGAATTTAAAGTTTCATTGCCTCTGCTGCAAGAGGAGCTTTCTCGAAAAAAAAAACGAAAAAAAGAAAGGAAATTTAAAGTTTCATTGCCTCTGTTGCAAGAGGAGCACATTTTCAGAAAAGAATTTAAAGTTTCATTGCCTCTGCTGCAAGAGGAGCTTTCTCGAAAAAAAAATAATAAAAAACAAAACAAATTTAAATTTAAAGTTTCATCACCTCTGCTGCAAGAGGAACGCATACAAAAAAAGAAAAAGAAAGAAGAAAAAAGAAAAAAAAAGGAAGAAGAAGAAAAAAGAAGAAAGAAAGAAAAAAAGAAGAAGAGATTAGGTCATAAGCCAAACAAAATTAGTGTCTATTGTCTTTGCTCTATTCCTGATCCTCAGCAATGAGCAAAGAGGGGCAGCTGTTGACACCTAATTTTGTCCCATTTTATTATTATTATTTTTACTATTATTATTATTATTATTATTATTATTATTATTATTATTATTAACTATTATTATTATTATTATTATTATTATTATTATTATTATTTTATTTTTTGTTTTTATTTTTCTGTCCAATCTAGTCTGCTACCACCATCCCATCCCCGTCGGCCACTCTCCTTTGTCACCTCTCTCTACCACCCATCCATCAACCAGCTACCTACCCTGCCAACTGACCACCCTCTTCACCACTGAAGGACTCCAACCCTTACCATTTTTAACGGGGACCGATCCAAAAACCCAGGGGGGAGAGCCAACACCATTCCTCACCCTCGAGCATCATCGTTGCTCCTACCAGCTCTCACCACCATTCGACCCCTCTGTTTCCCGAATACTAGCAACAAACACTACCTCAACCCTAACCAGCGTCAACCTGAGAAACCCGAACCCTCGACAACCCCAACGGTAACCCAAAAGCCTCACCGAGAAACACCACCGTGAACCATCATCATAGCCCCTACCCACAGCAACCACCACACACCGCCATCATCACCTCCATCACTACCAAAACTAAACCCGAGAACCCCCAAAACCCAGATCTGGAAACCCAGAATCGAGAACCCCAAAACTCAAAACCTAAAACCTAAACCCAAAACTGGTCTTCAAATACCTGCACACAAACCACAAGAGAACCCACAACCAGATCCAAAAAAAAAGAAAACGACAAAACAAAACCAAAAAAAAAAGAAAAGTAGTTTCGATTTCGTTCAGATTTGAAGGGCTCGGAATTTCTTTTGGTAAAACGGTGGTCAGAATCGTAAAGAGCGAGTGAAGAGGAATCGGAAAAGAGTTTCCTTTTTTGATTTCTGGCCGCCGGCAACGAGCTAGGGGGCGGAGGACGGCGGCCGGGAATCGCCCCGGCAGAGAGCCTTCAAAGGCTCCGCTTTTTTTAGACAAAAGAAGGAAAAAGTGAAGAAAGAAAAAAAAAGGGTTTTTATAGAAGAGGGCTGACCCGCGCGCCGACCCGAGATCCGCGTGCCCGACCCGAGAAAGGGGAAGATCCGCGCGGCCATGTTCTCCCTTCGTCCGCCAAAAGTTGCGGAGATCGGTGTGATCGCCCGCCAGGCGAAAGGAAGAAGATCGGTGTGATCGCCCGTCAGCCAAAAGGAAGAGGATCCGCGTGATTGCCCGTCCGAAGAAGAGAAAACACCATCCGCGAGTTCGCCCGCCTGCCAAAATTGCGAAGACCTGTGTGATCGCCCGCCAAAAGGTAGTAGCGCTGCGTGCTCGCCCATTCGCCCGAGGAGAGGGGAGATCTGTGTGATCGCCCGCCCACCAAAAGGAAGAAGAGCTACGTGCTCGCCCATCCGCCCGAGAAAGAAGAGATTTGTGTGCTCGCCCGCTCGCCGAAAGGGCGAAAAGTTGCGTGCTCATCCGCCCGCCAAAAGGAAGAAGATCCGCACGCCTCAGACGAGCCGGCCCGACCTGCTGCGCCTCACTCGGATCCAACCGGTGCCAGCCAATCAGCAACCTTCAAGCCCACCTCTACTTGGATTTTGGTCCAATTTGTGGTAAATTTTGTTATTAAAGTTTTCATTTATTATTATTATTATTCATGCATGTTTATAATAATAAAATTTAAATTTGAATTAAATCCATTCCGATGATGGGACGTTATGGAAGTCACAAGTAGTGATTCCTTAACTGATCCCTAGGTGAGAAGAGTCTAGTAAATATTGTCAAAAGTATTGAGGTATTTAGTATGATTTTTCAATAATTTAAATTTTTGAAAATAAAATTGAATTTTCAAAATTAATAATAAAATTTAAATTTAATTAATGTCCGATGATGGCACGTTATGGAAGTCACAAGTAGTGATTCCTTAACTGATCCCTAGGTGAGAAGAGTCTACTAAATATTGTCAAAAGTATTGAGGTATTTAGTATGATTTTTCAATAATTTAAATTTTTGAAAATAAAATTGAATTTTTAAAATCAATAATAAAATTAAAATTTAATTAAATAATCTTCCGATGATGGGATGCTACGGAAGTCACAAGTAATGATTCCTAGCTGATCCCTAGGTGAGAAGAGTCGTACTAGATGTTGCCAAAAGTATTGGAATATTTAGTATGATTTTTCAATAATTTAATTTTTTGATAAACATAAAAATAAATAATTTTTTCTAAAAAGAAAATAGAAAAAGAAAATAAATAATAAAATTTAAATTAAAATGAATGTTCGATGATGAGATGTTACGGAAGTCACAAGTAGTGATTCCTAGCTGATCCCTAGGTGAGAAGAGTCGTACTAGATGTTGCCAAAAGTATTGAAATATTTAGTATGATTTTTCAATAATTTAAATTTTAATAAAAAAAAGAAAATGAATAAGTTTTTTTTTAAAGAAAGGTAAATATAAATAAATAAACAAATAAATAAAGAAATTTAAAATCAAAAATTCATTTGCATCATATATTATTTGTTTGCATCATATGCATCCATTTAATTTCCAAATAAGTGTGAATCTTCCGAGGATGAGATTCTATAGAAGTCACAAGTAGTGATTCTTAAGAAATCTCTAGGTCAGGAAAATTATTTCAAATGCTGCCAAAAGTATTGGAGTATTTGATTTAATTATTCAATATAAAGGGGTTCACACTCACTTTTGATAAACAAAATCTAACCTTTTTTTTAAAAATGAAAAAATAATTTTGATAAACAATAAAATGCTTCAAAAATGGAATAAAAAAGGAATTAATTTTAAATATTAAATTAAGATCATTTTATTAAAACAAAAAGGATAACACATGATTATTATGGTACCGTTTTTTAACGGGCGTCGTGGGGGTGCTAATCCTTCCCCACGCGTAACCGTACTCCCGAACCCAATTTTTGTTTCGCAGACCAAAAGATTATCTTTTTAATAAAACTTAATTAATTTTGAGATTTTGTTGAAAAGATAAACGTTTTCAGGTGGCCAATCGCACCTAATAAAAAAGATTGGTGGCGACTCTTTTTGTTTTTAAACGCTTTTTCAAAATCGTCGAGCGCGAAGCCGTTATGACAGCTACGTTTACCAGCATCAAAGTACACCATTCCACATATAGGATACCATAATGATCTTAAGTCTAAGGATCACATATAACATTGCCATTTGAGAACTTCTAATGACACTCAATGTAACGATCCACATAAAGTTCTCAAGATAGGTCAATCCAGTGTATTCATTCACATTGATCACCCATGTGTTGATCTAGATATCGCCATATCCATGACTATGAGATCAGTCACCCAAAGGAATCTAACACATATTAGTCTTACCATATCATTGATGTCCCTTCTCAGTGATACTATGACTAAGGATATTTAAGAATAGTATTCTTTGTATCATAAGGATCTCATTATCAAAGTCACTACTTTGATTCCCTTGATAAGAATCCACTATTATAGGGACTTTATCATTTGATTATGACTTGATCAAATTAAATATAGTCAATAACGATAAATAATTGCCATATATTATTAAATAACATAAACAATCACAATGTTATAAGTGTAATCCAAGTCCAAATCTGATTGGCTCATGGGGTACACACTAATAATCTCACACTTGCACTACAGCCAATCGACCATGAAAGGGCTTGAATTTATGTTTGGACCATTGATGAGATCGAGGTTTCTTAGCTTGCACAATGACTCCATTGTTGTCATAATAGAGTGCCACTGGATCAACAATGCTAGGGATCATCCAAGTTTTATGAACTTCTTAATCCAAACAACTTCCTTAGATGCATCTAATGCTACTATATACTCAGCCTCGATTGTATGATCGGCCACTGTCTCTTGTTTAAAACTCTTCCAACTTTATAGTGTCATCATTCAGGCAAAACACATAGACAGATTGTTACTTAAAGTCATTTTTATCTGATTGGAAACTAGCATTAGTGTAACCATTTACAATGAGCTCATTCTCTCCTCCATATACTAAGAAAGCATCCTTAGTACTTCTCAAGTACTTAAGGATGTTCTTAGCTGTTACCTAGTGACACTCACTTGGGTTAACTTGATACCTGCTCGCCATGCTTAAAGGTTATGAGACATCAAGCCTAGTACATAACATGGCATACATGATAGATCCAATAGCTGAAGCATATGGAATCTTAGCCATTTTATCTCTCTCATCTTGTTTTTAGGACACATGTCCTTTGAGAGATAAATGCCATGTGACATAGGTAAGAATCCTTTCTCGGATTCTTCCATGTTGAACTTTTTCAACACTTTGTCAATATATGTATATTGACTTAAACCTAGCAGCCTACTTGATCTATCTCTATAGATTTTTATTCCAAGGATATAGGCTGCTTCTTCTAAGTCTTTCATGGAGAAGCAATTCCTTAGCCAAGTTTTGACAGATTGTAAGCCAGGAATGTCATTTCCTATGAGTAATATGTCATCCACATATAGCACTAGGAATATGACAGCACTCCCACTAACCTTTTTATAAACATAAAGTTCATCTTCAGTATTAATGAAGCCAAACTCTTTGACTGTCTCATCAAAACGAATGTTCCAGCTTTGAGAAGCTTGCTTTAATCCTTAAATGGATTTCTGAAGTTTTCATACCTTATTGGCATTCTCAGGAGTGATAAAATTGTCAGGTTGTGTCGTATACACATCTTCTGACAAGTTTCCATTAAGGAACGTGGTTTTAATATCCATCGCCATATCTCATAATCATGGTATGTAGCGATAGCAAGCAAAATTCGAATGGACTTGAGCATTGCAACTGGTGAAAAAGTTTAAGCATAATCTATACCATGCCTTTGTTTGAAACCTTTGGCCATCAATCAGCCTTTATAGGTATGCACGTTACCATTCATGTCAGTCTTCTTTTTAAAGACCCACTTGCACCTTATGGGTATTACCCCTTCAAGCGGATCAACTAAGGTCCATACTTGGTTTGTATACATGGAGTCATTTCAGATTTCATGGCTTTAAGCCATTTTTCAAAATTTGGGCTCGTAATTGCTACTTCGTATGTGGTAGGCTCATCATTATTCATGAGCAATATGTCATCGTGCTGAGTGATGAGAAGGTTAAGCTTCTCAGGCCCTCAACGTATTCTATTAGATCTACGCGAGCCTTGTGTTTCTGGAGCTATTTCCTATTCCACAACATCTTGGGGACTTGCTCTTGTTCCACTAAAGGTTAAGTGACATTTTACGGTTCTTGAACCTTTTCAAGCTCTATTTTCTTCCACTAGTTCTTTTAAAAAAGAAGTCTTTTTCTAGAAAAACACCATATCAAGCCACAAACACTTTGTGCTCTGTGGGACTATAGAAATAGTATCCTTTTGTTTCTTTAGAATACCTCACAAATATGCGTTTATCATATTTGGGTTCTAATTTGTCTGAGACTTGTCTTTTGACATAATCTCACAACCCTAAATCTTTAGAAAAGACAGATTAGGCTTCTTTTTGGTTCACATCTCATGTGGTGTCTTTTCAACTGCTTTAGTAGTAACATGATTTAGTGTGAATGCTGTTGTCTCTAAAGCATAACCCCAAAAGGAGACAGGGAAGTCAGATAGACTCATCATGGATCGAACCATGTCTAACAAGGTTCAATTCCTTCTCTTAGATACACCATTCCATTCAAGTGTACCAGGTGGAGTGAGTTGTGGAACTATTCCACACTCCTTTAGATGATTTGTAAATTCTAGGCCCAAATACTCTCCACCGCGATCTGATTGGAGTGTCTTGATATTCTTGCTTAGCTAGTTTTGTACTTCATTCTTGAATTCTTTAAACTTTTCAAAGGATTCTGACTTGTGTCTTATTAGATACACATAGCCATATCTACTATAGTCATCAGTAAATGTGATGAAGTATTTGAACCCTCCTCTAGCCTGTGTGGTTAATGGGCCACATACTTCTGTATGTATGAGCTCTAGTAAACCACTAACGTTTTCACTTGTTTCTGTAAAGGGGACCTTAGTTATTTTACCAAGCAAACAAGATTCGAATACATCATATGATTCAAAATCAAATGAATCTAAGTGTCCATCTTTGTGGAGCCTAGATATGTGTTTCTCGTTTATGTGACCAAGTCTACAATGCCAGAGGAATGTAGGGTTAATCTCATTACCCTTTGACCTTTTGGAATTAACACTATATGTGTGATTATCTAAGTTTAGAACATATAACCCATTCATAATGGAAGCATTGCCATAGAAAATATCATTAAAGTAAATTGAACAAATATTGTTCATTATTTTAAAAGAAAAACCTTTCTTGTCCAAACAAGAAACAAAAATAATATTCTTAGCAATTGCTGGAACATAATAACAATTATCAAGTTCTAGAATTAGGCCTAAAGGCAAATGATGAATTAAACGTTCCTAAAGTTAATGCAACAACCGTTGCTCTATTTCCAACTCATAAGACCACCTCACCTTGGCAAGTTTTCTACTCCTTGTTAGTCCCTGCACATTCATGCAAATGTGAGAACCACATCCAGTATCTAATACCCAAGATGAAAAAGTAGACAAATTTATCTCACTCACATATATACCTGAGGTGAAGTCTCACTTCCTTTCTTTTTCTTCAACTCCTTAGGGTACACAGTGCAGTTTCGCTTCTAATAACCAATCTTACCATAATAGAAGCACTTTCCTGTCTTAGCAACTCCACTAGATGGCTTGAGCTTCTTAGCCTTTTGTTGGATTATGCCCTTAGAACCATTCATTAGATGATTGACTTCGGCATTTTTTTATGTATCATGACATTTTTTATTTATTATAGTTCATTATTATATTTGTCTTATAACTGCGTAACGTAATCTTATATGATAATGTCCCTAGAATAGTAATAACATACTATTCTTAAAATATCCCTAGTCAAGTATTATTGTAAACAAGGATAACAATGATACGATAAGACTAGTATGTGGTTGACTGATGACCACTGTCATGGATATAGGATATCAAGTCATCACATAGGTACATGTTAGAGAACTATGTACTGGATCGACCCTCCATGAGAACGTTACATGGATTGTTATATGAGTGTCATAAGCGATTCTCATAGTGATGATGGTGTATGTGATCCTTTGACTTGAGATCATCAGAGATCCCAACATAGAGAATTGCATACTTTAATGCTGCTAGATGTCATTCGTAACAGGATGGACTATAAATGTAGTAATTGGGTATGCCTTGATCTATGTAGAGGGATGTTGAGTGATCAAGATAGGATTTATCCCTCTTATATAACAAGAGTGATGTCTTGGGCCCTTTGATAGAGTGAGACTAAGAAATGCATGGCCGTGCTCGAATAAGTCAATATGAGATATTGATTTTATTTGTTTAATTAGTCTACTCAGGAATCAAGAAACGCTGATTAGACTATACAAGTGTGACACATTCCATGACTTGTGTCTAATCAAGACATCAAAGGATAAAGGGATTAGACTACACGGTAACATCTATCACGAGTAAGGTTATGTCGAGTCATTGACATTCTCGTTACATGGGTAGCAATGATGTGTTGCTAGATACCGCTCATTGCCTGTGACAATTTTGTCATTGCCATTGTTTTGAGAACCTATTGGGTCGTACACTTAGAACGGATCAATGAGGAGCTTAATTAATCATATTCTGAATTGGATTAAGGATATAACTAATCCTATTCTGAATTGGATTAAGGATATAACTAATCCTATTCTAAGTAGGATTAGAGTTCTGTTTGACAGTAAATTTTAGGGTAAAATTTACTGCCTATAAAAGGATGTTTTGTGTTTTCTAAAACCGAGCTGCACAATTAAACAGAAAAGAGAAACCTGTTCTCTGTGGTTTTAGAGCTTCTTTCAAACAAAAACAAAATATTCTTTTAATCGAAGCTAGCAATTCGGTTAAAATAAAAAACGCTCTTTAAGGCTTCTGATCGTGAGACGTTCAAGAGTCGTGAGATCCGTTCGTGTGGATACCATAGAGGCAGGAACGAAAAGTTGTTGCTTGTGACTCGACCAACTACAGAAAATCAGAGAAAACGTTAGGTAAAATCTCGAAACCCTAATCAGGCAACTCTTCGAATCGATCCTGGTAGAGGCCGAATGATTTAAATTCCGCTGCGTGTTTGTTTCGGTTTCCTTCACTTGTTACCCTTGGGTTTGGGCTTACCCTTAGGCTTGCTTGGGCTTACCTTTAGGCTTGCCTTTGCCTTTGGATTTGGTCTTGTTAATCACCATAACAGAAGTAAGCCTTGACTTTTTCAAGTCCTGCTCAGCAGTTCTTTACATGTTGAGTAATTCTACCAGTGTCTTATCCATAATGTTCATGTTGTAATGTAACACAAATGAACTATAGCTATCCGGTAAGGATTGGAGGATGAGATCAACGGACAACTCTTTATGCATGGTAAAGCCCAGTGGTTTTAGCCTCTTAATGTACCTAACCATATTAAGTACATTAGTGTGCAATAGAGCTCCCTCAGCCATCTTGCTTTCGAAGAGCAGCTTAGACACCTCATAATGTTCGTGCCGCGCTTGCTCTTGGAACATTTCCTTGAGATGTTTGATCATATTAAACGGTTTTATATTCTCATGTTGCTTTTGGAGTTCAGAACTCATGGAAGCTAACATTAGGCACTGCACGTCAGTGGCATCATCCAAATGATTTTGATAAGCTTGCATATCAATAGTGGAAGCATTCTGTCGAGGTTGAGCAGGGATTGCATGCTCTAGAACATATAACTTCTTTTCCTGAGTGAGGACTATCCTTAAATTTTTGTACCAGTCTAAGAAGTTTACCTTAACGAACTTATCCTTTTCAAGGATAGAACAAAAGGATAAATTGTTGTTTGCCATGATATTTCTACAATCATAAGATATGCAAGTAAGTAACATTGTGATTAAAATCATTTAATTATGGTCTTTTAATTAAATAAATTGCTCCCACTATTTTCCTCAAGCTAATAACCTTCACAATCAACTCGGGAAGCCTTTTCGCCTAGACTTCCTAGTGGGCTAAGATCTGTATTTGGTTCCATTATGACTTTAGTTGAGCTAATGCGTCCAATGGGATTATTTAGGTAGACAACTCTTGTCAATTGCATCTCATGCAACTCTTAGATAGTTGGATGAACAACTTTTGTTCTAACTCATCATATGGGTTAAAACCTAACCTATGCTTCTAAATCTTATTAGGTTTGATTGGGTCAATGCCTTAATTTGATTTAGTTAAGTCTAACCCAATACACTTGGAGATAACTATTATCTCATGCAATGTGAATTCCTAAGGTAGGTATGGCCTTGACTAAGCCAAAGTAGCACAATATCGAACAAAGTCTCTTTCACATGCATCGTATTGGAAGGCATCTTTATTTGTTATCTTTGACTTAGTATTTATTTTGAGGGATTTATAATTTTACTGTCTCACCTAGCATGCTTTTCTAACATATTTATCAACATATACAAGTAAACATATAAAATTAAATGTGACATGCTTATGGCTTTTCTATTACAAAAGAACCTAGAGATACATTGTTTTCTAAATATCTTTTCCTCGGTTTCCCTTCAAGCATCACTTTGGTTCACCTTAGCTTCGAACCATCTTGGCTCCAAATGTTGTCCATTTTACAAGATAATCATAATTTATCTATGTAACATTTACATAAATAAATTACAAGTAAATCAAGGCTCATAGGCCCAATTCAAATTTATTTAAATAAATTACAACCCATGTAAACCTAGGCCCATAACCATGCACCATGCAACCATCCATATCACATACGAATCAAGCATCAAGCATACATAGGAATATCACATATTAATTTACATGCTTCCTAATTAGAATCTAATTTTATTTAATCAAATTTTAATTAATTATGGGTATCAAAGGCTGTTTTAATTTAATTTTAATTCTCAAAATTCAATTTTGGCTTAATTGAAAATGTAATCTCATTAAAATCTCAAGACCATTGAATAACTCTTATCTAATTTAATATAGGGAATATTGAAAATAAAAATTTTATCAAGATAATTTCTTTTGAAATTTTAATCTTGTTAAAATCTCACACTGTTGGATAACTCTTTTCTATTTTAATATAGAAAAATATTTTATTTTAAAACAAATTTTATCAAGATAATTCCTTTTGAAATTTTAATCTCATTAAAATCTCAAAAACCATTAGATAACTATTATCCAATTTAATATAGAAAATATTTTATTTTAAAATAAAATTTTATCAAGATAATTCCTTTTAAAATTTTAATCTTATTAAAATCTCAAAACCATTGGATAACTCTTATCCAATTTAATAAAAAAATATTTTATTTTTAAAACAAAATTTTATCAAGATAACATTTTTGAAATTTTAATCTTATTAAAATTTCAAAAAATCATTGGATAACTCTTATCCAATTTTATGTTAAAAAATATCTTTCTTTAAAATATATCTGAATTAAAACTCTTATTAGGATAACTTTTATTCTAATTAATTTTAATTAAAATATATTTTAAATAAAATAATAACAAGTATTATTTTTTTTGCAAGGGTGGCAACTGTAGACACCAAATTTTGTCCGAACAATTTTAATTAAAAAAATTGAAAAAAAAACAAGCAAAAAAATAAAAATAAATAAATTAAACTCATTCATCAATGCCCATGCATTATGCAAATTTAAGTCAAGGTTGACTTCAAAGATTTAGATCAAATATGAATAAGTAAATAAAAGGAAAATAAATCATGCAAAAAAAGGAAATAATTAAATGGAATAAAAGCTGAAAATAAATTACCAAAAATAAAATAATGAAAAGGAAATAAATAAAAAAATGGAAAGGTCAAATGAAAATAAATGAAGAAAATCCCATGATTACGGGATCAATAAACTCATTGATTCATTTTCCAAAAGAAGATACAAAAAAATATGTATATAAAGGGGGGAAGATACACGATTTTTACACAGTGAAGGGAGGGGAGAGACCAAAAAAAAAAGGAGAGAAAAGAGCCACCATCCTTGGCTACTCAAACCTCATCATCGTCCGTAGCCATGCTTTGCTACTGTTGGGTCTTTGTATCGCTGCTTCCAACACTGCTCCAGGATCGTGTCTTCCATTCTTGCCACTCTTATACGCCGTCGAGCCCTCCTCCATCTGGCTTGCTCATCTTCATTTAGCAGCCTCTACCATTATCGTCTCTCCATCACCACTCATCGTCATCACTGCACTGCTACACTGCTGCACAGTCTTAGCACTGTTCCCCATTGCCTCCTCCCCATCCTTCACTTGTTGCTGCATCATTGTTGCTGTCACAACCACCGTTATAGGCTCACACCATCATTGTCGCACTTGCCTACCTCGTAGACCACCCATCCAAACTTCACGTTGCTTCCTTCATTCACGCCTGTACCAAGCCATTACACCTCTGCTCTGCTTTAAACCTCATCACCTTCATTGCTTCATCACGTTGCGATGTCTTGGAGTAAAGCTGTCATCTGCCGCTGCCCTTCTACTGCAGAACCCATCTCCCCTGCAACCACCATTCAACCGTTTCTCTCCTTGCTGCGACTACCTTGCTGCTTGTTGTTGCAGACTGTTGACGGTTCTCCCCTACATTGCCTAGCTGCTGTTGCATTCCTGGCAATTTTTCTGGCATCTCTTCATTACTTGGAGTTGTCTCGGCTGCCTTGCCAAGTCGTACCATTGTTTCTCGCTGCACTGTCCCTGCCTCTCCCCATCTGCATCACTTCCTCTGCTGCGTGCCACACTGTTGTGAAGGGACGTAAAGCTTGTTTGAAGAAGACAAGGTTTTGGTTTTTAAGGTATGCATAGATTCTTTATTTTATCCTTTTCAATTCTGTTTTCTTTGGTTTATTTATTTCAAAAAAAATATATATGATAATAATAAGGGATTTCATTCTTGTATGCTTATCTATTAGGAGATGTACAAGCATATATGTATACGTATGTATATTATTTTTTTCTTGGGTTGTCAGACGATTTTTTTTAATTTTTTTTAAACAAACAAATAAATAAATAATGAGTTATTTAGAAATAAATAAATGAACGATAAAAAATCATAAAAGATAAAAACATATAAATAAATAAATGATAAATACAAATTAATAAATTTAAATTTCCGATGATAAGATTTCGAATAAATCACAAGTAGTGATTCTTCGATAATCTTTAGGATCGAGAAAAATCCTTAGATGTTACCAGCGTATTGGAACATTTAATTGGTTTTATCTCGATTTCAAAACTCTTTAAATAAATTAATATAAAAAATAAAAATAAATTAATCAAATATAAAATTTAAAATGAACAAATAAATAAATATAAATTATAAATAAATAAATAAAATATAAATTTAAAAGAATATCCTATGATAGGATTTCTTAGAAATCACAAGTAGTGATTCTTTGATAACCCTTAGGGTCGAAATGAAATATTTGAATATTACCAGCGTATTGGGGTATTCAAGTAATTTTACTTCGATGAAACAAATTAATATTAATAAACAAATAATAAATAAAATTTTTAAACAAATAAATAAGAGTACAAAATTGTTACAATTAACCTTCGGAAATAAATGATAATCAAACAATTAAAAATTAAAAAAAAAGTATAAGTTTTAAAGATTGTCCGATGATGAGATGTTACGGAATTCACAAGTAGTGATTCTTAACTGATCTCTAGGTGAGAGAGATCTACTAAATGTTACCAGCGTATTGGGATATTTAGTATGATTTTTCAATAAACACTAAAATTTTATAAAATCAATAAATTTCAAAAGCAATAATATAAGTATAAAAGATAATAAAAATAAAATGAAATAATGGATTTCTCATGAGCATCATCTATATTTTGATTGCATCATTTGCATCCATGAAATTTTAAAATAAGTATGAATCTCCCAAGGATGAGATTCTATAGAAATCGCAAGTAGTGATTCTTAAGAAATCTCTAGGTGAAGAAATTATCTGAAATGCTACGAAAAGTATTGGGGTACTTCAGAATAATTTTCAATACAAAAGATTTTTCACTTATTTCAAATAAAAAATAAAACTTAAATACTTCAAAATAAAATAAATAACAAAAATAATTTCAAAAAAAATGATGTTCTTTTAGATATTTAATTAAGACCATTTTTATTAAGATTAAAAGATAATATATGATTAAGTGGTACCGTTTTTTAACGGGCGCTGTGGGGGTGCTAATCCTTCCCCACGCATAACTGAACTCCCGAACCCAAACTTTGTTTTCGCAGACCAAAAATTATTTTTTTGATAAACCTTAATTAATTTTAAGATTTTATTGAAAAAATAAACAATTTTAGGTGGCCAATCACGCCTAGCCAAAAAAGATTGGTGGCGACTCCATTTTGTGTTTTTTCAAAATCGTCTAGCGATCGAGTCCCCAAACAAAAATCGTTACGACAACAACTATAAGGTTGCCTATAGGATTTTTGTCTAAACAATTTTTATAACTACTCTAATATCAATTATTTTTGATAAAAGCATGCAGGGTTTGTGCCAAACATTTTTTGCAACATTTTAACTACAAGTTTGAAAAGAATTCTAACATGTAACTTTTAATTCAACGAATCCCTACAAGGTTTGTTTAAATCTATAATTGTCTTCCAATTATTTTAGGTTGCCCAAACGAATTTCGAAAATTAAAATCAAATCTATAACAACTTACAATAAAATGGCATTATCGTGAATCGAATTCGCTATCTCGAAAGCCGTTTGCACACTAGCTTAGATACCACTGTAAGGTTTTGTTGTCTTGGTTTATCATGTCATACATGAAAGTAAGTAGCAGATTAGAAAAACAAAAAAAACCAAAAAATTAACAAGATCATGTATCATGATTGCTTTCTAGATAGAATCTAACCTTTTTGGTGTCGCTCGTGTAGGAATGTTCAACTTTTTGAATATGGCAACCCACAAATAGCCTTCAGTTTATCATTAACTCAAGACTCCTAGTTGAGAGAAGCCCTCTAACGGTATCCACACGAGTAGGACACAAAACTAGACCTAAGGGAAGAGGAAGGGAATTGTTTTCTATGAGTGCAAGCTCCAAGAGGCAGAGCGGCTATCAAAAACATTATGTCTAACTTTTAAACTTAATGTTGTTTTTATAGTGTCTAACTTTTAAATTTTTAAACAAATAAATAAGAGTACAAAATTGTTACAATTAACCTTCGGAAATAAATGATAATCAAACAATTAAAAATTAAAAAAAAGTAGAAGTTTTAAAGATTGTCCGATGATGAGATGTTACGGAATTCACAAGTAGTGATTCTTAACTGATCTCTAGGTGAGAGAGATCTGCTAAATGTTACCAGCATATTGGAATATTTAGTATGATTTTTCAATAAAAAATAAAATTTTATAAAATCAATAAATTTCAAAAGCAATAATATAAGTATAAAAGATAATAAAAATAAAATGAAATAATGGATTTCTCATGTGCATCATCTATATTTTGATTGTATCATTTGCATCCATGAAATTTCAAAATAAGTGTGAATCTCCCAAAGATGGGATTCTATAGGAATCGTAAGTAGTGATTCTTAAGAAATCTCTAGTTGAGGAAATTATCTGAAATGCTACCAAAAGTATTGGAGTACTTCGGAATAATTTTCAATACAAAAGATTTTCACTTATTTCAAATAAAAAATAAAACTTAAATACTTCAAAATAAAATAAATAACAAAAATGATTTCGAAATAAATGAAGTTCTTTTAAATATTTAATTAAGACCATTTTTATTAAGATTAAAAGATAATATATGATTAAGTAGTATCGTTTTTTAAAGGGTGCTGTGGGGGTGCTAATCCTTCTCTACGCGTAACCGAACTCCCGAACCCAAACTTTGTTTTCGCAGACCAAAAATTTTTTTTTGATAAACCTTAATTAATTTTAAGATTTTATTGAAAAAATAAACAATTTTAGGTGGCCAATCACAGCTAGCCAAAAAAGATTGGTGGCGACTGCATTTTGTGTTTTTTCAAAATCGTCTAGCGATCGAGTCCCCGGACGAAAATCGTTACGACAGCTTGGCGAATCACTGGAGATATTTGAGAGTCAAACCATAATTAATCATGTTTTATTTAAAATCTTAGTTTAATGGTCTTAATAAACATTTAATGAGCTTTTCATAAAGTAGTAAAAAATAAAAAATTAATAAGAACTTTTTGAATCATTCTCATTTATGTCATTTGCATTTTTGTTGCAATGTAATTTTAAATTTGTTCTGTCACATGCATAGCATACTCATTTGCATATATGAACCCTATACCCGGATTTGTCCCTTTTAGGAGAGAGTAGAGTACCTTTGCTCTCGTGAGGTGATAACAACCGCAATGGCAAGTGAAATACTCTCACTCAAGTTGAACCCTTTCCGTCTGTAACCTATCATGGGTGAGGATTGGGGTGCCTTACTAGTCTAGTGTGGATGTTAGTAAGGAACAATTTGGGAACCTCTTGTCCTTTAGAGCTCCAAAGCAAACATATAGTAAACTTAAGAGAGCCAACTTGGGATAGAGTCATGTTAACCCATAGAAAATACCTATTACTTAGGACACATCTTTAATCATGTTAGTTTGCTTTTATTTGACATGTGAGACACTAATAGGGAATCATAGGTTCTTTAGCAAAACATTTCCATGCATTTCTCATCCATAACTTTTTTTTCAAACGCATGTAGCATTTTGTTCATTCGTTTATCTTTATTCATTTTTTTCAAGCATCACGACATGTGAAATGATAAATTCTTAATTGTGGTAATAAAAGATTTAAAGATAGCTCGACCAAAAGTTCATTCACACAACACTCATTATCGAGCTAAGATCATGGAAGAAGAATCAAGCACGCACATGGAGAAGATGGAAAAAGCTCAAGAGGAAATGAAGGGGCAACTGGCCCAAATTGCAGAATTATTGAAAAATCTAAGCAAGGGCAAAGGAGTAGTAGAGGAAGTTGCAATCCAAGAAGGGGTTCAACAACACAGTATGGAAGATCCTATCTATCCTCCTGGATTCGGTCCATTTCCAAGTCAAACATCTCAAGAAAGAAGATATCCACCTGCTTACGCTGCTATACCCCAAGTGTTTGGACAAGCTCAATTCCAAGGACTCACCCATCCTTCCCAAGGCGCAAAATCTACTGATCTTATTGAGGTGCCCGACTTAGATTACCCCAGGGAAATTGAGAAGTTGAAAGCCAAACAAGTAGAAGAGAAAGATGAGGCGAAGTCACAACAAAAGATTAATGTGTTGGACGAAAGGATTCGAGCTATTGAAGGCTTAGACTTTTATGGTTCCATGATGCTACTGGGTTGTGCTTGGTGTCAGACTTGGTTATTCCACCCAAGTTTAAAGCACCAGAGTTTGAGAAGTACAATGGAACTTCCTGCCCTAGGTCTCATTTTATTATGTATTGTCGGAAGATGGCTGCTTTTGCTCAAGATGATAAGCTCCTTATTCACATTTTTCATGAAAGTCTCACTGGATCTGCAGCCAAGTGGTACAATCAATTAGACAAAACCCGGATTACCACATGGAATGACTTAGCAAGGGCATTCACAACCCAATATCGATATTTTGCTGATATGGCCCCTGACTGTTTATCTGTTCAAAACATGGAGATGAAAGCCAATAAAAGCTTCAAGCAATATGCGCAAAGGTGGCGCGATGTAGCTGCAGAAGTGCAACCTCTTCTTTCAGAAAAGGAGCTCACCATCCTATTTGTGAACACTTTAAAGGCTCTATATTATGATAGGATGATAGGCAATGTGTTGGCTCTATAGGCTATACCGAGAGGGGGGTGAATCGGTTTTTCACTAACCTTAGGTTCGTTTCTCGGTTTCTCTAAATTCTCTAGCCTATATTGATATTTTCTAAGTTCTCTAGGCTACTCAATTATGCAATATAAATTCAAGGCAATAAACACAAATATAATTGCAAATAAGTAAAGAGAGTAAGGATAGAGAAATGTACGCAAGCGATTTATAGAGGTTCGGCAACCTTGCCTACGTCCTCTACCTTGAGACGCTCCCAAGGATTTTCCCCAAATTCACTAACTTGAATTTGTATTACACTCCCTCTTTTCAAGGATCAAGAGAAACCTCTCTCTTTTTCTAGGCTAAAGAGTAACCTCCCTCTTTTTCTTAGGCTAAAGAGTAACCTCCCTCTTTTTCTAAGGCTTAAGAGAAACCTCCCCTTTACAAGGAATGATGGGATACAAATAATGTAATCAAAGAAAAGGCCTCTAGGTAGGCAATTGATTACAGAAATTAAGCTCAATGAGAAGCCGATACAATATTTGTGCTAAGCACTACAAGGAATAAGAGAATGATAGATGATGGAAACTTTGTAGCTCTTGATTTGTTGTTTGAGGCTTGTAGATTTGAGGAATATGAGATTTTGAATTGCTGAGTGGTTCCTCTTGCTTTCTTTAGCTTCTAAGCCTCTATTTATAGTCCCTTGGATGTATTCTAGCCATTGGGTGGAGCCAAATCTCGAATATTACCGTTGTCTTACAAAAACTAGCCGTTATAGGCTATTTTCGGGTAGAGGGATCGATCCCTTTCCATAGGAGATCGATCCCTTTTGTCCAGAATCTTGATTCTGGGCTTCAGGGACCTTGGGAAGACTTTTTGCCAAAAAGGGATCGATCCTGCTATAGTGGGGATCGATCCTTTTCTTCCAGAGGGCATTTTTCCTGCACTTTTGGGTTAGAAATGATATGACCTTTGATCCTAATTCAACCCAAAATATTTATAAGCTTTAAGGGAGTTTTTCTTGACTTTCTCAGATAAAAACATGGTCTAAACATTCATCAAGTGATTTTCTAAAATATTCAAAACATTTATAAAGATTTAAGACTAATAAGGATGTATCATTAAATCATGGTTTAATGTTTGATATGATCACTTGAAAATGGATTGAGAAAATCATGTGTGATAAGGCAAATTTACAATATGAATTAAAACATTAAATCTTACTTAAGTTTTTGTCATTTCAAAATATATATGGCAATTTAAAGCTAACAATCTCCCCCTTTTTGATATGACAAAACTTAATGTAAATTTGCTTTGAAATTCTTTAATAAAATACTCCCCTTCAAATAAAGTAGGATTTTACAAAGCTCCCCCTTAATATAAGCATGGGTTTTGAAAATGAATTTTTAAACTATTTCTCCCCCATTATCTCTCCCTCTTAATATCTCTCCCTTTTAATATCTATCTCTCCCCCTTTTTGTCATAGCAAAAAGAAGGAAAAATAATAAAAGATATGCTCCCCCTAAAATCATGGCTATGTGAGAAAAAATAAAAATGCTCCATCCAACAAGAAACATGTTAGTACATGGGACTCATAGCACAAATTCATAAGACAATGTCCATAAAGAGTATGAAATGTTTAGGCATGCAAAGGACAAGGCTTATTTTCCTATACCAATTGTTTATAAATAATTTTGATACCAATTGTTGATAAGTAATTTTGCAAGGAGGTTCCAATTGGTAAGAATTTAAGCAAGCACCTAAGTATATCAATTGTTCTCTAAGGTCCAACTAAGGTGCATGGTAATTCATCATGATTATGAGCTAAAATTATATAACATATCATATGTATGTGCTCATAAATCATTTTCAAGAAATATTGTGTCTAGAATTAAATCATACATCAATTAATCACAAATTCTAGCACAAAAGTGTTTCATGCAAAAGTGTCTTATATGGATTCTTCCATATTTGTCATTTCAATCTAAGAAGCATGAGAAGAATTGGCAATTTAAAGCTCATACCAATTGGCAATTTAGTTTTGGCTTACCAAGTATTGAAAATATGGTTGCCAATGATATTAATTGTTATTTCAATCTAAATACCAATTGTTACTAATGGTTGACTTAGTCATTTTGCATGAATCCAATATCTATGTGTAGTGTGTTCATGTCAAGAAATTAGTCATTCTAAATATGCAAGAACACAAGACACATCATCAAATATGCATCTGGATCAATTAAACATAAGCATACTATCATAAAGTATTAATCCATATTCATATTCACAGAATTATACCATATGGAAGATTCAAAAAAATCAAATAATTTAAGCAAACACATTTTCTTCCATGGTTTTAATTACAAAAATCCTATGCTCATTTTTCAATTCAAGTCCTTAACCAATTATGAGCAAGGAAAGATTCAAAATTACCATTTTAATCAATTAAGAGCCATATCCCTAGTTGTTATCATCATTTAACGTTCTAGAGGGTATATGCTATTTTAACTAAAATGGCTTTACCTAAGTGAATCGATATTATCAAGCTAAAATATATTTTATCATTAAAATCCATAAACTATGAGTGAGGTTAAGCACATAATATCATGAAAACAACTATTCTCATCTCATAGGCATGATTGTTGATTCAACTTAAGCAAACATGATTCAATGCATGTATATCAATTGTTGGTGTTGTCCTTAAAGCCCAAGTACATGGATGATAAAGTTTCATGCATTTGAACATTTGGGATCCATTTATCATCACAAATTATAGGCCAATGACCATTACCAATTGTTGAATTTACATTTGAAATCAATTCACTAGATGTATAATGATCATGAAACCTAGAGTGGAGTAATTAAGTCAAGCTAATAGACATAATCCTATAAGCATGCTGGACTAAGATGAACAAAAGGAATGAAGGATATTCATTATGCACAAGTTCATTAAATTCTCAAATATATCTTTATATATTCTTGAAATATTTCTCAAAATTATGTTTAAGCATTCATTGAAAGTATATTTCAAGATTATTTCAAGAATTATGCAATTCATGATCATTTTCAATAAGAAGAATGATTTTGCACTTGTGAGTTCAATAAAAATGATATTGATTGTTGAAGGTGATACCATTTGTTGGAAATGATATTAATTGATGGAGTTGAGGCATGATATTAAAGAAAAATTAATTTTCATATATTAAAGATCATCAAAAAGAAGTTCAAACAATGAATTTTATGCTTATACAAAAGATAGTGTGAAACTAACAAAAGATCCTCCCAATTTTCAGTTTAAACATGCAGGAAAGCCCTTTCTGGCTTGGAGGGATCGATCCCTTTAGAGGGGGGATCGATCCCTCATACGTTTCTGCAGATTCTGCAGATGTTTTACCAGAAAATTGAACTTGTGAGGTACCAAGACTCCGTTTTTGAGTAATTGAAGTCCAAGTAAAGGTTTAAACACTTGTAAAACATGATTTTGGACTTGTATGAATGAAAAACAAGAATGAAAAACCATTTTACAAAAGATTTTGCAATTTTGGAAGGATTTTCACCATAAAATGCATTTTTGGCCTCAAAGGGGGTCATTTTGAAAGTTATGTATGTTTTGGCAACACTAATGCATTGAATTACATACATATGTCAAAACAAACTTGTTCACAAAGGTTTTAAGCACTTATATCATTAAAGCATACATCTTGTGAACAACATGCCATGATTTCCAATATGCATAATCTTCATTAAGGCTCATGACATGGAATTTTGCATATATGACATATTTAACAACTTTTGAGCTACTAAATATATTATCTAAACATATCAAACTTGCTCAAACTATAGAAATTCATTAATCTTTTCAAAATCATAAATCATGCCTTTCATTCATTTAACTCATAATGCACCAAGAATCATTAACCAAATTTTTCATCAAAGCACAAATAATCAAATAATAGTTTTAAGGAGTAAGGAATTAAGCTTACAAAACTCCTTTGCTTGAGAGTGCTTTGCCTTGAATTGTTGAATCCACTTTGAGCTATCCTTTGAAGAATTTTTGTGACCTTGCCAAGGGTGGATCCTCAAGCTCTTTCTCTCTCTCATTGGCACAAGCAAACTCCATAGAGGTGTGTAGAGCAATTGAACTTCATTGTTTCTTTGTATTCCCATGCTCTAACACTCCTACAACAAACACATTCATGCATGTTTTGGTACCCAAATTTTCTTGGGTCCATGACAGTTAGTGCTAACAATTTTTGATCCTTTAGGGATCCATTTCAAGCACATTTCATCATCATTTATAACATGCTTTGGGATCCACATCTTCCTAACTACTTTTCCTCTAAAAGTAGTTTTTCTATATGTGCATGCTTGTGAGGTGTGTCCTACTCTATTGCAGAGTGAGCATATGAGAGATGTATCATGCATAGACTTTTTGCTCATTAAGAAATTCCTAAGATGAGTTTCTTTTTGAATTGCATTATAATCTAACCCATCTTTATCAAAGAAAGCTCTTTGGGTCTCAAGCATGTGATCTAATTTTTGTTGACCCATATAGAACCTAGAAAATGAGTTATGCAAATTTGTATTCTTTTTATTTAACTCATTTATTTCTAAGTTGGCCTCTTCTAGTTTCTTCTCTAATTCTAGCTTAACATTGGTCAAGGTTTCCTTTTCTATTTTCAAATTAGCAATGATTTTCTTATATTTAGAATTCATGCATTGAAATTCACTTGCTAAATCATTAAAGGTATTTTGTAGTTCACTAAAGGTATAATCATTATCTTCACTAGAACTACAACTAGCCTCATCATCACTAATGGCCATAAAGCATGAGTAGGCTACTTCTTCATCTACATTTTCCTCATCGGAGCTATCACTATCGCTCCATGCAGCCACAAATGCTTTCTTCTTAGGCTTTCTATCCTTTTCTCTCCTAAGTAAGGGGCAATCTAACTTAGTATGACCCCGTTCATTACACTCATAACACACTAAAGGATCTTTTTCTCTCCTACTAGACTCTCCTCTTCTTACCCCTCTATTTTGGTGTCTCCTATCATTCTCTTTCTCTTTCATTCTCATAAATCTATTAAATCTTTTGGCAAACATTGCCATTTCCTTTTCTTCCTCATTTCCACTCTCATCACTATCATCTTCAATGACCTCATGAGTGGAAGACGTAAGTGCTACACCTACTTTTTTTAAGGCTCTTCATTTCTTTTCAATTTCATCTCATATGTAAGTAGGGAGCCCAAAAGTTCATCTAGAGACAAGGTGTTAGGATCCTTAGATTCTTCTATTGCGGTCATCTTTGCCTCCCAAGATTTTGGCAAGGTATTCAAAATTTTCTTAACCATTTCTACATTGGAATAGCTCTTGCCTAATGCCTTAAGTCCATTGATTATATCATTAAACCTAGTGAACATTTCGCTAATTGACTCATTTTCTTTCATCCTAAATAGCTCATAATCATGTGTGAGCATTCGTACTTTGGTCTCTCTAACTTGATTTGTCCCTTCATGTGTGATGGCTAGTTTGTCCCATATTTGCTTAGCATTTTCACATAGAGACACTTTATTATACTCATTAGGACCTAATGCACAAAAGAGGGTGTGCATAGCCTTGGCATTCAATTGTGCCAATCTCATGTCATTTGTGTCCCATTCATCTTCACCCTCAGGGACATCTTTTCCATTTACTTTTTTCAGTGGGATTCTAGGACCATTAACTATTACTCTCCACACTTCATAGTCATTAGATTGCACAAATAACATCATCCTAATTTTCCAATAAGAGTAATTCTCACTATTGAAGAGTGGAGGTCTAACTAATGAGTGTCCCTCTTCTGCTAGGGGTGTGCCTACATTCAAGTGAGCCATTTAAGATCGTTTTGCTCGTAGAGGTTAGTCTAAATCAATCTCGAGCCCAAGCTCTGATACTAATTGTTGGCTCTATAGGCTATACCGAGAGGGGGGGTGAATCGGTTTTTCACTAACCTTAGGTTCATTTTTCGGTTTCTCTAAATTCTCTAGCCTATATTGATATTTTCTAAGTTCTCTAGGCTACTCAATTATGCAATATAAATTCAAAGCAATATACACAAATATAATTGCAAATAAGTAAAGAGAGTAAGGATAGAGAAATGTACGCAAGCGATTTATAGAGGTTCGGCAACCTTGCCTACGTCCTCTACCTTGAGAAGCTCCCAAGGATTTTCCCCAAATTCACTAACTTGAATTTGTATTACACTCCCTCTTTTCAAGGATCAAGAGAAACCTCTCTCTTTTTCTAGGCTCAAGAGTAACCTCCCTCTATTTCTTAGGCTAAAGAGTAACCTCCCTCTTTTTCTAAGGCTTAAGAGAAACCTCCCCTTTACAAGGAATGATGGGATACAAATAATGTAATCAAAGAAAAGGCCTCTAGGTAGGCAATTGATTACAGAAATTAAGCTCAATGAGAAGCCGATACAATATTTGTGCTAAGCACTACAAGGAATAAGAGAATGATAGATGATGGAAACTTTGTAGCTCTTGATTTGTTGTTTGAGGCTTGTAGATTTGAGGAATATGAGATTTTGAGTTACTGAGTGGTTCCTCTTGCTTTCTTTAGCTTCTAAGCCTCTATTTATAGTCCCTTGGATGTATTCTAGCCATTGGGTGGAGCCAAATCTCGAATATTACCGTTGTCTTACAAAAACTAGCCGTTATAGGCTATTTTCGGGCAGAGGGATCGATCCCTTTCCATAGGGGATCGATCCCTTTTGTCCAAAATCTTGATTCTGGGCTTCAGGGACCTTGGGAAGACTTTCTGCCAAAAAGGGATCGATCCTGCTATAGTGGGGATCGATCCTTTTCTTCCAGAGGGCATTTTTCCTGCACTTTTGGGTTAGAATTGATATGACCTTTGATCCTAATTCAACCCAAAACATTTATAAGCTTTAAGGGAGTTTTTCTTGACTTTCTCAGATAAAAACATGGTCTAAACATTCATCAAGTGATTTTCTAAAATATTCAAAACATTTATAAAGAATTAAGACTAATAAGGATGTATCATTAAATCATGGTCTTAATGTTTGATATGATCACTTGAAAATGGATTGAGAAAATCATGTGTGATAAGGCAAATTTACAAAATGAATTAAAACATTAAATCTTACTTAAGTTTTTGTCATTTCAAAATATATATGGCAATTTAAAGCTAACACAATGCCACCAAGAATTTTGCTGATATAGTGTTATCCGGGGAGATCATTGAGAATGCGATCAAGCGTGGTAAGATTGAAGTTCCTAACAATACTGAGAAGAAAGGAGGAGCCAACAAAAGGAGGGAAGAGGATGCCCATGCTGTTATACATGCGGGGCAACAAGGATGATACACTCCACGACACTCTTATCCCATGCCACAACTATATTATCCCGTTCAATACCCTTACCAGTCATATCCACAAATTAATGCTCAGCCTAACTTTCACCCTCAAACACCTGCACCAAATACCCAATCAGTTGCCCAGTCCAACAAACAAGAAAGCAATCCTAAGGAGGCATGGCCAAAACGACAAAAAACTCTCATTGACCCAATTCCCATAACTTATACTAAGTTGTACCCAAAACTAATCAAAGAGCAACTCATTGCCCCAGTCTATATGGAACCTTTCAAGCCTCCATACCCAAAATGGTATAATGAGAATACTCGATGTGAGTATTATTTTGGGAATCCAGGTCACTCCTTGGAGAATTGCACTGCTTTAAAGTATAGGGTGCAAGGTTTGATAAAAGTCGGCATATTGCACTTTGAAATAAAGGGGGAACCGACTGTGAATGCGAATCCATTGCCCAACCATGGAAATGAGGGATGATTCTTTTGAGGTGAAAGGAGTTTAAGCCATGCAAGTCTGGAGATTTATTAGAATTTTTTTTCTGTTATTTCCTTTAAGTAATGCAAGATAGTTTTTTTTTTTAAAGTGCTTAAGCTCATAGGCACAAAATAAAGTTTTATGTATGGACTAACTTTTATTTGGTTTCTTTTCAATAAAGCGACGAGTGTGATGCACTATCATTCTCTCATTTTCTATGTTCATTAGTCACTATCCACATACTCATCATATTTTTCTTTCATAAGTATCCAAATAATGAACATGATGATAATGATGTCAATAAATCTGGAATTCAAAATTGAAAGAACCACTTTTGCTAATGGATTGTCAATCTGCCAAGGTGTCCAAGTAAGAAAGAAGAAAATTTGTTCACAATTTTCACCCAAATTTGATGGTATAAGAAAAGGTGAATCTCTTATAAAAGTTTCTAACAAGTTTGTATTTGTTCAGTAAATGACCTTCAAAGAGAGTATTTGCATTTGAAATGATAAATGGTCTTCTTTCACTATCCTTCAAGCGTGAGTAAAATTATCCTTTGATTACCCCTTTGAGCCGATTATGTTTTTTTTTTTGTGATGTAACCCAGCAAGGATGACCCTCTACAATGGAGGGCAAGAAAGATGAAAAATTATTCATGAAGACAAAAGAAAGAAAAAGAAAGTGCCCATTTATGTGAAAAAAAAGGGAGAAAGAAAATAAGAAGGAAAGGGTTTGAATATAAAGAACCCTAAAAGAACAAAAAAAAAGAAAGAAAGAAGATATGAGTGAATTAGAATGGGGCAAAATGCTCAAATGATTTACTTTATAAGAAAGTGATACTTTGGTTTGTAAACCCTGAAACACATTTTAGGCCTGTTTTATCCTTTTCTTGTAAACCCTCACCTGAGCTTACATTACATACCTTTAAAAGCCCATTTTGATCAAATGTAAATGCTCAATTTGAAGAATCATGTATTGAATGAAGGCATACTTGTACAATGAGATAATATTCCTTTGAAGATTCAGTAGTGGGGTGAAATAAAAAGAAGCAGATCAAGCTGAATGAAGGAATTCATGCCTAAATAAAAGAATAGGCTTTGGAAGATATCTTTTATATCAAAAGCAAGAATGACATTTAGGGGCATAAGTTTGGATTGAAAACAAAAGGCTGAAATTTGTCAAAGCTAATGGGGTTGAAATGAAGAAAAAAAAAGAAATAGATGAAAAAAGAAAAAAAAGAAAAAAAAGGAAAAAGAAAAGAAAAAGGTAAAAAAAGAAAAAGGAGGATTCAAATTGAAAACCTGAAAAGGCAGTTTGAATCAAAAGAAGGGAACCTAAGTTAAAAACCTGAAAAGGCAATTTAGGAAAAGATCATGACCAAGAGTTTTGATATAGTGGCAAGATTGGCAGACTCAACATGAATGAACATACCAAAAGAAGTGGATTTTTCAAAAAAGAATTCCTGATTGATGTGATTAAATTTGTCAGAATGTTTATTAGATGGATACTATAAACCCTGGCCTAAACGGCTATCCCATTTATTTCCCTTTCAAAACTACATGTTTCCTTTCAACTCAAATTATTTGACATGTTCTTCACCTTCATGATAAATTGAGAAAATGCATGAGTGTATCACTTTGGTCATTGAATTGAAAGGATAACAAATAAATGTTAACAAATTTTGATTTTTTTTTTCTAAAAAATTCTTGCATTGCTTAAAGAAAAGAAAAAAAATTGATGAAGAGAGAAGAAAATATGAATCTAAAAGTGTGCTAGCATCTCTTCAGCATGATTGAATAAAGACTTAATAGAAGATGGGGTGAGAAATGAAGATAAAGGATTGAACAAAGAGAATTCAACAAAGACAAGATGAGCTTGAGAATCTTGTTACCACAATTAAGATTGCATTTGCATGCAGTTATAGGAATTTCATAGAATGTTTTCGGTGGCATGACATTGACATTGACATTGACATTGACATTGGCATTGGCATTACATGCAACCAAAAAATGTCTTCAAATGAGCATCAACCTTTGCTTGGCACATAAGATAAGATGATAGGAGAATTCCTTAATCTTTATAATAGAAAAAGATTAAGAAGTTTCATTCATTAGTCTTATGATAGAAAAGACTTAAAGAAAAAAAAAACAATTTTTGCACTCATTTCCTTAGTCCTATGATAGAAAGGATAAGGAAATTCCATTTTGCAGAATTTAAGAAGTTTTGTTTTGCATTCCTTAATCTTATAATAAAAAAGATTAGGAAATTTCATTCATTAGTCTTATGATAGAAAAGACTTAAAAAAATCATTTTTTTGTGCATTTGTTCATTCATCCTATGATAGAAAGGATAAAGAAATTCCATTTTGCATCATTCTTAGTCTTATGATAGAAGAGATTAAGAAGTTTTGTTTTGCATTCCTTAATCTTATAATAGAAAAGATTAGGAAATTTCATTCATTAGTCTTATGATAGAAAAGACTTATAAAAAAATCATTTTTTGTGCATTTGTTCATTCATCCTATGGTAGAAAGGACAAGAAAATTCCATTTTGCATCATTCTTATTCTTATGATAGAAGAGACTAAGACATTTTGTTCCTTAATCTTATGATAGAAAAGATTAGGAAATTTCATTCTTTAATCTTATGATAGAAAAGATTAAAAAGAAAAGCCTTCATTTTGTATCATTCCTTAGTCCTGTGATAGGAGAGACAAGGCAATTTCATCTTGGATTCCTTAATCTTATGATAGGAAAGACTAGCAATTTCACTTTGCATTCCTTAATCTTGTGATAGAAAGGATTAGGAAATCTCATTCTATAGTCTGATGATAGAAAAGACTAGGAAAATTCATGTTTTTGCATTCCTTAATCTTATGATTAGGAAATTTCATTCTTTAGTCTTATGGTAGAAAAGACTAGAAAATTCCATTCTGCATTCATTTCCTTAGTTTCATGATAGAAGAGGCTAAGAAACTTCATTTCGCATTCATTCCTCAATCTTTATAGGAGAAGAAGATTAGGAAACTTCATTTGGCATTTATTCCTTAGTCTTATGAGGGAGAAGACTAGGAAATATCATATTTTACAAAGAATTCATTGATAGGTAGTGCATTCAGACAAAATAGTTGTCTATGTCTTTGCACAATTACTGTTTCACAGCAAAGCGTAAAGAGGGGCAGCTGTAGACACCTAATTTTGTCCGAACAATTTTAATTAAAAAAATTGAAAAAAAAACAAGCAAAAAAATAAAAATAAATAAATTAAACTCATTCTTCAATGCCCATGCATCATGCAAATTTAAGCCAAGGTTGACTTCAAAGATTTAGATCAAATATGAATAAGTAAATAAAAGGAAAATAAATCATGCAAAAAAAGGAAATAATTAAATGGAATAAAAGCTGAAAATAAATTACCAAAAATAAAATAATGAAAAGGAAATAAATAAAAAAAGATGGAAAGGTCAAATGAAAATAAATGAAGAAAATCCCATGATTACGGGATCAATAAACTCATTGATTCATTTTCCAAAAAAAGATACAAAAAAATATGTATATAAAGGGGGGAGGATACACGATTTTTACATAGTGAAGGGAGGGGAGAGACCAAAAAAAAAGAGAGAAAAGAGCCACCATCCTTGGCTACTCGAACCTCATCACTGTCCATAGCCACGCTTTGCTACTGTTGGGTCTTTGTATCGCTGCTTGCAACATTGCTCCAGGATCGTGTCTTCCATTCTTGCCACTCTTATACGCCGCCGAGCCCTCCTCCATCCGGCTTGCTCATCTTCATTTAGCAACCTCTACCATTATCGTCTCTCCATCACCACTCATCTTCATCACTGCACTGCTACGCTGCCGCACAGTCCTACTCGCACTGTTCCCCATTGCCTCCTTCCCATCCCTCACTTGTTGTTGCATCATTGTTGCCATCACAGCCACCGTTATAGGCTCACACCATCATTGTCGCACTTGCCTACCTCGTACACCACCCATCCACACTTCACGTTGCTTCCTTCATTCACGCCTGTACCAAGCCATTACACCTCTACTCTGCTTTAAACCTCATCACCTTCATTGCTTCATCACGTTGCGATGTCTTGGAGTAAAGCTGTCATGTGCCGATGCCCTTCTACTGCAGAACCCATCTCCCCTGCAACCACCATTCAACCGTTTCTCTCCTTGCTGCGACTACCTTGCTACTTGTTGTTGCAGACTGTTGACGGTTCTCCCCTACATTGCGTAGCTGCTGTTGCATTCCTGGCAATTTTTCTGGCATCTCTTCATTACTCGGAGTCGTCCCAACTGTCTTGCCAAGTCGCACCATTGTTTCTCGCTGCATTGTCCCTGCCTATCCCCATCTGCATCACTTCCTCTGCTGTGTGCCACACTGTTGTGAAGGGACGTGGAGCTTGTTTAAAGAAGACAAGGTTTTGGTTTTTAAGGTATGCATAAATTCTTTATTTTATCCTTTTCAATTCTGTTTTCTTTGGTTTATTTATTTGAAAAAAAAATATGATAACAATAAGGGATTTCATTCTTGTATGGTTATCTATTAGGAGTTGTACAAGCATATATGTATACGCATGTATATTATTTTTTTCTTAGGTTGTCAGAAGATTTTTTTTAAAACAAACAAATAAATAAATAATGAGTTATTTAGAAAAAAATAAATGAACGATAAAAAACCATAAAAGATAAAAACATATAAATAAATAAATGATAAATAAAAATTAATAAATTTAAATTTCCGATGATAAGATTTCGAAGAAATCACAAGTAGTGATTCTTCGATAATCTTTAGGATCGAGAAAAAACCTTAGATGTTACCAGCGTATTGGAACATTTAATTGGTTTTATCTCGATTTCAAAATTCTTTAAATAAATTAATATAAAAACTAAAAATAAATTAATCAAATATAAAATTTAAAATGAACAAATAAATAAATATAAATATGAATTATAAATAAATAAATAAAATATAAATTTAAAAGAATATCCTATGATAGGATTTCTTAGAAATCACAAGTACTGATTCTTTGAAAATCCTTAGGGTCGAAATGAAATATTTGAATATTACCAGCTTATTGGGATATTCAAGTAATTTTAGTTCGATGAAACAAATTAATATTAATAAACAAATAATAAATAAATAAAATTTTTAAACAAATAAATAAGAGTACAAAATTGTTACAATTAACCTTCGAAAATAAATGATAATCAAACAATTAAAAATTAAAAAAAAGTATAAGTTTTAAAGATTGTCCAATGATGAGATGTTACGGAATTCACAAGTAGTGATTCTTAACTGATCTCTAGATGAGAGAGATCTGCTAACTGTTTCCAACGTATTGGAATATTTAGTATGATTTTTCAATAAAAAATAAAATTTTATAAAATCAATAAATTTCAAAAGCAATAATATAAGTATAAAAGATAATAAAAATAAAATGAAATAATGGATTTCTCATGTGCATCATCTATATTTTGATTGCATCATTTGCATCCATGAAATTTCAAAATAAGTGTGAATCTCCCAAGGATGGGATTCTATAGAAATCGCAAGTAGTGATTCTTAAGAAATTTCTAGGTGAGGAAAATATCTAAAATGCTAGCAAAAGTATTGGGGTACTTCGAAATAATTTTCAATACAAAAGATTTTCACTTATTTCAAATAAAAAATAAAACTTAAATACTTCAAAATAAAATAAATAACAAAAATGATTTCGAAATAAATGAAGTTCTTTTAAATATTTAATTAAGACCATTTTTATTAAGATTAAAAGATAATATATGATTAAGTGGTACCGTTTTTTAACGAGCGCTGTGGGGGTGCTAATCCTTCCCCACGCGTAACCGAACTCTCGAACCCAAACTTTGTTTTCGCAGACCAAAAATTATTTTTTTTGATAAATCTTAATTAATTTTAAGATTTTGTTGAAAAAATAAACAATTTTAGGTGGCCTATCACAGCTAGCCAAAAAAGATTGGTGGCAACTGCTTTTTGTGTTTTTTCAAAATCGTCTAGCGATCGAGTCCCCGGACGAAAATTGTTACAACAGCTAGGCGAATCCACTGGGGATATTTGAGAGTCAAACCATAATTAATCATGTTTTATTTAAAATCTTAGTTTAATGGTCTTAATAAACATTTAATGAGCTTTTCATAAAGTAGTAAAAAATAAAAAAATAATAAGAACTTTTTGAATCATTCTCATTTATGTCATTTGCATTTTTGTTGCAATGTAATTTTAAATTTGTTCTGTCACATGCATAACATACTCATTTGCATATATGAACCCTACACCCGGGTTTGTCCCTTTTAGGAGAGAGTAGAGTACCTTTGCTCTCGTGAGGTGATAACCTCCGCGATGGCAAGTGAAATACTCTCACTCAAGTTGAACCCTTTCCGTCTGTAACCTATCATGGGTGAGGATTGGGGTGCCTTACTAGTCTAGTGTGGACGTTAGTAAGGAACAATTTGGGAACCTCTTGTCCTTTAGAACTCCAAAGCAAACATATAGTAAACTTAAGAGAGCCAACTTGGGATAGAGTCATGTTAACCCATAGAAAATACCTATTACTTAGGACACATCTTTAATCATGCTTGTTTGCTTTTATTTGACATGTGAGACACTAATAGGGAATCATAGGTTCTTTAGCAAAACATTTCCATGCATTTCTCATCCATAACTTTTTTTTCAAACGCATGTAGCATTTTGTTCATTCGTTCATCTTCATTCATTTTTTTTCAAGCATCACCATATGTGAAATGATAAATTCTTAATTGTGGTAATAAAAGATTTAAAGATAGCTCGACCAAAATTCATTCACACAACACTCGTTATGAAATAAGCTAAGATCATGGAAGAAGAATCAAGCACGCGCATAGAGAAGATGGAAAAAGCTCAAGAGGAAATGAGGGAGCAACTGGCCCAAATTGTAGAATTATTGAAAAATCTAAGTAAGGGCAAAGGAGTAGTAGAGGAAGTTGCAATCCAAGAAGGGGTTCAATAACACAGTATGGAAGATCCTATCTATCCTCCTAGATTTGGTCCATTTCCAAGTCAAACATCTCAAGAAAGAAGATATCCACCTGCTTACGCTGCTATACCCTAAGTGTTTGGACAAGCTCAATTCCAAGGACTCGCCCATCCTTCCCAAGGCGTAAAATCTACTGATCCCATTGAGGTGCCAGACTTAGATGACCCAAGGGAAATTGAGAAGTTGAAAGCCAAACAAGCAGAAGAGAAAGATGAGGCGAAGTCACAACAAAAGATTAATCTGTTGGAGGAAAGGATTCGAGCTATTGAAGGCTTAGACTTTTATGGTTCCATGGATGCTACTGGGTTGTGCTTGGTGTCAGACCTGGTTATTCCACCCAAGTTCAAAGCACCAGAGTTTGAGAAGTACAATGGAACTTCCTGCCCTAGGTCTCATCTTATTATGTATTGTCGGAAGATGGCTGCTTTTGCTCAAGATGATAAGCTTCTTATTCACATTTTTCAAGAAAGTCTCACTGGATCTGCAGCCAAGTGGTACAATCAATTAGACAAAACCTGGATTACCACATGGAATGACTTAGCAAGGGCATTCACGGCCCAATATCGACATGTTGCTGATATGGCCCCTGACCATTTATCAGTTCAAAACATGGAGATGAAAGCCAATGAAAGCTTCAAGCAATATGCGCAAAGGTGGCGCGATGTAGCTGCAGAAGTGCAACCTCCTCTTTGAGAAAAGGAGCTCACCATCCTATTTGTGAAAACTTTAAAGGCTCCATATTATGATAGGATGATAGGCAATGCCATCAAGAATTTTACTAATATGGTGTTATCCGGAGAGATCATTGAGAATGCGATCAAGCGTGGCAAGATCGAAGTTCCTAACAATACAGAGAAGAAAGGAGGAGCCAACAAAAGGAGGGAAGAGGATGCCCATGCTGTTATACATGGGGGGCAACATGGACGATACACTCCACGACACTCTTATCCCATGCCACAACCATATTATCCTGTTCAATACCCTTACCAGTCATATCCGCAAATTAATGCTCAGCCTAACTTTCACCCTCAAACACCTGCACCAAATACCCAATCAGTTGCCCAATCCAACAAACAAGAAAGCAATCCTAAGAAGGCATGGCTAAAATGACAAAAAACTCTCATTGACCCAATTCTCATAACCTATACTGAGTTGTACCCAAAACTAATCAAAGAGCAACTCATTGCCCCAGTCTATATGGAACCTTACAAGCCTCCATATCCAAAATGGTATAATGAGAATGCTCGATGTGAGTGTCATTTTGGGAATCCAGGTCACTCTTTGGAGAATTGCACTGCTTTAAAGTATAGGGTGCAAGATTTGATAAAAGCCGACATATTGCACTTTGAAACAAAGGGGGAATCGACGGTGAATGCGAATCCATTGCCCAACCATGGAAATGAGGGATGATTCTTTTGAGGTGAAAGGAGTTTAAGCCATTAAAGTCTGGAGATTTATTAGAATTTTTTTTCTGTTATTTCTTTAAGTAATGCAAGACAGTTTTTTTTTAAAGTGCTTAAGCTCATAGGCACAAAATAAAGTTTTATGTATGGGCTAACTTTATTTGGTTTCTTTTCAATAAAGCGACTAGTGTGATGCACTATCATTCTCTCATTTTCTATGTTCATTAGTCACTATCCACATACTCATCATATCTTTCTTTCATAAGTATCCAAATAATGAACATGATTATAATGATGTCAATAAATCTGGAATTCAAATTTGAAAGAACCACTTTTGCTAATGGATTGTCAATCTGCCAAGGTGTCCAAGTAAGAAAGAAGAAAATTTGTTCACAATTTTCACCCAAATTTGATGGTATAAAAAAGGTGAATCTCTTATAAAAGTTTCTAACAAGTTTGTATTTGTTTAGTAAATGACCTTCAAAGAGAGTATTTGCATTTGAAATGATAAATGGCCTTCTTTCACTATCCTTCAAGCGTGAGTAAAATTATCCTTTGATTACCCCTTTGAGCTGATGATGTTTTTTTTTTGTGATGTAACTCACCAAGGATCACCCTCTACAATGGGGGGCAAGAAAGATGAAAAATTATTCATGAGGGGGCAAAAGAAAGTGCCCATTTATGTGAAAAAAAGGGAGAAAGAAAATAAGAAGAAAAGGGTTTGAATATAAAGAACCCTAAAAGAACAAAAAAAAAAAGAAAGAAAAAAGATATGAGTGAATTAGAATGGGGCAAAATGCTTAAAATGATTTACTTCATAAGAAAGTGATCCTTGGTTTGTAACCCTGAGAAACACATTTTGAGCCTGTTTTATCCTTTTCTTGTAAACCCTCACCTGAACTTACATTACATACATTTAAAAGCCCATTTTGATCAACTGTAAATGCTCAATTTGAAGAATCATGTATTGAATGAAGGCATACTTGTACAATGAGATAATGTTCCTTTGAAGATCCAGTAGTGGGGTGAAATAAAAAGAAGCAGATCAAGCTGAATGAAGGAATTCATGCCAAATAAAAGAATAGGCTTTGGAAGATATCTTTTAAATCAAAAGCAAGAATGACTTTTAGGGGCATAAATTTGGATTGAAAACAAAAGGCTGAAATTTGTCAAAGATAATGGGGTTGAAATGAAGAAAAAAAAAGAAATAGATGAAAAAAGAAAAAAAAGAAAAAAAAGGAAAAAGAAAAGAAAAAGAAAAAAAAGAAAAAGGAAGATTCAAATTTAAAACCTGGAAGGCAGTTTGAATCAAAAGAAGGGAACCTAAGTTGAAAACCTAAAAAGGCAATTTAGGAAAAGATCATGACCAAGAGTTTTGATATAGTGGCAAGATTGGCAGATCAACATGAATGAACATACCAAAAGAAGCGGATTTTTCAGAAAAGAATTCCAGATTGATGTGATTAAATGTCACATCCCGTGACCATATTTTTCACGTATTTCTATACAACTTATCGGTTGGGCTGTCTGTGATACTTCACTTTTCATATTCATTTAACTATTAAATATAAAATTAGTATTATCAATTACATCCCCTATTTAGATTCTCAAGAAAGTAGTACTGAAAGTAAGTCTAAATACAGAAAATAAATGATCATACCTCATATTATCAATCAAGCTGTCTCAGTGTCTCCAATTGTGCAGCTCGAAATCCTCAGATGTCAGATCTCTTGATCGTCAAAAATCTGAAATGTTAATATTAAGGGGTGAGCAAACCACGGCTCAGTAAGAGAGTTATATACACTTGATATTCAGCTATTTATGCTGAAAATAATTTTTCACTTTCTTTTAAATCTTCCTAACTGGCTCTAGGCTCACATGTAGGAAGGATATTACAGTCGGGCTAGGGATCCGGATAGAGTAAGGCAGGTATTTTTAGAATTACTGGCTTGTCCCAGAACCTAGAAGCAACTGTAGAGAGTACTACATTCTTGTTTTCAAAACGATAAAATTTTCGTTTTCACAGAGTAAATCACTTATTTCTTTTCACTTCAGTATAATTTAAAACACGTGACAGTTCAATAATAAAACAATGGTTTCCTTCACTATAATTAAAAAACACGTGACAGTACAGGGTCTGTAAATATCCAAGTCATTGGATAACCACTTCTGCAATTATTTCTATTTTAGAAATAATTTCATGTTATTCTTTTTGAATAAACATTAATTTCTCTTTAATTCAATAACCGTATCTTACAGTTCAGTAAAACAGTTATTTTAGTAAAACAGTATTTTGATACGGGTATAGTCGAGAAAACAGTAACAATAGCTACCAATTTAGTAAACAGTAAACAGTATAAATATGGTAGCTTTCATATCAGTATCATGGAGACAGGCAACACCCTAAATATATCATGCTATAATAATTATCATCCCAAATAGGGGAAACACATGAGATCTTGGCCATAGTCTATAGGGTCCTCAGTGTGCACTGAGCAGGTGTCCATGGGACGCTGATAATTAGGATCAGTATCTATCAGCACTAACACGTGACCGTGAGCATGATATGGGGGCCTAACAGTCTCAAAACAGTAAACAACGTGATATAGACCCCATTGATGAATCTCACTTTCACTAAATATAAGTTTAATCAATCCACAAATATTCATAAGGAAAATATTTTCATCTTATGAATAACATTTATAAAATATTCATACTGGGGTCATCATTCCCGAAAATATTCTAAAACATTATAGAACATCATAAATCTTATTTCTATACGGTTGAAAACAGTTTATAAAAAAATCACTGTAAAACACAAAGGTTATAACTGTCCTTTTTCACCGTAACACATATACGCACGCTTTTCTGTGCTTTTAGGAAAAACATGATTTTCAAAGTTATCGGATTCAAATCAATTATTTTTATGATTTATGAAAAATCAAGATATTTATTTTCCAAATCACCTCTCCGTCCCGTGTTTTCTCTGTAAACACATGCGGAGACCTTTTAGTCTCAAAACACTGTTTTTCACCTTTAATTACCTTTATGGAATTTTCTATAAACACTTATTTTCACCATTGAACCCATAAAGGTTATTTATAACATCAAGTGGAATATTTGAAGAAAGATTAGTAAATATTCACTTTGGTTCTTTTCATTGTTTCACCTCGTTTCACGTGAAATATCACCTATCGGAATAAATTTAGGTGATTTCCTTTTTCACCATTTTCAAAACATGAATATTTTAAAATTAATTATCAATATATTCATATTTTATGAAAACTAATCGATTTCTCGATTTTCGTGTTGAAAATCGTTTCTCGTGACGAAAAATCATTTATTATGATTTTCGGTAATTTTTCCAATAATTTTCGACAGTACAACGGCTGCCGATTGGCTAGCCTCCTGCACAAAAATACAGTTTAGATCTTAACCGATAAATCACCACAATTCCAAACCGATAAATCACCACAATTCCAAACCGATTACTGTCAATTGCATTTATAAAATTTAAATGCATAATTTAAAACATGTGTGCCGATATCCTTACAGGCTGCACATGTCCCCCTTACCTATTTTGGGTCGGCGACTGCCTCTCGAAGGTCGCGCCCGTGTTCACCTCACCCGATTCCATCGGCTCGGTCATCGAGGGAATTTTCTGAAATTAAATTCTAAAATTTAGAATTTTTTCATAATTATTTAAATAAATAAATTATTTAAATAATTTAATATTTTTTAGGATTTCTTATCGATTCCCGTAATTCCCGAGATTTCCCGTAATTTTTGAATTCTCGGGAATTTTCCAAATTCCTAGAATTCCTTTTCTTTTCTTCTTTCTTCTTTTTCTTTCTTCCTTCTTTTTCTCTTTTCTTTTCTTTTCTTTTTCTTTTTCCTTTTTCTTTTCTTTTTCTTTTTCTTTTTCTTTTTCCTTTCTTCTCAACCGAACCGGTCACCTCCCCTCACCGCCGGTTCTTCACCGGTGACCGGTTCTTCGACGGTTCGACGGCTCAGCAACTGGCCGGCGTGACGGCGAAGCCGGATCTGGCCTCCGTTCATCTCGAATTGGCGGCACGGCGGCGGATCTACTCGATTTTGGTTCAGTCCCTTCTCCTCCTCCATCGGCCTTCCTTCGCCGTTCCCCGCCTCAACGGTGGCCTCCCACGTCTTCCTCTTCCTCCGACGGTGGTGTGGCTGCAGTGGCGGCGGCTGGTTTGGCTGGCACCGCGAGATCCCCTTTCTCTTTTCTTCTCCTTCTCGGCTTTCCGCCGGTCTTCCTTCCTTCCTTCTCCTTTCCCGCCGCCGGCTACCTCTTTTCTTCCTCTGGCCGGTGGTGGTTCACTCTCTTTCTTTCTCCCTCGCCGGCGGTGGCATCTCCGCCACCGTCAGCCTCACCTGGAGGTATCGGGTTTCCTCCCCCGATCTGCCTTTCCATTTCTGTTTTGTTTCCCTTTTTTAGTTTATTTTTATATAACATACTATATGTTATATACTATACTTTATACTTTATACATATAATATATATACTATATATTACATATATATTATTTCATATATGGTATAATACAATATATATTATATATAATATACATATTGTATGTTACAAAATATATATATATATAGTATATATATATGTATATTTATATATTTTAAAATTAAATAACATTTATATAAATATTTATATAAATGTTATAATTCCATATATATTGTATTTACAATATATATACCTTTAAACTTTAATGTAATTTAATATTTACATTTTCTCAAATATGTATATACTTATATATATACACACAATGTTGTAAATAATACATATGTACTATTTAAATTTATTAAATAGTATATATACTTATATATACCAACGTATATTTAATATATACTGTATGTCATACGGTATTTAAATACATATGTATTTACATCAAAATACATTTATATAATTTGTAATTATATAAACATATTTTATTTTCATTTCTCATTTTCTTATTTAATTTGGACTTCCATTATCCAAATTAAATTTCCTCCTTTCATTATTTTCCATAATTCCAATTTTATTTTCCTTCACTCGTATTTCTCGATTTACCACTTCTTCAGTTCTCGGGATTTTCACTAATATCTCGTTTTCAAAATTTTATTTATTTATTCATTTTCAATATTTATTCTCTCCAATATTTATTTCCAATAAATAGAAAATTTACGGTTATCACATTCTCCTCACCTTAAGAAATTCGGTCCTCCGAATTTAACTTAAGTCCAAAGGTGGTATATGCCGTATACTTACGACTTCTGACCTCTAGGTCATCCTCCAAGTAATACTGCCAGTACACTTTCAGTATTCAAGATTACTTTAGACCACTACATGCTGTCTTTCATCATATATGTTCATTTCTCAAATCGAGAGTTATTCATTTCCACTCTTTTCACATAAGAGTCCACGTACAGTGTTTTTCATGTCACAGCTGCTCTATGCTGTTCATTATCCATTCTTCTCACTTAGTGCCAAGTCGATATAGTTTAAAACTATCAATTACACATGTCACTCAGTTATATGTAATTGTCCCAGTAGCTTATACATCTCATGCACGCGCTCTCCCGACATCATGGAGCGTTTACATCTCACGCTCATATATGTATACATCAGTATGGAGCGGTGCTATCAATACACTTGGGATCTCAAAGCCTCTTGCTATTTCTCATTAGCATATGGCATCTCAGAGACTCCCATCACATGTAATGTTCACTGGAACTATACATACTTTCACACCATTTCACACTCATACTTCAACTATGGAACTAGAGAATCTAGGAGTCTAATAATGGAAAGTGATTCTATTTAGATCTTCAATCTTTAATCACTTCCATATCATCATTTCTCTCTTGGACTCTTTATTGTCCACAATATTCATTTTCTCTTTTATTCCACCAAGGCTGCATCTCATTACAGACTTTACTATAGATCATCTCTTATAGTCATAGATCAGGAGACTATCATGTTCTCTTCATGTAGTATGGCCTTTAAATCTCTTTTCATAATTTAGATTCCACAATTGAATCCTCAATTTATATATTTAATCACCACATCATATATACACCTCCACCATTTCTATCATGTTAAGGTGGTTATATGTATAAACATTTTTCTACTTAGATACTGGCAGTAAACATATCATTCCTCTTACTCCTTTGAGTACCATTATTTTCAATTATCAAATCCGACTTGTTTTTACATCTTGCCATTGTCATGTGATAACCATCACGAGATTACTTTTCAGTTTTAATTTCGGGAACTATTTCATGTTCCCTACTCATCATGCATCTTATCTTCTTATTCCACTTTCATTTTCGTTTCCATATTTCCACTTTTATCATTTCAGTCGGTTTTCTCAAGTGGTATGGTATTCTACAGTATAACCTCTTTACATTTTGCATACCATCTTCTCTTCCCACTTATCCGTTTACCGACTTTAGTTTCTTTAATTATGTCTCATTAGTAAAGCAGCTAGTCCCAACACTCTTCTATAGACTGGCAATAATATCTAGCTAGACTCCTTATTAATTTCGTATCTCCCAGGAAGAGACACTGTCTAGCCAAATCTTTTATTAGCCAATCTTAACACAAATCCACAATCTTTAAGAGTTTAAAGGATCATACTAAAATGCTGCTCATATTTCATTTGTACTTTAGGCTCTATCAGTATTTCATCAATTTACTCATGTATGGATGCCTCATTCTTTAAGCCTATATACTTCACAAAACAACTCATTAACCTTGTAACCTCAATAGGAACTCGTAAAATTTACTCCGAGTTCTAATCATCATCTTATAGACCTCAATCTCCAATCTTTTATCTAAGGACACTTTATACCGAGGCTAGTCTTATAAACTCCTCATGCATATCGAATCAGATCCATAAAGCGTCTATTTCATCTGTAGATGAATATTTGTTCTTCACAAGGCTTTATTAATAATAGGAATTTAATATATCCTTTTTAATTCATCTGTGTCCCAATATCATCAGTGCTTCTCTCATTTACACTTATACAGATAACTTTATGATCCCCAAATTACGTTATCTGTATTTCCCTCAATTACACTTATACACGTGCATTTCATTATTTTCACATTTTCCAGAGTGGATTTCTTAAGCTTTCGGATTCTTCTATGTTCTCCGATATAAGCTTAGAATTAGATTTCATATCATCAACCGAGTCAATGTTAGCTCGATTTCTCTAATCTATACAACTCTGAAAAATTTATCAGGGATCATATACGATATTTTCTTTAGTCACACATCTCTTATTATTTCGAACATTTCATCTCATGTCATATCATTTTCACTATATATCTTCAAGGTAAAAAACAAAAAACATTTAATATTCAATCATTTTAAAATATTATCCACCTTGATTTTATTATTTGTACTATTCACTTTCTCAGTCATTTTCTGTATTCATTTCACTTTTCATAGTATTCAACGATCCCGTAATAATTTAATACACTCTGAATTTCCAGGCTTTACAGTCTATAACCGGGCCAATCATCTTATGACATTCCACTATACACTCATTGGATCGCATCGTGTAAGGCCACGGCCCGTCCGCCGTCCGCCGTCCGCCGTCCGCCGTCCGCCGTCCGCCGTCCGCCGTTACATATCTATACCGTCCTCTTTTGGCGAGCACACTGGCCCCCTCAAGGATCTATCATGAGGCCCAGTCCGTTCACTAGGTCACTCACCATTTGCGTCCATAATCTACGTGTAAGTGGAATCAGTAATAGGGATCGTTATATTCATCTCATCTCCTCTATACCATTAATAACTCCATTACTATCAATGGATTCCAATTCAGCTCGGTTTTATCACTGTTCCGAACATCGCCCAACATAAGGGCATTTTCGTCATTTCGACATTTATTTCTTTCTCCCCAGTATACACAGGAATCAATGATCTCATTATCCATGTGCTGATATTATCCTTTCTGATACTTATATCAGCAATTTAGATCTTATTCGATTTCGACAGAGAAATCCACTAAAATCCATAATTGGTTTAATCTTGCATAAATGCAGCTTTACATCCTCAATTTCTCTGTCAAATCGATCAATTCCAACTTCTGTTGGTCTATCTTGACTCCCGATAAAATTTTGGAGGTAGGGGTATTTTGGTCATTTTGGCAAAAATTTTCTCTCTCTTTAAATTACCCTCCATCGGTGATCTTACAGTCTATTTAATGATGATACTTCATTCCCCTTTATATCATCATTTTTGGGTCTCAGTTCGATCCGGATCGAAAGTACTGGTGGGGCCCTCACCGAGTCCTTTCCGTTCCTTACCGAACAGGCCTTCATTTAGATTATAAGATCACCAACATCCTGGTAATTTCTGAGCTATTTTCTTCTTTAACATTCTCAACTTACACTTCCTCACTCCTTTTAAATCATTTTACTCAGTTTATAATCAATTTATTTTCTCTATGTATTTAGACGACACAGTACTACCGAGGATGTTTAACACTTTCCTTCAAAAAGTATCAACAGACATCAGGCCAACCCTGCTCTGATACCATTAAATCTGTCACATCCTGTGACCATATTTTTCACGTATTTCTATACAACTTATCCGGTTGGGCTGTCTGTGATACTTCACTTTTCATATTCATTTAACTATTAAATATAAAATTAGTATTATCAATTACATCCCCTATTTAGATTCTCAAGAAAGTAGTACTGAAAGTAAGTCTAAATACAGAAAATAAATGATCATACCTCATATTATAAATCAAGCTGTCTCAGTGTCTCCAATTGTGCAGCTCGAAATCCTCAGATGTCAGATCTCTTGATCCTCAAAAATTTGAAATGTTAATATTAAGGGGTGAGCAAACCATGGCTCAGTAAGAGAGTTATATGCAAGACTTGATATTCAGCTATGTTGGCTCTTATAGGCGATACCGAGAGGGGGGTGAATCGGTTTTTTAACTAACTATAAGCTCGTTTTTCGGTTTCTCTAAATTCTCTAGCCTATATTAATAATTTCTAAGTTCTCTAGGCTAGGCAAGCGTGCAATCCAAGTTTAATGCAATAAACACAATATAATTGCAATTAATTAAAGAGAGTAGGGAAAGAGAGATTTACACAATCGATTTATATAGGTTCGGCAACCTTGCCTACGTCCTCTACCTTGAGACGCTCCCAAGGATTTTCTCCAAATCCACTATCTTAAATTTGTGATTATAATCCCTCTTTTCAAGGCTCAAGAGTAACCTCCCTCTTTTTCTAGGCTCAAGAGAAACCTCTCTCTTTTTCTTAGGCTAAAGAGTAACCTCCCTCTTTTTCAAGGCTTAAGAGAAACCTCCCCTTTTTACAAGGATTGAATTGGTTTTACAAATGAGTAATCAAAGAGAGCCTCTAGATAGGCAAGTGATTACAGAAATTAAGCACAAGGAAAAAGCCTATATAAGATTTGTGCTAAGCACTACAAGGAATAAGAGAATGATAGATGATGGAAACTTTGTAGCTCTTGATTTGTTGTTTGAGGCTTGTAGATTTGAGGAATATGAGATTTTGAGTTGCTGAGTGGTTCCTCTTCCTTCCTTTAGCTTCTAGGCCTCTATTTATAGTCCCTTGGATGTATTCTAGCCGTTGGGTGGAGCCAAATCTCGGATATTACCGTTGTCTCACAAAAACTAGCCGTTATAGGCTATTTTCGAGCAAAGGGATCGATCCCTTTCCATAGGGGATCGATCCCTTTTGTCCAGAATCTTGATTCTGGGCTTCAGGGACCTTTTCTAGCTGTTGGGAGCTTACTGCCAAAAGGGGATCGATCCCTTCCCTTAGAGGATCTATCCCTTCTCTCCAGAAGGTGATTTCCTGCACTTTTTGAGTTAGAAATGATGTGGTCTTTGATCCTAATCCAACCCAAAACATTTTGGCATTTTTGTGGGAGTTTTTCTTGACTTTCTCAAATGGAAACATGGTCTAAAAATTCATCAAGTGATTTTCTAAAATATTCAAAACATTTACAAAGTATTAAGACCAATAAGAGTATGCATCATTAAATCATGGTCTTAATGTTTGATATGATCACTTGAAATGTATTGAGAAAATCATGTGTGATAAGGCAAATTTACAATATGAATTAAAGCATTAAAGCTTGCTTAAGTTTTTGTCATTTCAAAATACATATGTCAATTTAAAGCTAACAATCTCCCCCTTTTTGATATGACAAAACTTAATGTAAATTTGCTTTGAAAATTCTTTGATAAAAGACTCCCCCTCAAATAAAGCAGGGTTTTATAAAGCTCCCCCTTAATATATGCATGGGTTTTGAAAAAGAATTTTCAAACTATTTTCCCCATTATCTCTCCCCCTTAATATTTCTCCTTATATCTATCTCTCCCTTTATCTATCTCTCCCCCTTTTTGTCATAGCAAAAAGAAGGAAAAAAAATAAAAAATATGCTCCCCCTAAAATCATGGCTATGTGAGAACAAATAAAAATGCTCCATCCAACATGAAACATGTTAGTACATGGGACTTATAGCACAAATAAATAAGTCAATATTCACAAAGAGTATGAAATATTCATGCAATGAATATGACTTATGATCCTATACCAATTGTTTATAAATAATTTTGATACCAATTGTTGATAAGTAATTTTGCAAGAAGATTCCAATTGGTAAGAAGTTAAGCACGCACCTAAGTATATCAATTGTTCTCTAAGGTCCAACTAAGGTGCATGGTAATACATCATGATTATGAGCTAAAATTAGATGACATATCATATGCATGAGCTCATAAATCATGTTCAAGCAAGAATGTGCATAGAATCAAGATATATAGCAATTAACTACAAATTCTAGCACAGAAGAGTGTCATGCAAAAATAACCTAAGAGAATTCTTCTCTATTTGTCATTTCAATCTAAGGAGCATGAGAAGAGTTATCAATTTAAAGCTCGTACCAATTGGCAATTTAGATTTGGCTTACCAATTGTGGAAAATATGGTTGCTAATGATACTAATTGTTATTTCAATCTAAACACCAATTGTTACTAATGGTTGACTTAGTCATTTTGCATGAATCCAATATCTATGTGTAGTGTGTTCATGTCAAGAAAATAATCATTCCAAATATGCAAGAACACAATCACACATCATCAAATATGCATATGGATCAATTAAACATAAGCATACTATCATAAAGTATTAATCCATATTCATATTCACAAAGTTATACCATATGGAAGATTCATAAAATCAAAGTATTCAAGCAAACACATTTTCTTCCATGTTTTCAAGCACAAAAATCCTATGCTCATTTTCCAATTCAAGTCCATAACCAATTATGAGCAAGGAAAGATTAAAATAATAAATGCATGGATATCAAGTTTTGTTCAAGTTTGCATTTATCTTTGAATGTTGGTGTTGTCATTAAGACCCTAGTTCTTTAAGTACAAGGATGATAAAGTTTCATTCATTTGAACATTTAGGATCCATTTACCATCACAAATTATAGGCCAATGACCATTATTAATTGTTGAATTTACATTTGAAATCAATCCACTAGATGTATAATTATCATGAAACCTAGTGTGGAATTGATAAGTCAAGCTAAGATACATAATCCTATAAGCATGCTTGACAAAGATGAACAAAAAGGAATGAAGAATATTCATTATGCACAAGTTCATCAAATTCTCAAAAAATATCCATAAATCATTGAAATAAATCTCAAATTATGTTTAAGCATTCATTGAAAATATATTTCAAGATTATTTCAAGATTTATGCAATTCATGAATGTTTTCAACAAGGAAAATGATTTTGCACTTATGAGTTTAATGAAAAATGATATTGATTGTTGAAAGTGATACCATTTGTTGGAAATGATACAAATTGATGAAGTTAAGGCATGATATCAATGAAAAATGATTTTTCATATATTAAAGATCATCAAAAAGAAGTTAAAACAATGAATTTTAAGTTGAGAAGAAGGAAGATATCAAGAAAGTGAAAAATCCTTCTCAAATTCGGTTGAAAAAGTGCAGAAATGCCCTTTTTGGCCTGAGGGGATCGATCCCTTTTGGAGGGGGATCGATTCCTTAAGTCCAGAATGCACCAATTCTGTTTTCTGCTCAAGGGGATCGATCCTGCTTGTTGAGGGATCGATCCCTCATCCTGTATCTGCAGATTTTTGACAGAAAATCCAACCTTTGAGGTACCAAAACTTTGTTTTTGAGTATTTTAAGTCCAAGTAATGGTTTAAACATTTGTAAAACATGATTTTGGACTTGTATGAATGAAAATCATGAATGAAAAACCATTTAACAATAGATTTTGCAATTTTGGAAGGATTTTCACCAATAAAAGCATTTTTGGCCTCAAAGGAGGTCATTTTGAGAGTTATGCATATTTTGGCCAAACCAATGCATTGGATACCACAGATATGTCAAAACAAACTTGTTCACATAGGTTTTAAGCACATATATCATTAAAGCTTACATCTTGTGAACAACATGCCATAATTTCCAACATACAAGTTCTTCATTCATGCTCATGACATGAGATTTTGTGTAAATGACATATTTGATCATTTGAGGCAAGTAAATACATTGTCAACACATAGAAAACTTGCTCAAAATGCAGAAATCCAATAATCACTTCAAAATCATAAATCATGCTTTTCATTCAATGCATCAATTACTATTCATCAAACATTCAAAGATCATTGTCATGCCTTTTTGTTCAATCATTCAACTCACAATGCATCAAGAATCATCAACCAACTTTCTCATCAAGGCACAAATAATCAAATAAAAGTTTTAAAGAGTAAAGAATTAATCTTACAAAACTCCTTTGCTTGAGTATGCTTTGCCTTGAATTGTTGAGTCCACCTTGAGCTATTCTTTGAAGAATTGTTGTGATGGATCCTCAAGCTTTTCCTTTTTCTCATTGGCACAAGCAAACTCCATAGAGGTGTGTAGAGCACTCAAACCCCATTGTTTCTTTGTAACTCCATGCTCTAACACTCCTACAACAAACAAATTCAAGCATGCTTTGGTACCCAAATTTTCTTGGGTCCATGAGAGTTAGTACAAATAATTTTTGATCCTTTTGGGATCCATTTCAAGCACAATTCATCATTATTTACAGCATGCTTAGGCACCCACATTTTTCTAACCACTCTTCCTCTAAATGTGGTTTTTCTATTTGTGCATACTTGTGAGGTGTGGCCTATTCTATTGCAAAGTGAGCATGTGAGAGATGAATCATGCATGGTATTTTTGCTCACTAGGAAATTCTTAAGATGAGTTTCTTTTTGTTTAGCATTATAGCCTAACCCATCTTTGTCAAGGAAAGCTCTTTGGGTCTCTAACATGTGATCTAGCTTTTGTTGACCCATATAAAACCTAGAAAATGAGTTATGCAAATTTGTGTTCTTTTTATTTAACTCATTTATTTCTAAGTTGGCATCTTCTAGTTTCTTTTCAAATTCTATCTTAGCACTAGTCAAGGCTTCATTTTCTATTTTTAATTTAGCAATGATTTTCTTATATTTAGAATTCATGCATTGAAATTCATTTGCTAAATCATCAAAGGCATTTTGTAGTTCACTAAAGGTATAATCATTATCTTCACTAGAACTACTACTAGCCTCATCATCACTAATGGCCATAAAGCATGAGTAGGCTTCCTCATTATCTACATTTTCCTCATCGGAGCTATCACTATCGCTCCATGCAGCCACAAATGCTTTCTTCCTAGGCTTCCTCTCCTTTTCTTTCCTAAGTAAGGGGCAATCTAGCTTAATGTGACCTAGTTCATTACATTCATAGCACACTAAGGGGTCTTTTTCTCTTCTACTTGACTCCCCTCTTTGATGTCTCCTATTATTTTCTTTTTCTTTCATTCTCATGAACCTATTAAATCTTTTGGCAAACATTGCCATTTCCTTCTCTTCCTCATTTCCACTCTCATCACTATCATCTTCAAGGACCTCATGAGTGGAAGACTTAAGTGCTACCCCTACTTTCTTTGAAGGCTCTACATTTCTTTTTAATTTCATTTCATGAGTAAGTAGAGACCCCATAAGTTCATCTAAAGGCAAGGTGTTTGGATCCTTAGATTCTTCTATAGCGGTTACCTTAGCCTCCCAAGATTTAGGCAAACTATTCAAAATTTTCTTTACCATTTCAACATTGGAATAAGTCTTGCCTAGAGCCTTAAGTCCATTAATTATATCATTAAACCTAGTGAACATTTCACTAATGGACTCATTTTCTTTCATCCTAAATAGCTCATAATCATGTGTGAGCATTCCTACTTTGGTTTCTCTAACTTGATTGGTCCCCTCATGTGTGATGGCTAATTTGTCCCATATTTGCTTGGCATTCTCACATAATGATACTCTATTATATTCATTGGGACCTAAAGCACAAAAGAGGGTGTGCATAGCCTTGGCATTCATTTGTGCCAATCTCATGTCATTTGTGTCCCACTCATCCTCATCCTTAGGGACATCTTTTCCATCTACTTTCTTCATGGGAATTCTAGGACCATTTACTATAATTCTCCACACTTCATAATCATTTGATTGTACAAATAACATCATTCTAGTTTTCCAATATGAATAATTTTCACCATTGAAGAGTGGAGGTCTAACTAATGATTGTCCCTCTTCTCCTAGGGGTGTGCCTACATTCAAGTGAGCCATTTATGATCGTTTTGCTCGATAGAGGTTAGTCTAAATCAATCTCGAGCCCAAGCTCTGATACCAATCGTTGGCTCTTATAGGCGATACCGAGAGGGGGGGTGAATCGGTTTTTTAACTAACTATAAGCTCGTTTTTCGGTTTCTCTAAATTCTCTAGCCTATATTAATAATTTCTAAGTTCTCTAGGCTAGGCAAGCGTGCAATCCAAGTTTAATGCAATAAACACAATATAATTGCAATTAATTAAAGAGAGTAGGGAAAGAGAGATTTACACAATCGATTTATAGAGGTTCGGCAACCTTGCCTACGTCCTCTACCTTGAGACGCTCCCAAGGATTTTCTCCAAATCCACTATCTTGAATTTGTGATTACAATCCCTCTTTTCAAGGCTCAAGAGTAACCTCCCTCTTTTTCTAGGCTCAAGAGAAACCTCTCTCTTTTTCTTAGGCTAAAGAGTAACCTCCCTCTTTTTCAAGGCTTAAGAGAAACCTCCCCTTTTTACAAGGATTGAATTGGTTTTACAAATGAGTAATCAAAGAGAGCCTCTAGATAGGCAAGTGATTACAGAAATTAAGCACAAGGAAAAAGCCTATATAAGATTTGTGCTAAGCACTACAAGGAATAAGAGAATGATAGATGATGGAAACTTTGTAGCTCTTGATTTGTTGTTTGAGGCTTGTAGATTTGAGGAATATGAGATTTTGAGTTGCTGAGTGGTTCCTCTTCCTTCCTTTAGCTTCTAGGCCTCTATTTATAGTCCCTTGGATGTATTCTAGCCGTTGGGTGGAGCCAAATCTCGGATATTACCGTTGTCTCACAAAAACTAGCCGTTATAGGCTATTTTCGAGCAAAGGGATCGATCCCTTTCCATAGGGGATCGATCCCTTTTGTCCAGAATCTTGATTCTGGGCTTCAGGGACCTTTTCTAGCTGTTGGGAGCTTACTGCCAAAAGGGGATCGATCCCTTCCCTTAGGGGATCTATCCCTTCTCTCCAGAAGGTGATTTCCTGCACTTTTTGAGTTAGAAATGATGTGGTTTTTGATACTAATCCAACCCAAAACATTTTGGCATTTTTGTGGGAGTTTTTCTTGACTTTCTCAAATGGAAACATGGTCTAAAAATTCATCAAGTGATTTTCTAAAATATTCAAAACATTTACAAAGTATTAAGACCAATAAGAGTATGCATCATTAAATCATGGTCTTAATGTTTGATATGATCACTTGAAATGTATTGAGAAAATCATGTGTGATAAGGCAAATTTACAATATGAATTAAAGCATTAAAGCTTGCTTAAGTTTTTGTCATTTCAAAATACATATGTCAATTTAAAGCTAACAAGCTATTTATATGCTGAAAATAATTTTTCACTTTCTTTTAAATCTTCCTAACTGGCTCTAGGCTCACATGTAGGAAGGATACTACAGTCGGCTAGGGATCCGGATAGAGTAAGGCAGGTATTTTAGAATACCTGGCTTGTCCCGGAACCTAGAAGCAACTGTAGAGAGTACTACATTCCTTGTTTTCAAAACGATAAAATTTTCGTTTTCACAGAGTAAATCACTTATTTCTTTTCACTTCAGTATAATTTAAAACACGTGACAGTTCAATAATAAAACAATGGTTTCCTTCACTATAATTAAAAACACGTGACAGTACAGTGGTCTGTAAATATCCAAGTCATTGGATAACCACTTCTGAAATTATTTCATGTTATTCTTTTTGAATAAACATTAATTTCTCTTTAATTCAATAACCGTATCTTACAGTTCAGTAAAACAGTATATTTAGTAAAACAGTATCTTGATACGGTACAGTCAGAAAACAGTAAACAATAGCTACCAATTTAGTAAACAGTAAACAGTATAAATATGGTAGCTTTCATATCAGTATCATAGAGACCAGGCAACACCCTAAATATATCATGCTATAATAATATCATCCCAAATAGGGGAAACACATGAGGTCTATGGCCATAGTCTATAAGGTCTTCAGTGTGTACTGATCAGGTGTCCACTGGGACGCTGATAATAGGATCAGTATCTATCAGCACTAACACGTGACACGTGAGCATGATATGTGGCCTAACAGTCTCAAAACAGTAAACACGTGATATAGACCCCATTTATGAAATCACTTTCACTAAATATAAGTTTAATCAATCCACAAATATTCATAAGGAAAATATTTTCATCTTATGAATAACATTTATAAAATATTCATACTGGGGTCATCATTCCCTAAAATATTCTAAACATTATAGAACATCATAAATCATATTTTCTATACGGTGAAAACAGTTTATAAAATAATCATTGTAAAACACAAAGGTCATAACTGTCCTTTTTCACCGTAACACATATACGCACGCTTTTCCGTGCTTTCTATGAAAAACATGATTTTCAAAGTTATCGGGATTCAAATCAATTATTTTTATGATTTATGAAAAATCAAGATATTTATTTTCCAAATCACCACTCCCGTCCCGTGTTTTCTCTGTAAACACATGCGGAGACCTTTTAGTCTCAAAACACTGTTTTTCACCTTTAATTACCTTTATGGAATTTTCTATAAACACTTATTTTCACCATTGAACCCATAAAGGTTATTTATAAAATCAAGTGAATATTTGAAGAAAGATTAGTAAAATATTCACTTTGGTCCTTTTCATTTTTCACCTCGTTTCACGTGAAATATCACCTATCGGAATAAATTTAGGTGATTTCCTTTTTCACCATTTTCAAAACATGAATATTTTAAAATTAATTATCAATATATTCATATTTTATGAAAACTAATCGATTTCTCGATTTTCGTGTTGAAAATCGTTTCTCGTGATGAAAAATCATTTATTATGATTTTCGGTAATTTTTCCAATAATTTTCGACAGTACAACGGCTGCCGATTGGCTAGCCTCCTGCACAAAAATACAGTTTAGATCTCAACCGATAAATCACCACAATTCCAAACCGATAAATCACCACAATTTTCAACCAATTACTATCAATTGCATTTATAAAATTTAAATGCATAATTTAAAACATGTGTGCCGATATCCTTACAGGCTGCACATGTCCCCCTTACCTATTTCGGGTCGGCGACTGCCTCTCGAAGGTCGCGCCCGTGTTCACCTCACCCGATACCATCGGCTCGGTCATCGAGGGAATTTTCTGAAATTAAGTTCTAAAATTTAGAATTTTTTCATAATTATTTAAATAAATAAATTATTTAAATAATTTAATATTTTTTGGGATTTCTTATCGATTCCCGTAATTCCCGGGATTTCCCGTAATTTTTGAATTCTCGGGAATTTTCCAAATTCCTAGAATTCCTTTTCTTTTCCTCTTTCTTCTTTTTCTTTCTTCCTTCTTTTTCTCTTTTCTTTTCTTTTCTTTTCCTTTTTCCTTTTTCTTTTCTTTTTCTTTTTCTTTTTCCTTTCTTCCCAGCCGAACCGGTCACCTCCCCTCACCGCCGGTTCTTCACCGGTGACCGATTCTCCGGCGGTTCGACGGCTCAGCAGCTGGCCAGCGTGATGGCGAAGCTGGATCTGGCCTCCGTTCATCCCGAATCGGCGGCACGGCGGCGGATCTACTCGATTTTGGTTCGGTCCCTTCTCCTCCTCCGTCGGCCTTCCTCCACCGTTCCCCGCCTCAACGGTGGCCTCCCACGTCTTCCTCTTCCTCAGACGGTGGTGTGGCTGCAGTGGCGGCGGCTGGTTTGGCCTGCACCGCGAGATCCCCTTTCTCATTTCTTCTCCTTCTCGGCTTTCCGCCGGTCTTCCTTCCTTCCTTCCTTCTCCTTTCCCGTCGCCGGCTACCTCTTTTCTTCCTCTGGTCGGTGGCGGTTCACTCTCTTTCTTTCTCCCTCGCCAGCGGTGGCATCTCCGCCACCGTCAGCCTCACCTGGGGGTATCGGGTTTCCTCCCCCGATCTGCCTTTCCATTTCTGTTTTGTTTCCTTTTTTTAGTTTATTTTTATATAACATACTATATGTTGTATACTATACTTTATACTTTATACATATAATATATATACTATATATTACATATATATTATTTCATATATGGTATAATACAATATATATTATATATAATATACATATTGTATGTTACAAAATATATATAATATATATATATATGTATATTTATATATTTTAAAATTAAATAACATTTATATAAATATTTATATAAATGTTATAATTCCATATATATTGTATTTACAATATATATACCTTTAAACTTTAATGTAATTTAATATTTACATTTTCTCAAATATGTATATACTTATATATATACACACAATGTTGTAAATAATACATATGTACTATATAAATTTATCAAATAGTATATATACTTATATATACCAACGTATATTTAATATATACTATATGTCATACGGTATTTAAATACATATGTATTTACATCAAAATACATTTATATAATTTGTAATTATATAAACATATTTTATTTTCATTTCTCATTTTCTTATTTAATTTGGACTTCCATTATCCAAATTAAATTTCCTCCTTTCATTATTTTCCATAATTCCAATTTTATTTTCCTTCACTCGTATTTCTCGATTTACCACTTCTTCAGTTCTTGGGATTTTCACTAATATCCCGTTCTCAAAATTTTATTTATTTATTCATTTTCAATATTCATTCTCTCCAATATTTATTTCCAATAAATGGAAAATTTACGGTTATCACATTAAATTTGTCAGAATATTTATTAGATGGATACTATAAACCCTGTCCTAAATAGCTATCCCATTTACTTCCCTTTTAAAACTACATGTTTGCTTTCAACTCAAATTATTTGACATGTACTTCACCTTCATGATAAATTGAGAAAATGCATGAGTGTATCAATTTGGTCATTGAATTGAAAGGATAACAAATAAATGTTAACAAATTTTGATTTTTTTTTCTAAAAAATTCTTGCATTGCTTAAAGAAAAGAAAAAAAATTGATGAAGAGAGAAGAAAATATGAATCTAAAACTGTGCTAGCATCTCTTCAGCATGATTGAATAAAGACTTAATAGAAGATGGGATGAGAAATGAAGATAAAGGATTGAACAAAGAGAATTCAACAAGGACAAGATGAGCTTGAGAATATTGTTACCACAATTAAGATTGCATTTGCATACAGTTATAGGAATTTCATAGAATGTTTTCGGTGGCATGACATTGACATTGGCGTTGGCATTACATGCAACCAAAAAATGTCTTCAAATGAGCATCAAGCTTTGCTTGGCACATAAGATAAGATGATAGGAGAATTCCTTAATCTTTATAATTGAAAAAGATTAGGAAGTTTCATTCATTAGTCTTATGATAGAAAAGACTTAAAGAAAAAAAACATTTTTTGCACTCATTTCCTTAGTCCTATGATAGAAAGGATAAGGAAATTCCGTTTTGCAAAATTTAAGAAGTTTTGTTTTGCATTCCTTAATCTTATAATAGAAAAGATTAGGAAATTTCATTCATTAGTCTTATGATAGAAAAGACTTTAAAAAATCATTTTTTTGTGCATTTGTTCATTCATCCTATGATAGAAAGGATAAAGAAATTCCATTTTGCATCATTCTTAGTCTTATGATAAAAGAGATTAAGAAGTTTTGTTTTGCATTCCTTAATCATATAATAAAAAAGATTAGGAAATTTCATTCATTAGTCTTATGATAGAAAAGACTTATAAAAAAAATCATTTTTTGTGCATTTGTTCATTCATCCTATGATAGAAAGGACAAGAAAATTCCATTTTGCATCATTCTTAGTCTTATGATAGAAGAGACTAAGACATTTTGTTCCTTAATCTTATGATAGAAAAGATTAGGAAATTTCATTCTTTAATCTTATGATAGAAATGATTAAAAAAAAACCTTCATTTTGCATCATTCCTTAGTCTTGTGATAGGAGAGACTAGGCAATTTCATCTTGGATTCCTTAATCTTATGATAGGAAAGACTAGGAATTTCACTTTGCATTCCTTAATCTTGTGATAGAAAGGATTAGGAAATCTCATTCTATAGTCTTATGATAGGAAAGACTAGGAAAATTCATGTTTTTGCATTCCTTAATCTTATGATTAGGAAATTTCATTCCTTAGTCTTAGGATAGAAAAGACTAAAAAATTCCATTCTGCATTCATTTCCTTAGTTTCATGATAGAAGAGGCTAAGAAACTTCATTTTGCATTCATTCCTCAATCTTTATAGGAGAAGAAGATTAGGAAACTTCATTTGGCATTTATTCCTTAGTCTTATGAGGGAGAAGACTAGAAAATATCATATTTTACAAAGAATTCATTGATAGGTAGTGCATTCAGACAAAATGGTTGTCTATGTCTTTGCACAATTACTGTTTCACAGCAAAGAGGAAAGAGGGCAGCTGTAGATACCTTATTTTGTCCGAACAATTTTAATTAAAAAAATTGAAAAAAAACTAGCAAAAAAATAAAAATAAATAAATTAAACTCATTCTTCAATGCCCATGCATCATGCAAATTTAAGCCAAGGTTGACTTCAAAGATTTAGATCAAATATGAATAAGTAAATAAAAGGAAAATAAATCATGCAAAAAAAGGAAATAATTAAATGGAATAAAAGCTGAAAATAAATTACCAAAAATAAAATAATGAAAAGGAAATAAATAAAAAAAGATGGAAAGGTCAAATGAAAATAAATGAAGAAAATCCCATGATTACGGGATTAATAAACTCATTGATTCATTTTCCAAAAGAAGATACAAAAAAATATGTATATAAAAGGGGGAGGATACACGATTTTTACACAGTGAAGGGAGGGGAGAGACCAAAAAAAAAGGAGAGAAAAGAGCCACCATCCTTGGCTACTCGAACCTCATCACCGTCCATAGCCACGCTTTGCTACTGTTGGGTCTTTGTATCGCTGCTTGCAACACTGCTCCAGGATCGTGTCTTCCATTCCTGCCACTCTTATACGCCGTCGAGCCTTCCTCCATCCGGCTTGCTCATCTTCATTTAGCAGCCTCTACAATTATCGTCTCTCCATCACCACTCATCTTCATCACTGCACTGCTACACTGCCGCACAGTCCTGCTCGCACTGTTCCCCATTGCCTCCTTCCCATCCTTCACCTGTTGCTGCATCATTGTTGCCGTCACAGCCACCGTTATAGGCTCACACCATCATTGTCGCACTTGCCTACCTCGTGCACCACCCATCCACACTTCACGTTGCTTCCTTCATTCACGCCTGTACCAAGCCATTACACCTCTGCTCTGCTTTAAACAGCATCACCTTCATTGCTTCATCACGTTGCGGTGTCTTGGAGTGAAGCTGTCATCTGTCGCTACCCTTCTACTGCAGAACCCATCTCCCCTGCAACCACCATTTAACCGTTTCTCTCCTTGCTGCGACTACCTTGCTGCTTGTTGTTGCAAACTGTTGACGGTTCTCCCCTATATTGCCTAGCTGCTGCTGCATTCCTGGCAATTTTTCTGGCATCTTTGCCTTACTTGGAGTCGTCTCGGCTGCCATGCCATTGTTTCTCGCTGCATTGTTCCTGCCCGTCCCCATCTGCATCACTTCCTCTGCTGCGTGCCACACTGTTGTGAAGGGACGTGGAGCTTGTTTGAAGAAGACAAGGTTTTGGTTTTTAAGGTATGCATAAATTCTTTATTTTATCCTTTTCAATTCTGTTTTCTTTGGTTTATTTATTTCAAAAAATATATATATGATAATAATAAGGGATTTCATTCTTGTATGCTTATCTATTAGGAGATGTACAAGCATATATGTATACGTATGTATATTATTTTTTTCTTGAGTTGTCAGACGATTTTTTTTAAAACAAACAAATAAATAAATAATGAGTTATTTAGAAATAAATAATTGAACAATAAAAAATCATAAAAGATAAAAACATATAAATAAATAAATGATAAATACAAATTAAAAAAATTAAATTTCCGATGATAAGATTTCGAATAAATCACAAGTAGTGATTCTTCGATAATCTTTAGGATCGAGAAAAATCCTTAGATGAGCGTATTGGAACATTTAATTGGTTTTATCTCGATTTCAAAATTCTTTAAATAAATTAATATAAAAAATAAAAATAAATTAATCAAATATAAAATTTAAAATGAACAAATAAATAAATATAAAATATGAATTATAAATAAATAAATAAAGAAAATATAAATTTAAAAGAATATCCTATGATAGGATTTCTTAGAAATCACAAGTAGTGATTCTTTGATAATCCTTAGGGTCGAAATGAAATATTTGAATATTACCAGCGTATTGGGGTATTCAAGTAATTTTTCTTCAATGAAACAAATTAATATTAATAAACAAATAATAAATAAATAAAATTTTTAAACAAATAAATAAGAGTACAAAATTGTTACAATTAACCTTCGAAAATAAATGATAATCAAACAATTAAAAATTAAAAAAAAGTATAAGTTTTAAAGATTGTCCGATGATGAGATGTTACGGAATTCACAAGTAGTGATTCTTAACTGATCTCTAGGTGAGAGAGATCTGCTAAATGTTACCAGCGTATTGGGATATTTAGTATGATTTTTCAATAAAAACTAAAATTTTATAAAATCAATAAATTTCAAAAGCAATAATATAAGTATAAAAGATAATAAAAATAAAATGAAATAATGGATTTCTCATGTGCATCATCTATATTTTGATTGCATCATTTGCATCCATGAAATTTCAAAATAAGTATGAATCTCCCAAGGATGAGATTCTATAGAAATCGCAAGTAGTGATTCTTAAAAAATCTCTAGATGAAGAAATTATTTGAAATGCTATGAAAAGTATTGGGGTACTTCAGAATAATTTTCAATACAAAAGATTTTCACTTATTTCAAATAAAAAATAAAACTTAAATACTTCAAAATAAAATAAATAACAAAAATAATTTCGAAATAAATGAAGTTCTTTTAGATATTTAATTAAGACCATTTTTATTAAGATTAAAAGATAATATATGATTAAGTGGTATCGTTTTTTAACGGGCGCTGTGGGGGTGCTAATCCTTCCCCACGCGTAACCGAACTCCCAAACCGAAACTTTGTTTTCGTAGACCAAAAATTATTTTTTTAATAAACCTTAATTAATTTTAAGATTTTATTGAAAAAATAAACAATTTTAGGTGGCCAATCACGCCAATCCAAAAAAGATTGGTGGCGACTCCATTTTGTGTTTTTTCAAAATCGTCTATCGATCGAGTCCCCAGACAAAAATCGTTACGACAGCAACTATAAGGTTGCCTATAGGATTTTTGTCTAAACAATTTTTACAACTACTCTAATATCAATTATTTTTGATAAAAGCATGCAGGGTTTGTGCCAAACATTTTTTGCAACATTTTAACTACAAGTTTGAAAAGAATTCTAACATGTAACTTTTAATTCAACAAATCCCTACAAGGTTTGTTTAAATCTATAATTGTCTTCTAATTATTTTAGGTTGCCCAAACGAATTTCGAAAATTAAAATCAAATCTATAACAACTTACAATAAAATGGCATTATCGCGAATCGAATTCGCTATCTCGAAAGCCGTTTGCACACTAGCTCAGATACCACTGTAAGGTTTTGTTGTCTTGGTTTATCATGTCATACATGAAAGTAAGTAGCAGATTAGAAAAACAAAAAAACCAAAAAATTACCAAGATCATGCATCATGATTGCTTTCTGGATAGAATCTAACCTTTTTGGTGTCGCTCGTGTAGGAATGTTCAACTTTTTGAATATGGCAACCCACGAATAGCCTTCGGTTTATCGTTAACTCAAGACTCCTAGTTGAGAGAAGCCCTCTAACGGTATCCACACGAGTAGGACACAAAACTAGACCTAAGGGAAGAGGAAGGGAATTGTTTTCTATGAGTGCAAGCTCCAAGAGGCAGAGCGGCTATCAAAAACATTATGTCTAACTTTTAAACTTAATGTTGTTTTTATAGTGCTTCTTAACAACCCTTAGAAAAAGCCTTAGCCTTGGTCCAACTAAATTGAATTTTTTGGGCCTTTTAAAATTACTTAATCTAAATCTAATTGATTGTAGGGCATACTCTAACACTTTGTCCCGGAGAAAGAGAAAGCGTTGGAGTGGAAGGATTATATTAGCATGGTCTACACCAATGATACCGAAGCTCTTGAACAATGGCCTATGGAGTGCATGTGAGATATGCCACGTATCTTTTTTATCTATATTTTTAACCCTTTTCTTAGTCATCTTCAGAACTAGTGTCACGCTTTCAATCATGAATCTCACATCGACTGCATACTAGAATTTGATCCCATATTTAAGTATTTACACCACCATTCAAAGGCACTTTTTGAAGAAAAAGATAAAACCGTGAGATTCAATGGACCGTGACAAATAGCATGTGTAGTAAACAATAATTTTGATTTTTGAAAAATTTTCTTTATTCAGGGAGGTGGCACTTGACTACTTGAAGACATCAACGAACACGGTAAGGAAATTGCTCGAAGTTTTGAAGGAAAATCTCTTGGATCCGAACTAGATGATTCAAAGATTAATGCATTTGTTGGCATGAAAATGGTTAATATGAATTTTTATCCAACATGCCCTGATCCAGATCTCACAGTTGGTGTTGGACGTCATTCGGATATGGGTACTCTTACAATTTTACAAGATAAAATTGGTGGTTTATACGTCAAAGTTGTAGACGAAATAGATAATATTGGAAAGAAAGGGGAATGGATAGAAATCCCTCCTATTCCCGGTGCTTTGGTCATTAATATTGGAGATGCATTACAGGTTTGAATCAAAGTCTTCTTTCGAGTGTCTAATATTTTACTTAAGAATTAATATTCAATACACCATCAGTTGAATTTTTGATTTTACAAAAGAATTAAAATGATAACACATGTCCTTAAAAAATATTAAGAAAATAAAAATATATATGAAATATGACATATTTTATCATCTTAACATTATTTATGAAGTCAAAAAATTGTACTGATAATATATTAAATAATTATATTTTATTTAATGAAAAAGCTTAGTAACTTTTCAACGTTTTGATTTTTTTTTTTTTGCCTCTAGATACTAAGTAATGGAAGGTACAAGAGTGCAGAGCATCAAGTTCGAACCATAAGTAGAAGTAGAGGGTGTCGGTGCCAATATTTACAGGTCCAAAACTGACAAAGAAAATTGCACCACTCCCTCAGGTGGTAGAAAAGATAGAATAGCTCATTACAGAGAGTTCGTATTTGCTCAATATATGAAAAAGTTCTTTGAAAATGCGCATGATGGCAAGAAATCTCTTGACTTTGCACAAATTAATTCTGCTTAATATTAATTGATGCAGAAAATTTTGTGCATTTCATCGTGGTCATCAATTCTTGATATTGTAGCATGTCCTTCTGCTGCACTTGTTTGTGTAGTCAAGTAGTCTTTTATACGCATCATATTTCAAGTACTCAATATTTCTGCAGAAATTCGTAGCCATGGAATTGAGGTTTAAATTGCCGTTAGTCAAATCTTGGAGTTCTCATTGTTAAAAAGACTTTACTGTTTACCACTCTTGACCCAAACAGGATTAATCTCAATCCATAAAATAAATGAAGATACTTGTACTTACAGCACAAAAAAAATTGTGGTTAGCCCATAGCAATAAGGAATAAAAATAAGGATTATTATCATATCCACTGTCAGTGGAGTTTTTTAACTCCACAAACGAGGTTAGGACGATGACATGTGTCCTTTAAAAATATTAAGAAAACAAAAATTAAATAAAATGAGACACATGTCATCATCCTAACCCCGCTTGTGGAGTTAAAAAACTCCACTGACAATGTATAGGATAATTTTCCTAAAAATAATAGTAAAAATAGAGAATTGAATAGAATTATAAAAGTTTTTTTTTATGATTAGAAATAAGAATGAAATTATCTAAATTTAAATTCAAAATCTAAAAACATATCACAACTTTTGCGTTTTAATCACGTGGCAAAAGAATTGTTGGTGAATCATACATTTATTTTTTAATTAAAAGGTAATATCAAATAATAGCGATTTTAAATTAATAGTAAGAAGTCCAATAGAGTTTTTGAATGTCCACTAGCCAGTAGTAAAATTGTTAACCTTTCAGCAACACTTCTTAAACATTTGACTTTAGTGACCCCTACAAATTAAGCATGAATCATAAATAAGCTTATTTTAGAGTACCTAACCATTTTGATGCCAAATTGACAAGGAGAATTATTATTGGCTACCACATTTCACCAAGATCATGCAACAAAATTATTTTCAGGCTAAAATCACCACATCACCAAGATCATGCGACAAAATTGTTTTCGAATTAGAAAAACAATAAAACCAAAATCACCAAGATCATGCAACAAAATTGTTTTTGGAGTGGAATCTTAGCTTTTCGGTGTTACTCGTGTAGGAAAGTTCAACTTTTGAATTTGGCAACCCATGAATAGTCATCGGTTTGTTGTTAACTCGAGACTCCTAGCTAAGAGAAGCCCTCTAATAGTATCTACATGATTTGGATGTAAAACAGAACTTTTGCATGGGAGAAGGTGTGGAAAGGGGATTGCTTCATGAGTGCCAACTCCAAGAGGCAAAGTAGGCATAAAGAACTTTTTGTCTAATTTTTAGACTTAATGTTGTTTATATAATTCATCTTAACAAAACCCTAAAAAAGCCTTAGCCTTAGTGTAATTAAATTGGGTCCTTTTCAGCTTTTTAAAATTACTTAATCCAAATCAAATTGGCTCGTAAGGTATACTTTAACAATCTTCCACTTGCACTATAGCCAATCGATCACGTATTTGGATTAATAATTTAGACTAATCATGACTTATTAAATTAATTATCCATAATTATAATCTCATTGTAATTGGAAAGATCAAAATATCCTTTAGTTATCGCTGATTAAAATTACCATTAATTAATTCCGAATTCTAGTCAATTACATTGTTTCTCGATCTCAAGATAAATGACTCAATCAAATGAATTCAAGATCTAATCTTGAATCTCATTTATACTGTGGCCATAGATTTCCAATCATCCATCTCCATTAAAGGTGTTAAGATATAAACTCTTGTTACCAAGAAGGATAAATCCTATCTTAATCACTAGCAACCCTCATATGATTTATGATGTACCTAATTACTTTTTTACTTGTAACCTTCATTAAGCTCTTTTTACCAGCATCAAAGTACACCAATCCACATATAGGATACCATGGTAATCTCAAGTCTAAGACTCACATATACCATTACTATTTGAGAACATTTGATGACACTTAATGTAATGATCCACATAGAGTTCTTAAGATAGGTCAATCCAGTGTATTCATTCACAATGATCATCCATGTGTCGATATGGATATCACCATATCCATGACTTATGAGATCAGTCACCCAGAGGAATCTAACACATGTTAGTCTTACTCTTATTGATGTCCCTTCTCAATGACACTACAGCGAAGGATATTTAAGAGTAGTATTTTTTGTATCATAAGGATCTTGTCATCGAAGTCACTACTTTGATGCCCTTAATAGACTTTATCATTTGATTATAACTTGAGCAGATTAAATATATTCAATAATGATAAATAAATGCAATGTATTATTAAATAACATAAACAACCACAATGTCATAAGTGTAATACAAGTCCAAATCCAATTGGCTCATAGCACATACATTAACATTCTCCCACTTGCACTACAGCTAATCGATCATGGAAGCGCTTGGTATCTGTTTGGACAGTTGGTGAGACTGATCCTCCATAGCTTATGCAATGGTTCCATTATTGTTACAATAGAATGTCCTTGGATCAACAATGCTAAGGACCACTGCAAGATATATGATGAACTTCTTGACCCAAATAGCTTCCTTAGCTGCATCTGAAGCCACTATATACTCAACTTTGGTCATAGAATCAGCAATTGTTTATTGTTTAAAACTCTTCCAACTCACAGCACCGTCATTCAAGCAAAACACATTGCTAGATTATGACTTAACACTACAAGAAAAGGGGGCTTCGGTGACAGAATTAGCGACTGATTTTTCATCGCTAATTTAGAGATTTCGTCACCAATCAGAATTAGCAACAAAATCAGTGACGGAATTTCCATCACTAATTTCAATGTCGATAAAAGTATTCCGACACAAAACAAAAATTATGTCGGCATTTTCTGATGGAGATCCAAGCTCACAAAGCTCAAGTCATGTTCTTGATGATCGTGATCCTTTGAGTATCCATGGAGGTCCAATTACGAGAGCTAAATCAAAGATAATGCAACAAGCCTTGGCTGGTTTCATTGATATTGCTAGAGAGAAAGCTCAACAAAGCTTGAGCATGGAGGATGATAAAGTTTTCTACAACATGATCCAAGCCAAAGTTCAACCTTCTTGAAGACACACACACAAGTATTGGGCCGAAATGCAATTAGGCTGGATGCATATTTTATTTAGTTAAGTATTATTGGGCTGAACGTTGTCTTAATTTAATTTAAGCCCAATTCCTTTTTAAATAATATATTTTGTAGGACTTCTATTACTTGTTCTGTAAGTTAGGAAAGTAGGATTTCTATTACTTGTGCTGCAAGTTAGCTAGTTGCCTATAAATAGTTATATAACCCTTTGGGGAGAACACAATTGATTTTAGTAATAAAATTGAGAGACTTCTTCTCTTTGGTTCTCTTGAGAACTCTTGAACTTATCAAGATCTTCCTTGTGGCATTCTTCTACCTTCCACCAATATATACCATAGGTTCTTGCTTTTCTAAGCAACGGGTCTTGGTCCAATACCATAGGTTCTTGTGTTTCTACACAACGGGTCTTGGTTTTACTTCTAATTTTTGTTTTCTTTTGCAGCATTTTTAACTTGTTCTTGTTGTTCTTCGTCTTCTTCATTGAACCTCATCTTCTTTCGGTGAGGTTCATATCATTTGGTATCAGAGCTTAGGTTTAATTCGTGGGAGTTTCGTTTTTGTTTTTTTTTTCTTTGTCTTCTTGTCGTGGACAAACCTTGATCTTGAATCCTTTTCCAAGCCACCACTAATATTGTTTGTCCCTCAAACCTATTGTCTTTACTTAGCCACCAAGTAAACCCTATCTTGTTCTTCAAGCAACCAAATCCCAAAGGTTTTCTTGCTCACCAAAAAACCTTCAAAAGCTCTACATTACATAAAGACTACTTGTTTCACAAGCCACCGTTCCCTCTCATTCCTTGCCGCACAAGCTACTACCAAAACTAGCTTGTTTTTGTCAAAAAGTTGCCTTGTTCCCCAAGTAAACCTCTTCTTATTATTTAGACTTTTTTTTTCTTCATTTTTCATTTACTTTAGTAAAATATAAAAAAAAGAGAAAAAAAGAGAAAAAAAGAAAAGAAAAAAAAAAGAGAAAAGAAAAATCAATTCAAGAGAGGATTTATTACATCGTGTGTAGCAAGTGCAACATCAAAGGTAATTCGTGGAGGTATGCTTCATCAAAATCTTGAGGTAGTCATTCTTTCTTGAGCTTTGAGATTTCTTATTTGCCTAATTTGAAAATTCATTGTTACCATTCTACCTTACTGCCTAAAATTACCTTTTTGACCCTACCACATAAAAGGACAAAACTACCCCACCTTTGGCTAAACCCTACCCTAATTAAACACCCCAAAACACTCATATTTCCTTTCAAGGTTTAGTTTCATTAGAGTCTTCTTAAGCCTTATTGAGTCTTGCAAAGTCTTGTTGAGTCTTTATTGTTTTGTTTTCCCTTGATTAAAATCTTGTGCTCACCTTGTTTATTGTTGGTTGATAGTTGAATTTCATAAGCTGATTTTTGATTGAGTCTTGAGTTCAATATAGAACCTATAGAGAAAAGTTGTGTGAGGGAAAAAAAGGCAAGAGTATGTGAGTAACATTAGTAGAGAAAAGCCTATTAAAATTGTGAGAAACACGAGTGTGAGTGTTACATTCTTATGTGTATTGAGTGTAAACACGGGAGGTCATACTTGTGAGGTCCTTTTCTTTTACTAACGTTTCTTGCAGGTTACAATCATGTTGTCTTCTAATAGTGAAAAGCTTGATTTGAGTAAGATTGAGATCATGTTCCTAGCCATGCAACAACAACTTTCGAGGATAGAGTCGAAGTTGATTAAATATGATAAGTTGGAGCAACATGATGTTGCCCTAGCTAAGGTAAACCAAGATAATACTTCTTATGCATGTGATAATGTTGCTCATAATAAGTTGGATAGCAATTATGAAGAAGATTTTGATGATGATTCTATGCTGCAATTAGAAGATGATGAGGATAGTATGGAATTACCTATGGATGGAAAGGTATCTGTAGCATGTCAAGCTTCAAGTGTGAAAGATGAGAATCAATTGAAATTAAAAGAGAGTGAGAAAAGAATAGTGAGTGAAGCTGAGGCTAGGCAAAAAGAGAAAACAATTGAGATTGAGTATGATGCTTTAAGCATAGGTATCAAAGTTGTTTTAATGCAGGAGAAGTGCCCCATTGCTTTTTTTAGTGAGAAGTTAAGTGGAGCTGCCCTTAACTATCCCACATATGATAAAGAGATGTATGCATTAGTGAGGGCCTTGGAAACATGGCAACACTATTTATGGCCCAAGGAATTTGTCATCCATATTGATCACGAGTCCTTGAAGCACTTGGAAGGACAAAGCAAGTTGAACAAGCGTCATGCCAAGTGGATGGAGTTCATTGAGACATTTCCATATGTGATCAAATATAAACAAGGTAAAGAAAATGTTGTGGCTGATGCATTGTCTCGAAGGTATACTCTAATCACTACTCTTAATGCAAAACTACTTAGATTTGAGTATATTAAAGACTTATATGCTACTGATGAGGATTTTGAAAATGTATTCATTGCATGTGAGAAAACTGGTTTTGGAAAGTTTTATAGGCATGATGGATTCTTATTTAGGGAAAATAGATTATGTGTGCCTAGGAGTTCTTTAAGAGAATTACTTGTTAGAGAAGCCCATAGTGGTGGGTTAATGGGACATTTTGGAGTTAAGAAAACTTTAGATATATTGCATGATCACTTCTTTTGGCCTAACATGAAAAGAGATGTTGAAAAATTGTGTGAAAGATGTGTCACTTGCAAACAAGCTAAGTCTAGAGTTATGAATCATGGTCTTTATACTCCATTACCTATTCCTACTGCTCCTTGGACTGACATTTCTATGGACTTTGTTTTGGGGTTACCAAGAACAAAGAGAGGTAGAGATTCTGTTTTTGTTGTTGTTGGCAGGTTCTCTAAGATGGCTCACTTCATTGCTTGTCACAAGACAGATGACGCAAGCAACATTTCCGATTTATTCTTCAAGGAAATTGTTCATCTACATGGTGTTCCGAGGACCATTGTTTCTGACCGTGATGTGAAGTTCCTTAGCTACTTTTGGAAAACATTATGGGGAAAGTTAGGAACAAAGTTATTGTTTTTAACTACTTGTCATCCACAAACCGATGGTCAAACTGAAGTAGTCAATCGTACTTTGTCTACTTTGTTGAGATCCATTATTCAAAAGAATTTGAAGAATTGGGAAGATTGTTTGCCTCATGTGGAGTTTGCTTACAATAGAAGTGTGCATTCTACTACTAGTTATTCTCCATTTGAAGTTGTCTATGGTTTTAATCCACTCACTCCATTGGATCTTTTACCACTACCTATTGAGGAGAGAGCTAGTTTGGATGGGGAAAAGAAAGCTGATTTTGTTAAGCAACTACATGAGAAGGTACGTCAAAACATTAAGAAGAGGACTGAGCAATATGCTACTCAAGCCAACAAGCATCGCAAGAAAGTTGTCTTTGAACCTGGTGATTGGGTTTGGGTACATATGCGTAAAGAGAGATTTTCTGCTCAGCGTCACTCCAAGTTGCAACCTCGAGGAGATGGACCATTCCAAGTGATTAAGAAGATCAATGACAATGCTTATAAGTTAGATCTTCCAGGTGAGTATAATGTTAGTGCTACATTTAATGTTTATGATCTTTCTCCCTTTGATATTGATGTAGGTGATTCTGCTTTAAGGATAAATCCTTTCGAGGAGAGGGGGAATGATGGAGATCCAAGCTCACAAAGCTCAAGTCATGTTCGTGATGACCGTGATCCTTTGAGTATCCATGGAGGTCCAATTACGAGAGCTAAATCAAAGATAATGCAACAAGCCTTGGCTGGTTTCATTGATATTGCTAGAGAGAAAGCCCAACAAAGCTTGAGCATGAAGGATGATAAAGTTTTCTACAACATGATCCAAGCCAAAGTTCAACCTTCTTGAAGACACACACACAAGTATTGGGCCGAAATGCAATTAGGCTGGATGCATATTTTATTTAGTTAAGTATTATTGGGCTGAACGTTATCTTAATTTAATTTAAGCCCAATTCCTTTTTAAATAATATATTTTGTAGGACTTCTATTACTTGTTCTGCAAGTTAGGAAAGTAGAATTCCTATTACTTGTGCTGCAAGTTAGCTAGTTGCCTATAAATAGTTATGTAACCCTTTGGGGAGAACACAATTGATTTTAGTAATAAAATTGAGAGACTTCTTCTTTTTGGTTCTCTTGAGAACTCTTGAACTTATCAAGGTCTTCCTTGTGGCGTTCTTCTACCTTCCACCAATATATACCATAGGTTCTTGCTTTTCTAAGCAACGGGTCTTGGTCCAATACCATAGGTTCTTGTGTTTCTATACAACGGGTCTTGGTTTTACTTCTAATTTTTGTTTTCTTTTGCTGCGTTTTTTAACTTGTTCTTGTTGTTCTTCGTCTTCTTCATTGAACCTCATCTTCTTTCGGTGAGGTTCATATCATTATTTTCGTTGCTAAATATATTAAAATCATGCCTTCTGCAATGCAATTCTGTCGCAGAAGGCTTTTTGAAACGAAGCTTAAAATAAAAAAGGAAGATTTTAATTTATATCCATTTTATTTTTAAAAAAATTAAAATCATCTCTTTTGTGACAAAATTCCATCGTAGAAAGCTTTTTGCAACAGAAGTTATAAATTTAAAAAAGAAAAAAATTTAATTTATATCAATTTTATTTTAAAAAAATAAAAAATATATTAAAATTACACCTTTTGCGACGGAATTCCATCGCCCAAGGCTTTTTGTGATGAAACTTATAAATATAAAAAAATTTAATTTATATCCCTTTTATTTTTTAAAACATTAAAAATAAAATGCATATAAATTAAATTTTTTCTTTTTAATTTATAAATTTTGTCACAAAATGCCTTTTGCGTTGGAATTCCATTGTAGAATGCTTATATGTAATAATTTTTATACTTTTTGAAAAAAAACGGAAAAAAAGGATTGTTGTAATGGCTTCGCGCTCGACGATTTTCGAAAAAAGCGTTTAAAAACAAAACATGGGAGTCGCCACCAATCTTTCTTTGTCTAGGTGTGATTGGCCACCTAAAAATGTTTATCTTTTTAACAAAATCTCAAAATTAATTAAGTTTTATTAAAAAGACAAATTTTTGGTCTGCGAAACAAAAATTGGGTTCGGGGGTACGGTTACGCGTGGGGAAGGATTAGCACCCCCACGACGCCCGTTAAAAAACGGTACCATAATAATCATGTGTTATCATTTTTGTTTTAATAAAATGATCTTACTTTAATATTTAAAATTAATTCCTTTTTTATTCCAACCTTTTTGTTCAAAATCATTTTTTATTTACAAATTTATTTTGTTTTATTTTAAGAGGTTAAACTTTATTTTTCGAAAATAAATGTGAACCTTTTTGTATTGAATAATTAAATCAAATACTCCAATACTTTTGGCTGCATTTGAAATAATTTTTCTCACCTAGAGATTTCTTAAGAATCACTACTTGTGACTTCTATAGAATCTCATCCTCGGAAGATTCACACTTATTTAGAAATTAAATGGATGCATATGATGCAAACAAATAATATATGATGCAAATGAATTTTTAATTTTTAATTTCCTTATTTATTTATTTATTTATATATCTTTTTTTTAAAAAAAAACTTATTCCTTTTCCTTTTTATTAAAAATTTAAATTATTGAAAAATCATACTAAATATTCCAATACTTTTGGCAATAATTAGTACGACTCTTCTCACCTAGGGATCAGCTAGGAATCACTACTTGTGACTTCCGTAACATCCCATCATCGGACTTCATTTAATTTAAATTTAAAATTTATTATTAATTTAAAAAAATTCAATTTTGTTTTCAAAAAATTAAATTATTGAAAAATCATACTAAATACCTCAATACTTTTGACAATATTTAGTAGACTCTTCTCACCTAGGGATCAGCTAGGAATCACTACTTGTGACTTCCGTAACATCCCATCATCGAAAATTTATTTAATTAGATTTAAACTTTATTATTAATTTTCCTTTTTCTATTTTCTTTTGAAAAATTATTTATTTTTATTTTTAATTAAAAAAATTAAGTTATTGAAAAATCATACTAAATATTCCAATACTTTTGGCAACAATTAATACGACTCTTCTCACCTAGGGATCAGCTAGGAATCACTACTTGTGACTTCCGTAACATCCCATCATCGGACCTTATTTAATTAAATTTTCCTTGATTTCCTTTTTCTTAGTTTTTTTTTAATATATTTTTATACATTTTTTATCAACAATAATTAGTGAAAATACAAGTAAAAGAAATATTTTCAAAACTTTTATTTTATAACATGCCTTAGTAATAATAATAATAATAATAATAATAATAATAATAATAATAATAATAATAATAATAATAAAAAAACACAAATAATAATAATAAACAAAAAAAAGATAGAGTTAAAAAAAATACCAAAATTAATTGGGTTTTAAACCCAAAGGAAGGCCCCCCTGAATGGCCCAAAAAGCCAGCCCAAACACCAAAGGGCTCTTTTTCGGATTGGGCCGGGTCTGGTGGGTAGCGGATCGGGTCGGATCTTTGCTGGGCGCGCGAGTCGCGAAGAGAGCTGGAGCCAGGTCGGACGCGCGGATCCGGGTCGGGCGTGCACGCGGGTCTTCTTCTCTCTCTGGCCGGCCGGGTCGGGCGCGCGGACCCCGGGTCGGATCCTGGGTCGCGCGCGGGTCAACCCTCTCCTATAAAAACCCTTCTTTTTTTTTCCTTTCACTTTTCCTTCTTTTCTCTCAAAAAAAAGCCAGAGCCCTTGAAGGCTCTTCGCCGGGGCGATTCCCGGCCACCGCTGGGGTCGCTTCCGGCCGCCGCCGGCCACCGTCGCTGGTGGCCAAACCCCAAAAAGATTGCCCTTTTCCGATTCCTCTCCCCTTCCTCTTTCCGATTCCGACCTCCGATTCACCAAAAAATAGTCCTAACCCAGTAGATCTGAACCTCCCGAAAGCTTTTTCCCTTTTTTGTTTTTTTTTTTATTTTTGGATCTGGTGTTGAATCTTGTTGTGGTTTTTTTGGGTTGCTGTTTTTTGTGTTTTTTGCAGGTGGGGATGGTGATGGTCGAAGGGGGCTGTGGTAATGGGGTTTTGTGGGTGTTAGCTAGCCTCGGGTTGAGGCTTTTGGGTTTTGGTTCTGTGATGATGATGTTGTGTTGGCCCCAATGGTTGAGAGCTAAGGGTTTCGGGTAGCCAAGGGGTCTCGGTGGTGAGGGTCGAAAATGGTGAGGGTCTTTTTTTTTTTTTGGGTTCGCTTCCGGTTGTGGTTATGTGCGTGTTGAGATTGGTGGTTTTTTTTTTTTTGGAGGATCCTGGGTGTTGAGTTTTTGAGGAAAAAAATGGGGTTTTCGGTTACTGATCTGCGTGTGGAATTCCCCTCTGGTTCTATGTGGATGGTCTGGCTTTTTTAGAGGGAAGGAATAGGCAGAGATGAGATGGGTGGCAGAGAAGGGTGACCGTAGCTGAAGGTGGCCGGTGATGGTGATTGATGGACTAGACAAAAACAAATAATAAAAACAATAATAGTAATAATAATAATAATAATAATAATAATAATAATAATAATAATAATAATAATAATAATAATAATAATAATAATAGAAGTAATAAAAATAAAAATAATAATAATAGTAATAATATAATAATAATAATAACAGATAATAATAAAAATAATATAAATAAGAAAAATAAAAATAAATACATATATATGTAATAATAATAACAATGAAAATAGGACAAAATTAGGTGTCAACAGCTGCCCCTCTTTGGTCATTGCTGAGGATCAGGAATGGAGCAAAGACAATAGACACTAATTTTGTCCGACTTATGACCTAATTTTTCTCTCTCTTCTCTTTCTTCTTTTTTTTTTTGATTTGATTTTTTTTAAATATGCTCCTCTTGCAGCAGAGGCAATGAAACTTTAAAATTTAAACCATCCATTTTTTGTTTTTTGTTTTGTTTTTTTTTTTTTTTTTTTAATGTGCTCCTCTTGCAGCAAAGGCAATGAAACTTAAAATTTTTTCCTGAAATGCTCCTCTTGCAGCAGAGGCGATGAAACTTTAAAATTTAAACCATCCATTTTTTGTTTTGTTTTTTTTTTAATGTGCTCCTCTTGCAGCAGAGGCAATGAAACTTTAAATTCCTCTGAAATGCTCCTCTTGCAGCAGAGGCGATGAAACTTAAAATTTTTTCCTGAAATGCTCCTCTTGCAGCAGAGGCGCGATGAAACTTTAAATTTTTTCCTGAAATGCTCCTCTTGCAGCAGAGGCGATGAAACTTTAAAATTTTTTTCTGAAATGTGCTCCTCTTGCAGCAGAGGCAATGAAACTTTAAATTACTTTATGAAAATGTGCTCCTCTTGCAACAGAGGCAATGAAACTTTAAATTTCCTTTCTTTTTTTCTCTTTTTTTTTTTTCGAGAAAGCTCCTCTTGCAGCAGAGGCAATGAAACTTTAAATTCCTTTTTTGAAAATGTGCTCCTCTTGCAGCAGAGGCAATGAAACTTTAAAAATTTTGCCCGGAGGACTTATAATTGCTTTTCTGAAAAGTGCTCCTCTTGCAGCAGAGGCATTGAAACTTTAAATATTTTGCCCGGAGGACTTAGAATTTGTGCCCGGAGGACTTAGATTCTTTTTCTGAAAAGTGCTCCTCTTGCAGCAGAGGCATTGAAACTTTAAATATTTTGCCCGGAGGACTTAGAATTTTTACCCAGAGATCTTAAAATTTGTGCCCGGAGGACTTAGAATTGGTGCCCGGAGGTCTTATGATTTGTGCCCGGAGGACTTAAATTTGTGCCCGGAGGACTTATGATTTGTGCCCGGAGGACTTATATGCTTTTTCTGGAAAGTGCTCCTCTTGCAGCAGAGGCGATGAAACTTTAAAAATTTGCCCGGAGGACTTGAAATTTGTGCCCGGAGGACTTAAGATTTGTGCCCGGAGGACTTATGATTTGCTGGAAAGTGCTCCTCTTACAGCAGAGGCATTGAAACTTTAAATATTTTGCTCGGAGGTCTTAGATTTGGTGCCCGGAGGTCTTATGATTTGTGCTCGGAGGTCTTATGATTTGTGCCCGGAGGACTTAAATTTGTGCCCGGAGGACTTATGATTTGTGCCCGGAGGACTTATATGCTTTTTCTGGAAAGTGCTCCTCTTGCAGCAGAGGCGATGAAACTTTAAAAATTTTGCCCGGAGGACTTGAGATTTGTGCCCGGAGGACTTATGATTTGGTGCCCGGAGGACTTAAATGCTTTTTCTGGAAAGTGCTCATCTTGCAGCAGAGGCGATGAAAGTTTAAAAATTTTGCCCGGAGGACTTGAGATTTGTGCCCGGAGGACTTATGATTTTTTTTTTCTGAAAAGTGCTCCTCTTGCAGCAGAGGCGATGAAACTTTTAAATTCTTTTTTCTGGAAAAGCTCCTCTTGCAGCAGAGGCAATGAAACTTTAAATTCTTTTCCTTTTTTTCCTTTTCTTTCTTTTCTTTCTTTTTTCTTTTCTTTCTCTTCTTTTCTCTTTTTCTCTTCTTTCTTCCTCTTCCCTTTTCTCTCTTCTTTCTTTCTCTTCGCTTTTCTCTTCTTTTCTCTTTTTCTCTTCTTTTTTTTTTCTTCTCTTCTCTCTTCTCTTTTCTTTTTTTTTCTCTTCTCCTTTCTTTCTCTCTTTTTTCCTTTTTCTCTCTACTCTCTTTTTCTCTTCTTTTTTCTTTCTCTTTTTCTCTCTTTCTCTTCTCTTTTCTCTTCTTTTTTTCCTTTTTTTTCTTTTTTCTTTCGAACAAATTTTCCTCAATTTTTTTCAATCCAAAATCTCCTATATTCACCTTTTTTCAATGTTTGGCTGATGTAATGATCACTAATGCAAAAGCAATATCAACAATACGAATGCAAATTTCTTTATCAATGAATAACCAACTATTATGATGCAAATACAGACAACTTCTATCATGATGCAAATGCAAATGAATTCTATCAAGATGCAAATGCTAATGTTTCATGCGAATGTGCATTGTAAAGATGCAAATGCAATTATCCAAAATTTTCTTTCAATTTTCTTTTCTTGTTGACGAAAGCTTTTTCATTTCTGATTTCTCATCTACCTTACCCTAAAATATGTCTCATCACTTGAAGCCATTTTTTTTACTGTGCCATAAAGGTTGCCCCAAGACAATCATCACATTTTTATTTACTATTACTTTTTGAAACACCATAAGAATTCATTTTACAATCAAAATTTTTCCTAACAAAAATTTCCCCCAAAATGGCACAAGAAATTCTTTACACCACAATAATTATTAAATTCTCTCTCATTTCTGCTTGAAACACCATCAGAATTTTGATTAGCAATCGAAAAAATTTCAAACAAAATTGCCTCAAGCATCCTTCCCATTTTCAGATTCAAAAGATAAACGGCTTTTATTTTTGAAAATGTTTATCTATCCAAAACTTTTTAATTTCACAAGATTGCCCCACATAATCATGATCAAAGAAAGTTAAACACAAATGCAACAAAGAATTATCATTTGAGTTTCTTGAAGATTGGTCATCACTATTTAGGTAGGTGTGGGGGGGAAGGTAATTTATCCTCATCAAATGGATCAGGTGGTTTTCACACATCAACGTTTAGTCCATCAAGAAAAAGCTCACAACTCAGTGAAGAAGGGAATGAATGTTCTTTCATTTGGGCTCACAAATGAAACACAAGTTTTTCAAAAAAATGATGAATTCTTTGCAAATCATGGTTTTGCAAAAAGGTTTATCTTGAAATGCAGACAAAATTTGACACTCCTTTAATTTTCAATTTATGTATTTTGATAGTTGTCAAAACTAGCCACAATGGACCGAAGCTTTTGCTGGGTTGTTTGGGAATGGAGAGTAGGTTCAAAATTTTACATCAATCCCTTTGACGCATCATCAAAATGGACATTCTCTTAAGGGCCTTAGATGTTCATGGGTCTCAAAATTATTTCGCAATGTCACTTCTTGTTTGACCTTGCCAGCACTATGAATGACCTCACAAATATTTTCGTTTTGGCTTTAAACTGCCCCTTTTTTTTTGGGGTTTTCACCCTAAAGCCCCGTCCTCTTTTCTCTTTTTTTTTTGCTTCTTTTTTTTTTGTAATTGTTGCATCATGCACTTATGAATTCAAAATTCATCCAAATTTGGTTGTGAAGATTCTTGAAGAATAATCTTGGTTGAGAAATGAGCGAAGTGCTTCATTGGTTATGATAATTCATCAAGGAAAAATCCCTTCAGTTTAAGTATCCACGTTTGATCGAAATGGACTTTTCAAGGTACGTAATGTAGGCCAGGTTTCGGGGTTCTGAAAGAATGGATAATAAGGCCCAAAAATGTGTTTAAGGGTGATCAACCAAGGATCATTTAGTATAATGTAAAGATTTATTCAATTCATTTGTCCTCTTATTTCTTATTTTGCCACTCCTTCATTTCATTTTCTCTTTTTTTCTTTTTCTTTCTTGCAATTTCTTCTTCTTCTTCTTTTTCTTCATTTTTTTTACTTTATGGAGTTAAATCAAAATCTTGTAAAGCTAATTCACCTCACATTTGCCCCTTAACATGATAAACCATTTTGACTTAGAATTGGGGCCGGTCATTCGTACTCTTGGACAAGATTTTTGTATATGTGCCCCCCGATGTGGAGGGTGATCCTTGGTTAAGGTTTATTTAGAAAGAATTTATAAGGCCCAAAGAGGGTAGCAAATGGATAAATTTTAGATTTGTGAAAAGGATGGTGAAAGATGGCCATTTGTCATTTCAAACATGGTCACTTAAATTGACGAAAGTTTCCATGAGCCAAAAGGGTCAAACATTTTGTCTTTCTGGCTTTTTTGTTTTTCTGAATTGAATTTCTTGGATATTTTCATATTTTGGCATTTTCTTCTTCTTCTTCTCTCTTTCTTTCTCTCTCTCTCTCGCTTTTTTGTTGTATGGAATCATTCGAATATCTTGAGTGCATGATGTCACAATCGATTTTTCTCTTTCATTTTTTTTGTTTCATTTTTTTTCACTTTTTTTTTCTTTTTCTTTTTTTGCTTTTTTTTCTTTCTTTTTTTTTTTTTTACAACTCATGCAACAACAAAATATTGCTACAAAATGCCCACAAGCTAGTGAAAACTATTGGAATTGGCATATTCAACTTTGGGTTGCTCATGGTATTTTTACCGAGAGAGGAAAAAGGTATTGCATCATTTGGGCAAGTTAAGGGTATGATACTTTGTCCTCCTCAATCTTGGTTTCAGTCACATGAATGAATCAAAGATTCAGAAATGGCCTAAGGAATCTCATGGTTTATGGTTCTTCAAACAAAATTAGGCAATTCTGCCAAGTATGAATTTCTGGCATAGTTTTGATACATATCAAATTACCAAAATTCAAATTTAAAAGAGTGTCATGCTTGATTATTCAAGGAATCCAAAAATGAATTTTATCAAATTGATTATTTCATTGTTCATTGCCTAGGTGAAGGTCATCACACTGTAATGGCATATTGTGATCGGATGAAAATGGATCATTTGAGTTCAAGTTTTTGCCCCTCAAATGCCTGAAGGCCTTTTAAGAATTTTAGGGCATGAAAACAATTAGCGAAGGTAGTGGATGAATTTTTCTGATAATGATCACCAATTTTTCAAAACTTTCTTCAATCTTTCTTTATTTTGTCATTTTGTTCAACTTCTTTGATCATTCTGTTTAGTCATGTGAGGCTTTATTTGAATCATTATATATATTTAAAAAAAACTGTGATTTCTTTACAAAAAGAATCAATCAATGCCATTTATATATATCAAATACAATGACAAATCAAAATAAAAAATGTATATGGAATATTTTCACTATATTTTCAAGAAATCTATTTACAACAATTAATGGTATAGCAAAGTAAAATACACAAAAATTTTTGTTGAAAATTCCCTCCTGTTTGACAAGTTTACATATCATCTTGAAAAATCAAATCTGAAACATGTAAAAATGACAAGTTAAAAAATCAAAGAATCCTTTTATGCCCCAAAAAATGTTCCAAAGAGTTTCTTTTTTCATAAGAATCAGAAAGAATTTCTTTCTCTTTGCAATGCAATGTAAAATGAGATATGATACAACAATGATGCATTGGTGAAAGACATGTATATACGAAATGCAATCTATGCAAAATCCAATTATAAATGAAAATCAAATTCTGTTTTATTTCACTTGTATGATCCTAAAATGCACCTAACATGATCTTCAATACATGTAGACACGATAATGTCAAAATGATATGAAATTAAAATGATATATGATGCTAATATGCTTAAAAATGAATGCTTGTATACATAGTACCTAGACACAAATTCTATTGCTGCTGAGTCCGTATGCAAAAAGGAACGAAGAAAAACATAATTTTTAACTAAAACTAAACACTCTTCACGCCTTTTTTCATCCTTTTTTCTCCCCTTTTTTTCTTTTTTCTTTTTTTTGTGTACTAGAAAAAAAAATTTTTTATTCATTTTTAAAAAAAAAAATTCACATTTTCTAGTAGATTTTTTCAAGAATTATTTTTATTTCATTTTTATTCCCAATCAAATTATTCTTTAAATTCTTTACCAAATAAATTCAAGGACAATTTTTGTTGACATCTTTTTATTCAAGAAAAACTCAAATGTTTTTATATTTTCGTTAAATTTCCTATACGACCCAAAAATAAAATAAAAATATTTTTTTCTTCATTTTTTTCTTGTCAACTTATTCTTTAAATTATTCAGAAAAAGGGATAAAAAATCAAGGAAAGATTTTGTTGACTCTATTTTACCTTTATTTAGAAAAATGTCAACTCTCTTTTTTATTGCTTTATAAAGTACATTTTTCTATTTATTCCCATTTTTATGTCTATATCTTTGAAAGAAATCCTTCTCCTCTTTTTATTCTCCAAAAAAAATCATTCTCATTGTTTTGAAAGAAAAGTTTGTTTTATTGTTTTTCTCACACTTTTTTTGTTAAAAAAACCTTAGATTTCTTTTTATTTTACAAAAATTCTTTCCACAATTTTATTATTAAAAAAAAATCCTTTTTGAAAAACAAGAAAAACAATTTAAACCAAAACCCATAGTACCTTTATTATTGATGCAATAAATGGGATCAAATAATGTTCCCTCTTGTGTCCTAATTTCAAAAATCGGACATGACTCTACCTAAAACTGGCTTCTTAGGTATTTCTATGTGCTAGGTTAGGATCTAAAGATCTTAAGGTTCCCAAATTATACCTCACTGACGTCCACACTGGACTAGTAAGATTTGATTTGAGTGGGAGTATTTCGATTGCCATTGCGGAGGTGATTACCTCACGAGAGCAAAGGTACTCTACTCCCTCCTAAGAAGGACGGAACCCGGGTATAGAGCTCATGTCATGCAAATGCAAGTGCAAGTGTGTGTATGAGAGAACATTTATCAAACCATAAGCCTTATTCTACCCCAACAATTTATTAAGAATAATATATACAAATAAAGAATGCTATAAAATAATCAACATAATTAAAACACAAATGCAACTAATTATTTCAAAATTAAAGAAATTAAATTTAAATATTAATTAAGACCTTTAAATTAAAACTTAGGATAACACATGATTAATAAATGGCTTGACCCTCAAAAAGTCCCCAGTGGAGTTGCCAAGCTGTCGTAACGGCTTCGCGCTCGACGATTTTCGAAAAAAGCGTTTAAAAACAAAACATGGGAGTCGCCACCAATCTTTTTTTGTCTAGGTGTGATTGGCCACCTAAAAATGTTTATCTTTTTAACAAAATCTCAAAATTAATTAAGTTTTATTAAAAAGACAAATTTTTGGTCTGCGAAACAAAAATTGGGTTCGGGGGTACGGTTACGCGTAGGGAAGGATTAGCACCCCCACGACGCCCGTTAAAAAACGGTACCATAATAATCATGTGTTATCCTTTTTGTTTTAATAAAATGGTCTTACTTTAATATTTAAAATTAATTCCTTTTTTATTCCAACCTTTTTGTTCAAAATCATTTTTTATTTACAAATTTATTTTGTTTTATTTTAAGAGGTTAAACTTTATTTTTCGAAAATAAATGTGAACCTTTTTGTATTAAATAATTAAATCAAATACTCCAATACTTTTGGCAGCATTCGAAATAATTTTTCTCACCTAGAGATTTCTTAAGAATCACTACTTGTGACTTCTATAGAATCTCATCCTCGGAAGATTCACACTTATTTAGAAATTAAAATGGATGCATATGATGCAAACAAATAATATATGATGCAAATGAATTTTTAATTTTTAATTTCCTTATTTATTTATTTATTTATATCTCCTTTTTTTAAAAAAAAACTTATTCCTTTTCCTTTTTATTAAAAATTTAAATTATTGAAAAATCATACTAAATATTCCAATACTTTTGGCAATAATTAGTACGACTCTTCTCACCTAGGGATCAGCTAGGAATCACTACTTGTGACTTCCGTAACATCCCATCATCGGACTTCATTTAATTTAAATTTAAAATTTATTATTAATTTAAAAAAATTCAATTTTGTTTTCAAAAAATTAAATTATTGAAAAATCATACTAAATACCTCAATACTTTTGACAATATTTAGTAGACTCTTCTCACCTAGGGATCAGCTAGGAATCACTACTTGTGACTTCCGTAACATCCCATCATCGAAAATTTATTTAATTAGATTTAAACTTTATTATTAATTTTCCTTTTTCTATTTTCTTTTGAAAAAATTATTTATTTTTATTTTTAATTAAAAAAATTAAGTTATTGAAAAATCATACTAAATATTCCAATACTTTTGGCAACAATTAATACGACTCTTCTCACCTAGGGATCAGCTAGGAATCACTACTTGTGACTTCCGTAACATCCCATCATCGGACCTTATTTAATTAAATTTTCCTTGATTTCCTTTTTCTTAGTTTTTTTTTTAATATATTTTTATACATTTTTTATCAACAATAATTAGTGAAAATACAAGTAAAAGAAATATTTTCAAAACTTTTATTTTATAACATGCCTTAGTAATAATAATAATAATAATAATAATAATAATAATAATAATAATAATAATAATAATAAAACACAAATAATAATAATAAACAAAAAAAAGATAGAGTTAAAAAAAATACCAAAATTAATTGGGTTTTAAACCCAAAGGAAGGCCCCCCTGAATGGCCCAAAAAGCCAGCCCAAACACCAAAGGGCTCTTTTTCGGATTGGGCCGGGTCTGGTGGGTAGCGGATCGGGTCGGATCTTTGCTGGGTGCGCGGGTCGCGAAGAGAGCTGGAGCCGGGTCGGGCGTGCACGCGGGTCTTCTTCTCTCCCTGGCCGGCCGGGTCGGGTGCGCGAACCCCGGGTCGCGCGCGGGTCAACCCTCTCCTATAAAAACCTTCCTTTTTTTTTCCTTTCACTTTTCCTTCTTTTCTCTCAAAAAAAACCCAGAGCCCTTGAAGGCTCTCCGCCGGGGCGATTCCCGGCCACCGCTGGGGTCGCTTCCGGCCGCCGCCGGCCACCGTCGCTGGTGGCCAAACCCCAAAAAGATTGCCCTTTTCCGATTCCTCTCCCCCTCCTCTTTCCGATTCCGACCTCTGATTCACCAAAAAATAGCCCTAACCTAGTAGATCTGAACCTCCTGAAAGCTTTTTCCCTTTTTTTTTTTTAATTTTTGGATCTGGTGTTGAATCTTGTTGTGGTTTTTTTGGGTTGCTGTTTTTTGTGTTTTTTGCAGGTGGGGATGGTGATGGTCGAAGGGGGCTGTGGTAGGGGCTGTGGTAATGGGGGTTTGTGGGTGTTAGCTAGCCTCGGGTTGAGGCTTTTGGGTTTTGGTTCGGTGATGATGATGTTGTGTTGGCCCCAATGGTTGAGAGCTAAGGGTTTCGGGTAGCCAAGGGGTCTCGGTGGTGAGGGTCGAAAATGGTGAGGGTCTTTTTTTTTTTTTGGGTTCGCTTCTGGTTGTGGTTATGTGCGTGTTGAGATTGGTGGTTTTTTTTTTTTTTTGGAGGATCCTGGGTGTTGAGTTTTTGAGGAAAAAAATGGGGTTTTCGGTTACTGATCTGCGTGTGGAATTCCCCTCTGGTTCTATGTGGATGGTCTGGCTTTTTTAGAGGGAAGGAGTAGGCAGAGATGAGATGGGTGGCAGAGAAGGGTGACCGTTGCTGAAGGTGGCCGGTGATGGTGATTGATGGACTAGACAAAAACAAATAATAAAAACAATAATAATAATAATAATAATAATAATAATAATAATAATAATAATAAAAGTAATAAAAATAAAAATAATAATAATAGTAATAATATAATAATAATAATAACAGATAATAATAAAAATAATATAAATAAGAAAAATAAAAATAAATACATATATATGTAATAATAATAACAATGAAAATAGAACAAAATTAGGTGTCAACAAGGATCATTAGCGATCGAATTACCAACGGAATTTTGTCGCTAATTAAAAGTTAACTGACACTTTCAAAACAGAATAATTTTTATCAAGAATGGAGCTTTTAGTGACGGATTAGCAATGGGATTTCATTGCTAATTAGTCGGCAAAGGAAAAAAATTTGAAATTTTCAAGGTGCTGCCTCACTTACCTACTCGGTCTTCATCTTTTTTACTCTTTCATTTTCTCATTTACTCACAACTCTCTCCACACAAATACACACACACAACTTCACAAACTCTTACCTCATTTTCTCTCACTGTCGTCCAACTCCGTTGCTCGCCTTCGCGTCATCTACTGCCGGCGACCTCTAAGTAGCGAACCAAGCCGCCGTCGCCTGCTTTCACATCCTTAATTGCCGGTAAGTCAATTTTTTCTGGTTTAAGCCATTTTTATGTTTTGTTTTGTTTTTGTTATTTATTTTCCAGTGACTTTTTGACAGATCTAGATCTCTAGTGCACCGTCCCCCGGTCATCCCCACAGCAACAGGGCCACCTCCTCCTTCCCCTTGGTAAGCGTTGATTTTTTTATTTTTTTATTTAAATAAATGTATTAATTTTTGGTTATAAATAAGTATAAATATTTACTAATTATATTTATATCAATTAATTAAAATTGTTAATGTTGATTGAAATTTAGTTATGATGAAATTTGAATAAAGATTAAATAGTTTTATAAATTTATATAATGTATAATTTTTAATAATATATTGATATTGTTTTTTATATAGTTTGGATAAATTAGTTTGGCTTGATTTTATAAATTTATATAATGTGTAAATATATATATTGTTATATTGCATTTTTATGTAGTTTAAATAAAATTTTATATTCAATATTGATATGATGTGTAAATAATAAATTAATATAATTTGTTATATTGTGTATGTAATAAATTAATTTATGTAGTTTGATTAAATTTAATTTTATGAATTTATATAAGTATGCGTAAATAACTTATTGTTATATTATTTTTTAATGTAGTTTCAATAATATTTCGTATGGACCGGGAGGCAGCGAATCTTGATCGCTGGATAAAGAGGCCATGCCGATCAATGAGACCCTGATGATGATGAGCTTTTTTTATTTTCTATGAATTATGTAATGATATTAATTTGGATAATTATGATGTGAAATATTTTTATATATTTTATTAATATTATTACTTTGTTGGTCATTTTTTTTACTTATATTACTCGTATATTGAATTATTTTAGATACCCATAAACAGGTCCAAAATATCTATGAAAATATAAAATATATAAAGCTAAAAAAAGTACTTTCAGTGGTGGAATTCCGTTCATAAAAGCTTTCATCGACGGAAAACTAACAATATTGAGAAAATAAAAACTTTTTTTTAGAGATAGAATTCCGTCTCTAAAAGGTTTTAGTGACGGAATAATTGAAAATTTATAAAAAATAAAAAATACTTTCAGCGACGGAATTCCATCTCTAAAAGGCTTCATCGATGGAATAATTCTAAATATATAAAAAAATAAAAAACTTTTACCAACGGAATTTTATCTCTAAAAATCCTTCAACGATGGAATAATTCAAAATATATAAAATTTTGAAAAACTGTCAGCGACGAAATTCTATTTCTAAAAGCCTTTAGCGATGAAATAATTCAAAAAATGTAGAAAATAAAAAAACTTTCAACTACGGAATTCCGTTTCTAAAAGCCTTCATTAACAGAATAATTAAAAAATATATCAATACTTTTAGTGATAGAATTCCATCGCTAAAATCTTTTAGCGACGAAAAAATTATATAAAATTAAAAATCATAAAAAAGTTTTCATTGTCAAAATTCCAATGTTAATGCCATCAGCAGAAGGCTTTTTACGACAGATTTTATAAGTTAAAAAAAGAAAAAAATTTAATTTATATCCGTTTTATTTTTAAAAAATTAAACTTATCCCTTCTGCGATGGAATTCCGTAACAGAAGACTGTTTGCGACAAAATTTATAAAATAAAGAAATTTAATTATATCCATTTTATTTTTAAAAAATTATTAAAATTAACCTTTTGTGATGGAATCAATAAATTAAAAAAGAAAAAAAATTAGTTTATATAAGTCTTATTTTAAAAAAAAATTAAAAAATTTATTAAAATCATCCCTTCAACAGTGGAATTCCATCACAGAAAACTTTTTGTGACGGAACTTATAAATTAAAAAAAATTAATTTATATCTATTTTTTAAAAATTAAAAAAATAAAATTATCCTTTTTACGACGGAATTCCGTCAAAGAAAGACTTTTTGCGACAGAACTTGTACATTAAAAAAATAAAATATTTAATTTATATCAGTTTTATTTTCAAAAAATTTAAAAAATTAAAATTATCACTTTTGTGACGGAATTCCGTTGCAGAAGTGTTTTTGCGACGGATTCTATTAATTAATAAAAAGAATTATTTAGTGACGGATTTTCATCGCTAAAAGTCTTTAGCGATTGAAATATTTTTATAAATTGAAAAAATTAAAAATTATTGTATCAGTGATTAAATTTTCGTCGCTATTTTCGTTACTAATTTATTCGTGCCATATATTTTTTTGCACAAACCAATTAGCGATGAAATCAGCGACGAATTTTTTCTGATAGTAATTAATGATGGAATTCCGTTTCTGATGCATTCCGACCTAACCAACCAAATTAATGACGGAATTCCATCACTAATCTGTCGCTAAATTATATTTTTATCAACAGAAAAATTCAGTCACTAATTTTCTGTCACTGAAAGATTGTTTGTTTGTAGTGTAAGTCATCTTTATCTGACTGGAAACTAGCATTGGTGTAATCATTTACAACAAGCTCATTCTCTCCTCTGTATACTAAGAAAGCATCTTTAATCCTTTTCAAGTACTTAAGGATGTTTTTAACTGCTACCCAGTGATGTCAACCTAGGTCAACCTGATACTTGCTTGTTATGCTTAACATGACGTACATGATAGATCCAATAGCTAAAGCATCTGAATCTTAGCCATTTTATCTCTCTCATCTTGTATTTTAGGACACATGTCCTTGGAGAGACAAATGTCATGTGACATGGGTAAGAATCTTTTCTTGGATTCTTCCATGCTAAACCTTTTCAATACTTTGTCAATATATATACTTTGACTTAGACCAAATAGCCTACTCGATCTATCTTTATAGATCTTTATCCCAATGATATGAGCTGCTTCTGCTAAGTCTTTCGTGGAAAAGCAATTCCTTAGCTAAGTTTTGACAAATTGTACGGTAGCAATGTCATTTCTTATGAGTAGTATGTCATCTACATAAAACACTAGAAATCTGACAACATTCTAACTAACCTTCTTGTAAAAGCAAGGTTCATCTTTATTCTTGATGAAGCCAAACTATTTGACTGTATAATCAAAACGAATGTTCCAGCTCCAAGAAGCATGCTTTAATCCATAAATGGATTTTCGAAGTTTGTATACCTTGCTAGCTTTCTCAAGAGTGATAAAATCCTCAGGTTGTGTCATATACACATCCTCAGACAAGTTCCTATTCAGGAACACAATTTAAACATTCATTTGCCATTTCTCATAATCATGGTATGCAAAACAATAAGCAAAATCTGAATTGGCTAGAGCATTGTAACTAGTGAAAAGGTCTCATCATAGTCTATACATGCATTTGTTTGAAACCTTTGGCTGCCAATCAGCCCTTATAGGTATGCACGTTACCATTTATGTCAGTTTTTTTCTTAAAGACCCACTTACACTCTATAGGTTTTACACCTTTAGGTGGATTAACCAAAGTCCATACTTGATTTGTATACAGAGATTCCATTTTAAATTTCATGGCTTCAAGCCATTTCTCAGAATTTGGGCCTGAAATTGCTTCTTCGTAAGTGGTAGGCTCATCATTATCAAGAGTAATACATCATTGTCGTGTTGATTAGAGAGAAGGCTAAGCTTCTTGGGATCTCAACGAACCCTATTAGACTTACGTAAGCCTTGTGTTTTTGGAGCAACTTCCTATTCCTCAACATTTTGTGGGACCTGCTGTTGTTCTACTAAGGCTTAATGATATTTATGGTGCTTGAACCTCTTCAAGCTCTATTTTCCTCCTAATAGTTCTTCTTGAAAGGAAGTCCTTTTCTAGAAAGACACAGTACCGTGCCACAAACACTTTATGCTTTATGGGATTATAGAAACAATATCTTTAGGATACCCCACAAATATACACTTATCAAATTTGTGTCCTAATGTGTCTGAGACTTTTCTTTTGACATAAGCCTCACAATCCTAAATCTTTAAAAAAGACAGATTGGGCTTTTTCCTAGTCTACATCACATGTGGTGTCCTTTCAACTGTTTTAGTGGGAACACGATTCAATGTGAATGCTACTGTCTCCAAAGCATTACCCCAAAAATAGATAAGGAGATTAACCAAACTCATCATGGATTGAACCATGTCTAAAAGGTTTTGTGAAGACCGAGAATTTTCGAAATAAATATAAGGTATCCAAAAAAAAAATTTAACTTGGATAAATGGAAATCCAAAATAAATAAGAAAAAGGAGAAAATAATTGGATATAAAGAAATCCAAATTTAATCAGAAATAAAGATATGTAATTCTATATATATATATATATATTTATATAAGGTTATTATTATATAAATATATTTTTAAATAAATATATACATTCATATATGGAATATATGTATATATATCATATGTTGAAATACCATTTTTATATCATTGAATATATATGTTAATTTTTGTACATTTATATGTGTGTGTGTGTATATATATATATATGAAATATATATATATATATGAAATATATATATAGAAATTTTAATTAAAGTATACATATATATATATATATAAATGGTTTATATATGAAATATATATATATATATACTTGTATATATATATATATATATAAATATATAAATATACATATGAAATATATGTATAGTGTTTTAAATTAAAGTATATATATATGGTTTATACAAATTTTATATATATATATATATCAAATATAATAAAAATATTTATAATTATATGAATATAATTATATAAAAAAATAATAGATTTAAAAAAAAGAAGAAAAGAAAAGAAAAAGAAAAAGGAAAAGAAAAAGGAAGAAGAAGAAGAAGAAGAAATGGGTAAGGAAAATTAAAAGTTTTGCTATATTTCTATAGAATTTATTAGAAGTTGTTGGATTATTTTCTAAATAAAAATATGTCAATTATTGAAATTGTAGCAAAACAGAAATGAGACGAAAGGTGGAGTTCAGCAAGGCTCGAAAATCGGAAAGTGCACTAAGCTTTGGCAAACAAGTAAGATACTTTTATAAAACATTAGTAGCTTTATATTGTGTGTGGGAATTATGATTTTTATATATGATGCATTTATTTAATTGATGTTAAAAATGCTAAGAGGACCTACAACTGATGGTGGGGGTCTTAGTAAGAGATAAAGAAAATGTGAGAATCAACGGTTGTAATTATAAACTGTTTTTCGTGCAGGAGGTTTAGTAAAAATTAAGCCGTTATTCTGCCGAAATTTAGGAAAATATTTGAGGAAAAAGATTAAGTTCTCACATAAATGGAATCTTGGAGATAATTATTGAAAATAAATACTGAAAGGATTTTATGGTATTACCAAAAGAGTTTGATATTGAAATCGATGAGAAGATAGATCGTTGAAAACGATAATGTGATGAATTATATGGTTTAAACCTTATAGAATTGATAAATCAAGCAATTTTAATATCACAAATGGTATCAAGTTGAGATTGAGGTGAAATCATTTATTAGACGGATCATTGATAAAAGTGATGATGATTATAGGATACAACTTAAAAGCGAAAAAAAAATTGAAGTTGTGATTTAGACGGTCAAATGATAGAAATGCGGAATTATCAATCGAGTGATGATTATGAAATTGATAGATTCAAATAAATGGACCGTCTTAGTGGTATGAACTAAGAGTTTTGCAATAATATGGATAGTTGTAAGACGACTTAAATGATTGAAACACTGTTGATAGTGGAAATTGGCAAATCCTTTTAAGTGGTAATTTGCCAATCAAAGAATTGAATTGAGGACGTTTTATAGATAATTCTAGCATGATATTACATTCTACAGGCCATATGAAAAGTGAATTGAGGATTGTGATATGATTTTATGATAGTGAATGAAATTGAACCGCAAGTCGAAAATTCTGAATATGTACCAATAGGTCAAACCATAAATGGATTTGATAAGTGATTATTGATCTTGTGGTTCTATGATCCTCGAAGTCGACTCTGAAATAGATATCGAATGAGGATATTAGTAATTAATAATTTCAGTATCCTGATTGCTATATGGAAACATGATATTTAGATGCTCATAGATACTAAGAGGATTCACACTGATGATGTGGTTTTAGTATCGCTAATAAAATGTACAAATGATTATTATAGTCGATAATTATCGAAAAAGGATATTGAATACCGAATGGTTTGAATACCAAGTGATCTGGTTATTAAATAATTAGAGTATTGAACAATCTGAATACCGAATGAAATGAATCTTGAATGATTTGAATAGTGATTTACTGATTTGACAGAAAGAAAGTCTTGAAATCGAATAATTGAGGGTGATAAGTTAAATGAATCGCTTCAGCTATTTGATGAAAATATTACCGAAGCTGCATACTGAAATGTTTTATAGCATCGCATTTAAGCATGCTTTCTTATAACTTGAAGCATTATAATAATGTTTATATGAATACTGAAAAGTATTGATTTGTTTTGAAATGAAAGTATACGGTAGATATATATATTTTGATATATGAAATCTCATACAGAATTTTACCATATGCTTTACATGATATAGAAAAGAAAGATAAAGATTTAAATGTTTTATGAGACTGTAGGCACCCTAAAAGAATTAAACTCAATAAAGCATAGTGGAAACCGCCTAATTGGATCTTTGCTCATTAGGCAGAGAGATGCTTGTCCGACAATAGTCGTGGACAGGTCTCAGTCACACCTGATCAGTGAGGCTGAGAGAGATGAGGTCTATGGCCATAGATAGCGCCCTAGTTGGTTTCCAGGGGACGATGACATGATTTTCACTGCTAGCTATAGTGATTTAAGTCTTTATTGATAGAGATGATAGGGATTTAGCCTAGTCTCTAATCGATATGATATGAAGTCTAGAGTATGATTTTATTGATATGAACTCTAGACTTGACATGATTTATACTGTACATGAAACAAGTTTGAAATGAAATATGTTTTGAAACAGTACATGTTTTAAACATGTTTTAAAAGTCCATGAGATATGATTTCGACACTTATATGATTTATATGTGATTTTGTGTCGAACATGGCATTATATGCGGTCTAGAGTATAGTTTGATTTGATATGAACTCTAGACCTGATATGATTTACAGTATATGTTTTAAAAGTACATGATAAATGATTTCGACACTTATATGATTTATATACGATTTTGTGTCGAATTTAACATGATATGCGGTCCAGAGTATAAATTGATTTGATATGAACTCTAGACCTGATATGACTTATAGTATATGAAAAATGTTTTAAAACCGCACATGTTTTAGACATGCTCAGAAAACGAATACATGAATGAAATTGAACATGTTTCTATCATGCCTTAGAGGCAAATTTGAAATGAATTGAAAATTTATATGTTGAGCATGTCCTAAAGTATATATGATATGATTTGAAATAATAGCGGTTTATACAAAAAAATTACATGAATTGCATATTAAACCCTGACATGATAATATGCCTAGTACATGAGAATTTCATAAGGAATGTCATGACTCGACGTTAATGAAGTTTCATCTATACGATGACATGACTTGATATGATATGATATATGAACATAAGATTGATATGAAGAGAATTCTGATCTTACTCCATCATGATCATAAATTCCCAGACGATAAGTGATATGAATTGATGTAATACGGGAATATGATTGTTAATTGTAAAGTGAATTCGATAGGATATTTCAATTAAACATGAAGAATATATGAGGAGTGTCATGGCTCGGTGGTAGCGATAATTCATCTATATGATGTCATGATATGATATGAAACATTAATATGGAAATACACGAAGAGAACTATGACTTCGTACCACCGTGATTATGATCCACAATATGAGAATTGATAAGAGATGATATAAGAATTGATAAGAGATGATATGAGAATTGATAAGAGATGATAGAATACAGAAATCTGATTATGAAATGAAAAGTAAATATGAGAATTGATATGAGATGATAGCATACCAAAGTATGATTACGAAATGAAAAGTGAAAATGAGAAGTGATAATGAGATGTATCGATGAGAAAGGATTAACTGTAATTGTATCCTTGCAAGTTTTAAGCATTGCAGTTTAAGACAGTGTAATCCTACTCTTGTATTTATATTAGTATCTTACTGAGCCGTGGTTTTGCTCACCCCACTAAATTTCATCTCTTTCAGATTATTAAAGTTAACCTCTGCCATGTGAGCTGCTCAGTGGGCATCGGAGACGGTGTATGGACTTGGTATTAGTCTTCTGAGGTATATGTTTCTTATAAAATACTTGTTTACATGTAAGACTCAAATTGATGCACAGAACGTATTCTGTTTAACAAGTCGGGATGTAACTAAGAACCGTTTCCGTGTTAGTTCAATATTTAAATGAAATGACTATAGGTCACCTAGATAGTATAGTAACTACACTGACACCGAATACAAACCTTAAAATGAAAAATAAAAATTTAGTCCATAAATTTGTAGACTAAGAAAAGTTTAAGAATCAAGATAAAGTCGCGGTCTTCGGGTCGTGACAGATTTAATGGTATCAGAGCACGGTTTGTCTAGTACGTGTCGGTGTAGTTGAGACAGTGATAGTGTTACATCCCATGTACTGTGTAGTGTCTACATGTAAACTTATTGATTTTCAATCTGTACCAAGATTTGTTAGCTATTGGTATGGGTGATACCAGTCGATGGCCTATTGAAACAAGCTGGGCTTTGACATAAAGATGCCAATCGATGGCCTATTGAAATGAATTGGAAACCGTTAATGAATGGTATCGATGCAATATAGAAGAATTGTGTATCACCTTAAAGGAATAGGATATGAATGTTCAAGAATGATTGATTGTGGCAATTTATATGGAGGATAATGGAATGATTATATAGAATATGATCGATATGTAAATTGAGAAGGATTGAAAGAGGTCAAGAAATGGCCAATGAAAATGATCGAACAAAAATATACGGCTTGATTGAAAGTGCAATTCCATCTTAATTATGAGGACTATTGAAAATTGAAAACTATGATTTCGAGTTATAAGGGAACACGAATATGAAACAGTTTTCGAATTTAAGACTGGAAATGATTTCACTTTGGTTATCACATCGAGATGTAATAAGAATACTACATGAAAAGAGATATAGAGAGAAAATGATTGATAAATGTTGCATTTATGGCAAGAGATGATTAACAATAAAGTCTGCAATGAGGTGCAGCCTTGATTTATTAATGCGACAATGAGTGTTGTGGGATAATATGAAACCCAAAAGAAATATGATATTATGGAAGTGATTATAGACTGGTTGATCAAATTGAATCACTTTTCCATTTTCAGACTTCTAGATTTCTCTAATGCCTTAGTCGAATTATAAATATGAAACGGAGAGAGTGTCTGTGAAGTTCCAGCGAGCATTACATGTGATGGAATCTTGAATTACTATATGTTTATGAAAAATAGTAAAAGGTTTTGAGATTCCAAATTTATTGATGGCATCGCTCCATACTGATATGAAAATTCGAGCGTAATGTGGAAACACTCGAAGATATGTTGAGAGAGCGGATGCATGAGATTTAAAGGCTACTGGGACAATTACATACTATTGATTAAATCGGTAAACGATAGCTACCAAATTATATCGACTTGGCACCAAATGAGAGAAACGGATGATAAATGGTGTGAAACAGCTATTATGTGAAAAGAGATAGAAAGTGATAACTCCCAAGGTGATAACAAATTTTAGGGAGTATGAATATATGGTGGAAAAATGATATGTAATGGTATAAAAGGTGATTCGGATGTTGAAAGTATGCTAGTGGTATTACTTAAAAGATGATTGAGAGGACAGGAACCATAGGTATAGGGAACCGTACCACCTCTAATATAAGTTAAAATTCGGAGGACCGAATTTCTTAAGGTGGGGAGGATGTGAAGATCGAGAATTTTCGAAATAAATATAAGGTATCCAAAAAAAAATTAACTTGGATAAATAGAAATCCAAAATAAATAAGAAAAAGGAGAAAATAATTGGATATAAAGAAATCCAAATTTAATCAGAAATAAAGATATGTAATTCTATATATATTTATATAAGGTTATTATATAAATATATTTTTAAATAAATATATACATTCATATATGGAATATATGTATATATATCATATGTTGAAATACCATTTTTATATCATTGAATATATATGTTAATTTTTGTACATTTATGTGTGTATATATATATATATGAAATATATATATATATAGAAATTTTAATTAAAGTATACATATATATAAATGGTTTATATATAAAATATATATACTTGTATATATATATAAATATACATATGAAATATATGTAAAGTGTTTTAAATTAAAGTATATATATATGGTTTATACAAATTATATATATCAAATATAATAAAAATATATATAATTATATGAATATAATTATATAAAAAAATAATAGATTTAAAAAAAAAAGAAGAAAAGAAAAGAAAAAGAAAAAGGAAAAGAAAAAGGAAGAAGAAGAAGAAATGGGTAAGGAAAATTAAAAGTTTTGCTATATTTCTATAGAATTTATTAGAAGTTGTTGGATTATTTTCTAAATGAAAATATGTCAATTATTGAAATTGTAGCAAAACAGAAATGAGACGAAAGGTGGAGTTCAGCAAGGCTCGAAAATCGGAAAGTGCACTAAGCTTTGGCGAACAAGTAAGATACTTTTATAAAACATTAGTAGCTTTATATTGTGTGTGGGAATTATGATTTTTATATATGATGCATTTATTTAATTGATGTTAAAAATGCTAAGAGGACCTACAACTGATGGTGGGGGTCTTAGTAAGAGATAAAGAAAATGTGAGAATCAACGGTTGTAATTATAAACTGTTTTTCGTGTAGGAGGTTTAGTAAAAATTAAGCCGTTATTCTGCCGAAATTTTAGGAAAATATTTGAAGAAAAAGATTAAGTTCTCACATAAATGGAATCTTGGAGATAATTATTGAAAATAAATACTGAAAGGATTTTATGGTATTACCGAAAGAGTTTGATATTGAAATCGATGAGAAGATAGATCGTTGAAAACGATAATGTGATGAATTATATGGTTTAAACCTTATAGAATTGATAAATCAAGTAATTTTAATATCACAGATGGTATCAAGTTGAGATTGAGGTGAAATCATTTATTAGACGGATCATTGATAAAAGTGATGACGATTATAGGATACAACTTAAAAGAGAAAAAAAAATTGAAGTTGTGATTTAGACGGTCAAATGATAGAAATGCGGAATTATCAATCGAGTGATGATTATGAAATTGATAGATTCAAATAAATGGACCGTCTTAGTGGTATGAACTAATAGTTTTGCAATAATATGGATAGTCGTAAGACGACTTAAATGATTGAAACACTGTTGATAGTGGAAATTGGCAAATCCTTTTAAGTGGTAATTTGCCAATCAAAGAATTGAATTGAGGACGTTTTATAGATAATTCTAGCATGATATTACATTCTACAGGCCATATGAAAAGTGAATTGAGGATTGTGATATGATTTTATGATAGTGAATGAAATTGAACCGCAAGTCGAAAATTCTGAATATGTACCAATAGGTCAAACCATAAATGGATTTGATAAGTGATTATTGATCTTGTGGTTCTATGATCCTCGATGTCGACTCTGAAATAGATATCGAATGAGGATATTAGTAATTCATAATTTCAGTATCCTGATTGCTATATGGAAACATGATATTTAGATGCTCATAGATACTAAGAGGATTCACACTGATGATGTGGTTTTAGTATCGCTAATAAAATGTACAAATGATTATTATAGTCGATAATTATCGAAAAAGGATATTGAATACCGAATGGTTTGAATACCAAGTGATCTGGTTATTAAATAATTAGAGTATTGAACAATCTGAATACCGAATGAAATGAATCTTGAATGATTTGAATAGTGATTTACTGATTTGACAGAAAGAAAGTCTTGAAATCGAATAATTGAGGGTGATAAGTTAAATGAATCGCTTCAGCGTATTTGATGAAAATATTACCGAAGCTGCATACTGAAATGTTTTATAGCATCGCATTTAAGCATGCTTTCTTATAACTTGAAGCATTATAATAATGTTTATATGAATACTGAAAAGTATTGATTTGTTTTGAAATGAAAGTTTATGGTAGATATATATATTTTGATATATGAAATCTCATACAGAATTTTACCATATGCTTTACATGATATAGAAAAGAAAGATAAAGATTTAAATGTTTTATGAGACTGTAGGCACACTAAAAGAATTGGAGCTTTGCTCATTAGGCAGAGAGATGCTTGTCCGACAATAGTCGTGGACAGGTCTCAGTCACGCCTGATCAGTGGGGCTGAGAGAGATGAGGTCTATGGCCATAGATAGCGCCCTAGTTGGTTTCCAGGGGACGATGACATGATTTTCACTGCTAGCTATAGTGATTTAAGTCTTTATTGATAGAGATGATAGAGATTTAGCCTAGTCTCTAATCGATATGATATGAAGTCTAGAGTATGATTTTATTGATATGAACTCTAGACTTGACATGATTTATACTGTACATGAAACAAGTTTGAAATGAAATATGTTTTGAAACAGTACATGTTTTAAACATGTTTTAAAAGTCCATGAGATATGATTTCGACACTTATATGATTTATATGTGATTTTGTGTCGAACATGGCATTATATGCGGTCTAGAGTATAGTTTGATTTGATATGAACTCTAGACCTGATATGATTTACAGTATATGTTTTAAAAGTACATGATAAATGATTTCGACACTTATATGATTTATATATGATTTTGTGTCGAATTTAACATGATATGCGGTCTAGAGTATAGATTGATTTGATATGAACTCTAGACCCGATATGACTTATAGTATATGAAAAATGTTTTAAAACCGCACATGTTTTAGATATGCTCTGAAAACGAATACATGAATGAAATTGAACATGTTTCTATCATGCCTTAAAGGCAAATTTGAAATGAATTGAAAATTTATATGTTGAGCATGTCCTAAAGTATATATGATATGATTTGAAATAATAGCGGTTTATACAGAAAAATTACATGAATTGCATATTAAACCCTGACATGATAATATGCCTAGTACATGAGAATTTCATAAGGAATGTCATGACTCAACGTTAATGAAGTTTCATCTATACGATGACATGACTTGATATGATACGATATATGAACATAAGATTGATATGAAGAGAATTCTGATCTTACTCCATCGTGATCATAAATTCCCAGACGATAAGTGTTATGAATTGATGTAATACGGGAATATGACTGTTAATTGTAAAGTGAATTTGATAGGATATTTCAATTAAACATGAAGAAGATATGAGGAGTGTCATGGCTCGGTGGTAGCGATAATTCATCTATATGATGTCATGATATGATATGAAACATGAATATGGAAATACACGAAGAGAACTATGACTTCGTACCACCATGATTATGATCCACAATATGAGAATTGATAAGAGATGATATAAGAATTGATAAGATATGATATGAGAATTGATAAGAGATGATAGAATACCAAAGTATGATTACGAAATGAAAAGTGAAAATGAGAAGTGATAATGAGATGTATCGATGAGAAATGATTAACTGTAATTGTATCCTTGCAAGTTTTAAGCATTGCAGTTTAAGACAGTGTAATCCTACTCTTGTATTTATATTAGTATCTTACTGAGTCGTGGTTTTGCTCACCCCACTAAATTTCATCTCTTTCAAACTATTGAAGTTAACCTCTGCCATGTGAGCTACTCAGTGGGTATCGGAGACGGTGTATGGACTTGGTATTAGTCTTCTGAGGTATATGTTTCTTATAAAATACTTGTTTACATGTAAGACTCAAATTGATGCACAGTACGTATTCTGTTTAACAAGTCGAGATGTAACTAAGAACCGTTTCCGTGTTAGTTCAATATTTAAATGAAATGACTATAGGTCACCTAGATAGTATAGTAACTACACTAACACCGAATACAAACCTTAAAATGAAAAATAAAAATTTAGTCCATAAATTTGTAGACTAAGAAAAGTATAAGAATCAAGATAGGTCCAATGGTTAGTCGTTACTCGACTCTTGAGGATGTCAAGGGTTCGAGTAGTGGCGGACGCGAAAGAAATCCGTGAAGGGGCCCCACATGATACTCCCAAAGCGGACAATACGGTTGAGTGCGACTGGCCCCACATGATATTGGTCGTCACAGGTTTGATTCCTCCTCTTAGATACACCGTTCCATTTAGGTGTACTAGGTGAAGTGAGTTGTGGAACTATTCCACACTCCTTTAGATGATTTGTGAATTCTAAGCTTAAATATTCTTCACTTGGACTTGATCAGGGTGTTTTGTAATTCTTGCCTAGTTGGTTCAATGCTTCATTCTTGAATTCCTTAATATTTTAAAAAGTTTTGACTTGTGTCTCATTAGATGCAGATTGCCATATATACTGTAGTTATCAGTAAATGTGATGAAGTAATGGAACCCTTATCTAGTCTGTGTCTTCAATAGGTTGCATACATTTATATGTACAAGCTCTAGTAAACCACTAGCCCTTTCACTTGTTCTTGTCTAAGGGGCCTTAGTCGTTTTACCAGGCAAACAAGATTCACATACATCAAATGATTTAAAATCAAATTAATCTAAGTGTCCATCTTTATAGAGCTTAGATATGCATTTCTTATTTATTTGACCAAGTGGTGTTAATCTCATTATCCTTTAACCTCTTCGAGTCAACATTGTAATGTGTGATTATCTAAGTCTAGGATATACAATCCATTAATAATGGAAGCACTGCCACAGAAAATATCATTAAAGTAAATAGAACAACTTTTGTTCATTATTTTAAAATAAAAACCTTTCTTTTCCAAACAAGAAACGGAAATAATATTCTTATTGATTGCTGGAACATAATAATAATTATCAAGTTCTAGAATTAGGCTCAAAGGAAATAGTAAATTAAAAGTTCTTACAGCTAATGCAACAACCTTTGCTCAATTTCTAACTCGTAGGACCATGTAGCCCTTAGCAAGTCTTCTACTCCTTGTTAGAACCTACACATTCATGCCAATATGAGAACCATATCCATTATGTAATACCCTAGATTAAGAAGTAGATTTATCCATCACATTTATACTTGAGGTGGAAATCTCACTTCCTTTCTTTTTCTTCAACTCCTCAAGATACACAGTGTAGTTGTTTTTCCAATGACTAGTCTTATCACAGTGGAAGCACTTTCCTGTCTTAGCAACTCCACTAGATGGCCTGAGATTCTTAGCCTTTTCCTCTTGTTACGCTTAGGCTTGGGCCTACCCTTAGGCATGCCTTTGCCTTTAGATTTGGTCTTGTCGACCATCATAATAGAAGTAGGCCTTGACTTCTTTAAGTCTTACTCAATGATTCTCAACATGTTGAGCAATTCTACCAATGTCGTACCCATATTATTCATGTTTTATGGCAACACAAAAACTGTAGCTATCTAGTAGGGATTGGAGGATGAGATCAACTGACAGCTCTTTATGCATGGTGAAGCCAGTATTTTTAGCTTCTCAATGTAACTAATCATATTAAGATCATGAGTGCGCATCGAAGCTCCCTCAACCATCTCGCTCTAGAAAAGCCCCTCAGACACCTTATAACATTCATGTTGTGCTGCTCTTGGAACATTTCCTTGATATTTTCAATCATATAAAAATGGTTTCATATTTTCACGTTGCTTTTGGAGTTCAAAACTCATAGAAGCTAACATTAGGCATTGTACATTAGTGATATCATCCAAATGCTTTTTATAAGCTTGCTTATTAGCAGTGGAAGCATTAAATAGGGTTAAGTAGGGATCACATGCTTTAGATCATATAACTTCTTTTCCGAAGTGATAATCCTCAAATTTCTATGCCAGTCCAAGAAGTTTGCCCCAACTGCTTGTTATCATTCTCAAGAATAGAATGTAGGGATAAATTATTGTTTGCCATGATAATTCTACAATCATAAAAGATAAATATGCAAGTAAGTAACTGTCACATACCAAATTTAGATATATATATATATATATTATACTAATTCACCAAATTTCACACGTTTATGGTTAGACTATCTGAGTGTCTCCATTCTCATACATATAAAATATATACAAGGTAAATTTATTTATTTACATTACAAGGTTATTCTTAATTTACATCCTGTATATGTATTCACATATAGTAGTACTGTAAAACTAAAGTCTGAATACCTAAAGGAAATATGTATATCTCAACATAAACTAAATCCGTCTAAGGGATACTGTGTCAAAATCCTCCTGAGTAGAAGCAGATGATTACTGGAGATAATTTGAAGGAGGGAAAAATGGGATGAGCTAATGCCCAGAAAAGAATGTATATAACAGAATCGATATTATGCATATATATATATATATATATATATATATATGCAAAAATTTTAAAACATGCACTTAGAATTTAGAAACAATGATTATAAAATTTCTTTGGCACGAATAAGCAGTTCAGAAAATAAAATTCATAAAATATTTATAGCTTAATATTTAGTTTTAAAAATATTCTATTTACTTGTAAATAAGATATAAAAATATGCCAGTACCTTCATGTAGGCAAAAATTCGGTAACATGAATTTTTAAATATATATTTTTCGGACTTCGGTATAAAAATAGAATTGCCATGAAAGGAATAAAAATTACTTAATAAATCTTGCGTTCCTAACATTCAAGGGTAATAACCTATGATTTTATAATATTATTAGAATTTTTGACAGCATAAGGGCTAGGTATATCCTAACCCTCCTACATAAAACACAGTATAAAATTCACAACAACAATCCACAATTTCAATTTAATTCATTCCAAAACAATTTCAAAAAATCATTCTCATAATAAAACACGCATCATAGTACCCCTATGTCCCATCATATCTATCCCTTACCTAATAGTTTCTCGCTAGACTACGAGTTAGCATCAGTGTCCTCCTCAGGCTTCCTAGCTGCAATATATCGTACAATTATTATCAATTATCTATATTTCAATTATAAAAATATTTAATACCTTAAACATAATATATTGCTTATTGCAACCTTAATTTCAGTCTAATTTCTACCTGTGCTAACACTGCAACTATTATCAAAGCTTTTCCGTTTTTAGTTTCGATTTCGCCTACAATCTCAAATTAATTTGTACATTTTTCTAAGACCTAAAACACATCAAATGAAGCATGAATTCTCCCTCCCATTCACATGGCCGAAAGCTTCCTTCTCTCCTACACTTATGGTTTATTCAAATTTAGCCTAAATTCATGTGATATCATTATCCTACATTAATTCTATATTGGAATTACATTAGACAACACCATGATCATGTCTTCCTATGCTTGGCCAAAACACTAAGGGAGTCCATTTCATGATTTTGATTTGATTCAAGCTTAAATAAATATCTAAACATCTTAAACACATAGCTAAAATGCTTAAAACCATGAAAAATTATAAATTCCACCACTTTTTCACCTTGGTTGAATCTTGAGGGAGAGCCTACCCTTGGATTTTGGCCAATTGGGCAATTGATTTTGGTGCCAAAATGTAGAGCTTTGAATTCTGCGTAGGTTTGGTGAAGGAAGTTTTTGGTTTCGGTGTCTTTTGTTGTTCATTTGTTGTTTGTTTGTTATTCGTTCGTTTATGTTCATTTATTGTTCGTTTGTTTAAAGTGTTATTTATTGTTTGTTTGTTGTTCGTTCACTAATAACTTATACATTTAAAGTGTTATTTGTTATTCGTTTGTTGTTTGTTTATTGTTCGTTTGTTATTTATTAAAATACTAAAATTACTTATATTATATAAGTTATATAATATATACCCTATTTTTAACATATTTATACAATATAACTTTGTTGGCTTAAAAAATTAATAAAATATAATAATAAAATAATTATAAAGTTAAATTAGTTAATTATACTTAAAATAATTATTTTTTAAAAATTTTAAACATAATGTACTGAAATCAAATTAATAAAAGTCTCATAATAAGTTAAGATCTCATTCTTATGATCTTATCCATTGGTCATTTACATATATATATATTAATCAAATGTGTGTATATACACACATATATATGATACTTTAATATATGTATACCAATATATGTATGTGTATGATACAAATTGTACTTAAAATAGTAATTATCAATTTATATAAAACATTGTTGACTTAAGTTATGTTATAGTTAAGATTTTTGTTAGATTATTTCAATTTGCATGTGAAATTTAATCTTTATGTAAGATTTTTAATATTTAATATTTAGTTTGTTATCATGAATACTTGTTCATGAACATGTGTTTGTAAACATGTTCGTTTACATGTTCGCGAATGCGTTCATTTATATGTTCGTGAACGTGTTCGTTTATATGTTCACGAACACGTTCATTTACATGTTCACGAACTATTCTCGAACATTAACAAACAATCTCTACTAAATAAACGAACGGACATGAACGCTCTCCTTAACAAACACAAGCGGTACTAAAAAACAAATGGACGAACAAAGACATTAGTTCGTTCGTTTGTGTTCGATTAATTTATAGCCCTAAAGAGGCTACTGGAAAATTCTGATATTTTGACATGTTAAAGTGAATTACCATTTTGCCCTTATACTTAAAGAAATGTTCTAATTTTGCCCTTTGTCTAACCTTCAAAATACTTTATTCAATCATAGAACACCTCTATTTAATATTCTCTAATAATTGGTTAAGTTTTAGTTAAGGTTTGACTACCTGTTTAGTTGAAATTACCGAAATACTCCTAACCATTGAATCGTGTAATTTTTCACTTTCTCGTGTGATTCGATCTATCAGTCCACATGGTCTAGGAGTTTATTACATGGAGAATTATTTTTACTGATAGTAGGTTCAAATTCAATTTAGTTTAACCATTATTCACGAAAATTTCAATGACCTATGGACTTAATCGTCATTTTCTAATTTGTTTATACGCTTTTCAAAACATGTATAAACAATTGAGTTTAAGGTGCAGATTCTTACCACCACTATATTTGGCTCTAAAAAATGAGTCTATCAAGTTTCACTTCACTGGGTCACCGGAAGTTACGTGGGGCCTACTATGCGGTTCCTGTTTATACCTATAGAACAAGTGAGATTTAAACACTTCTAAGCCTTCCACTCTTTCTAAGTCTACTAGAAATATATGAGTCTCACAGTAACATTATGATTAAAATCATTTAATTATGGTCTTTTAATTAAATGAATTACTTCCACTATTTTCCTTAAACTAATGGCCTTCACCATTAACTCGGGAAGCCTTTTTGTGCTAGACTTCCTAATGGGCCAAGATCCATATTTGGTCCTATTATAACTTTAGTTGAGCTAATCCGTCCAATGAGATTTAGGTAGACAACTGTTGTCAGTTGAATCTCATGCAACTCTTGGATAATTGGGTGAACAACTCTTGTTCTAACTCATTTTATATGTTAAAAACCAACATATAACTCTTAATCTTATTAGGTTTGACTTAGCAAATGCTTTTTTTGATTTAGTTAAGTCTGATCCAACACACTTGGAGATAACTCTTATCTCATGCAATGTGAATGACTATGGTAGGTAAAACCTTGACTAAGCCAAAGTAGCACAATATCGAACAGAGTCTCTTTCACATGCATCATATCGAAAGGTATCTTAATTTTTATTTTTGACTTAATATTTATTTTAAGGGATTTTTTTAATTTACCATCTCACATAACATGCTTTTCTAATGTATATATGAACGTATATAAGTAAAAGCATAAAATTAAATATAATATGGTTATGGCTATTCTATTACAAATGAACTTATGGATACATCGTTTACTAATGGCCTTCTTCTCGGCTCCTCTTCAAACGTCATCTTGGCTCTGGACCATCTTGGCTCCAAATGTTGTACATTTTATGAGATAATCCTAATTTATTTACATAACTATTTTATAAATAAATTATAAATAAAATCAAGGCTTGCAAGCCCAATTTAAATCTATTTAAGTAAATTACAACACATATAAACCTAAGCCTGCACCATACATCCATTCATATTACGTATGAATCAAGCATCAAGTATATAGAGTAATATAACATATCAATTTGCATGCTTCGTAATTAAAATATAATTTTAATTAATTATGAGTATCAAGGGCTATCTTAATTTAATTTTAATTTTCAAAATTCAATTTGGGCTTAATTGAAATTTTAATCTCATTAAATTTCAAAAAAACCATTGGATAACTCTTATTCAACTTTCATATAGAAACTATTTTATTTTAAAACATATTTAATTTTTAAAAATTTCATCAAGATAACCCTTTTGAAAATTTTAATTTTATTAAAATATCAAAATCATTAGATAACTGTTATCCAATTTTAATATAAAAATCTCATTTTAAAAGTATTTTTAAATTTAAATTTTATCAAGATAAGTTTTTGAAATTTCAATATCATTAAAATCTCAAAATCGTTTGATAATTCTTATCTAATTTTGATTTTAAAAAATATTTTTTAAATATATTTAATTTAAAACTCTAATAAAGAAAACTTTTATCCTAAATTATTTTAATTAAAATATTTTTAAATAAATAAAAATTAAAAGATTTTTTAGTAAAGGTGGCAACTACAAGGTTTCTTGCAGGGTTTCTGTTAAATAATTTTGACAACTACTCTGACAATTGCTCTAATATCAATTACATTAAATCAAAGCCTATTGAGTTTCTATTAAACAATTTTGACAACTCTATATAATATCTCCAATAAGTATATTAAAAGCTGCAATCATAGCTTACATCAAAGCCTACACGGTTTCTTTAAATCTATAATTGTCTTACAATTAGTTTACTATTACCCAAACGAATTTTGAAAACTAAAATCAAACCTATAACAACTTACAATAAAAACCAAGCGTCACCGTGAATCAAATTCGCATCTGAAAAGGTGTTTGTGGACAAGCTCCGATACAACTGTAAAGTTTCGTTGTCTTAGTTTATCATGTCATACATGAAATGAAGCAGTGGATTAGAAAAACAACAAAGCCAAAATCACCAAGGTCAAGCAGCAAAATTGCTTTCAAGATAGAATATTAACTTTTCGGTGTTATTCATGTAGGAAAGTTCAACTTTTGAATTTGGTAACCCCCAAACAGTGCTTGGTTTATTGTTAACTTGAGACTCCTAGTTAAGAGAAGCCTTCTAACAATATCCAGTAGGACGTAAAATGAGACATTTAGCTGGGACAAGGTGTGGCTGGTGACAAAAGGAGGCGAAAAAAGATTGTTTTATGAGTGCTAGCTTTAAGAGACAGAGCAGATATAAAGAAAGTTCTGTCTAACTTTTAGACTTAATGTTTTTTTATATAATGCCTCATAGCAAAACCCTAAAAGCCCTTAGCCTTATTCTAACTAGATTAGGTTCTTTTGGACCTTTTAAAATGACTTAATCTAAATCCAATTGGCTCGTAAGGTATACTTAAACAACAATGGCTTGAAACAACCACAAGAAACAAAGAATAAAGTGGCTAAGTCAGTGGTCCTAGGCAGCATTTGAACTTAGAGTTTTGTGATTCTCTCTATCGTCAGCCAGTATCTTCTCTAAGTCTCTCTCCATATCATTAAACTTGCCATTTTTTGGAGGATCACAAGACTCGGTAAAGAGGATTGTAGCCCTTGAAGGGTCATGGTACTCAGTGAAAAGTTTTGTAGTCCTAGAAATAGATGGAGTGTCAGGACGTGCTTTAGCATCTCTCACAACTTGGAGAAGGAAGTAGTTAGGGAAGTGAATGTCTAGTAATCCAATAATACCCTTTTATAAAGAAGATAGAAACCAACTCTCATGGCTCCAAGACTTTTTGCCAAAATATCAAAAGTATAGGCCTAAATGCCTTGTCCTTAGGTTGCATTTGGTGCATTTCATGTAAAGTGTTTACAGTGCAAAGTGATTGCTAAGAAAGTAACATTGTAGTGTTTGATATACAATATAAAGTTCTATTTAAATTATAGGAAAAGTTATATTGCGGTGTTTCGTAAACACTCACTTTGCTGGTAATGTAGTGACAAATTCCAAAAATATCTTTAGGTATAAAAACAAATTTGATATAATAGAATTAATTAAAAATGTATTTATCATATGAAAATGTAAATAATATAAAGTTATAATTATTGATATTGCTCATTATTTGTAATACCAAATTTAGATACATTATTATTAATTTAAATTTTAATTATTTATTAAAAATGTAAATAATAAAAAAATACACCAACCCATATATATTTATTGAAGACTTAAACAAAACCAAACACAATTTGTGCCTAAATGATAGGTGAAGTTTTAAACAACTTTAGAGAGACCCAAGACCATCATTTTAAAGCCAATAATATTATAGTTTCTCAATAGGTAATATTTGTCATTTCAATAGTCTAAAAGATTTTTCAATGAAGGCATGAATTTCTTTTCGGGAGGGGTACAATAATTAAAAAAAATTAATACATTTAATCAAATAATCAACAAAATTATAATGTTTATATTATAGCATAAAAAACGAACAACAAAAACCTAATTGTAATATATAAAATATTAAATATATTTTTTAATCATTTTATTTTTATAAAATTTTGTGTTGAATTAAAAGTTTATTATTAATTTTATATTAACATAATCTTAATTATACTGAAAATAAAAATAAATTTAAATGAAAAAAATAATTCACCCCATCATAGCTGGGTCTAATTCTAGTGCAAGTAATTTTAGGTGAGGGAGCCTTTCTTTTGAGTGAGGGTAATTTTGGCTGAAAATATTATTTCGTAGATGCAAAGTTACGTAACTTTGCATCTAATTTTGGATTGCAGCTAATGGGTGCAAAGTGATTGCAATCTTAATCTCACTTTGCAGCATTTAAAGCCTTACCAAACGCTACAAAGACTTTGCTCCTAATTAAATTGCAGTGCAAAGTAAGTACCGATAGCATACCAAACGCGACCCCAAAGAGATTGCTCTTCGCTTCGCATTTATGATGGTAGACTCCAGGAAACTCACTTTTGCCTTTAACTCTTTCACAAGACCATCAAATTCCTCTTTCTCTTTCCTCTACACATCAAGACTTTTCTTAAGATGCGAACAGGTGGCTAAGGTGTCGCAAAGTTCTCTCTTGAAGCCGTCTACCTGAGAAGTCAAGACATGACACTAAACGAGAATAAGAAAATTCTCATGATTAAGTTGGTCACATCTCTTAGCCACGGCAAGTGTAATCAACAAGGTCTGTAGAAGAAATATCGAGCAAGAGTTAGAAAATTTGTTAAGGCATGAGAAGAGACTACACGTTTAAAGAAGAAAAGGAAGGCATGATTACCTTATATTGCTCTGCACTAAGGCATGACCTGGAATAGAAATGTCATCTCGGAGTGTTTGAAACTTGTCCCTCTTCGAATCCGCCATCTTTTATGCCAAGCGATATTGTCAAGTCAATAGCGGTACTGCCTTTCTCAATTGAGCTAGCATGTTCCTTCCATTGGCCATATTTAGCTGGCCTACCTTATGAATCTAATGATAGAGCAAAAACCAAGTAAGTTCCTAAAAAAAAGGTATATTAAACAACGAAAGAGTCGTTGCACTTATTACCTAATAAGGAGAGAAATGAGCTGTCACCAACTTCTTTTCCCTTGTCTTTCTTGTTGCGAACCTTTGCCCTTGGGAGAGGCACTAGAGCTTCGTGGCGGAGGACAATCTCTAATAGTTACTTCCTCTTTGGTTAAGGAGTAGTCTGCATGGAAGGGATAGGAGCAGGAGGAGGCTCTGAATTAGACTTCATCAACTCGGCCAAGAGGGAGTCTTTGGTAACAAACGTCATACTTGCTAAACAAAGCAAATAAACAAAACAAATTAGTCGCAGGAACTGAAATGAAAAAGCATAACTATGAAAAAACAAAGCATGCTAGGTGAGTGCTTGGACATCAACTTGCCAACAAAGTTGTGAAAAACAACCCTCCTTATGTCAACGGTCTAAAGGAAGAGGGACGAACGAAAGAATAATTCCCCAAGTGGTTAAAATCAGCCAATCTAAAGACTCAGAAGAGGAATGAAAAGCGAAAAACCCGTGTTCCCAACCTTAACAACACGTGGGATACTTCCCAAAAAGAGAAAAACCCCTCTTGGAGTAGAAGGGGAGAAATCCCTGTCTTTTGTTGTATGGCCTAAGGGTGAAAATTTTCCTAAAGAGATTCAGAGAAAGGAGAATGTTGACAGGTTCACAAAGAACAACGAAACCTAATGATTGTTGTGGTCACCAAAGATAACTTTTCCTATCCAAATAATTTGTAGTTAGCAGAGTAAGGGTTGATCTCATAAAGACTGACTTTAATCAAATTAATGATAAAATTTTAGTCGAATTTTAAAATAGAACAGAGGGGAATTTTTAATTAATTATCTAATTAAAAAATTAAAAACAAAACTTTAAGAAAAATTGATTTTAAGACTATATGGACATTCTTCAGTTATAAGATATCGAATTATTCTTAGATTCTGATGTTGATAATTGATTACAAAATAAGACTGTCAATCACGCTTTCAATAATAGCATAACAACAAGCTCTATTACACCATTTTTCCTTATTGTGTCGTTAATTGAAATAACCTCTTCAAATAATCCCTAACTACTAAATTACTTGAACAAGCTCTCTAAATATAATTTGTAGCAGCATTAGTAACTAGAAAGATATGGATTGAAATTAAGCAAGAAACACATAAGCTCGATATATTTAACTTAAATGTTGATTCTCCTAGATCTCTTGTGATTAAACCCGTTAAGTAATTACGAACTTAAGTTTTTAATCTAACAATAGATTTTTTAATTGTGCACCTATCTAGTCAAATAAACAATCATGGTAATATACTCACAAAATCTCAGATACTTAATCAATAATTATATTATTAGTTCATACATCTCACAACATGCTTTTCAAGAATAATTAAATTACCTCATAACCGAATTAGACTCTTCGTTACTAGACATTATAAAGAAAACGGAAAACATATTAAAAATAAAGGAGATAACATAATTCATATATAAAATGACTAAGAAATTGATTTTGATAAAAAATAAAAAGAAACTTTTTATAAAATATTAAAAAGAAATCAATAAGCAAGTTATTAAAAAGAAAATAAAAGAAAACAATTTTATAAGTAAAATAAAAGAAATCAGCAATAGAAAAGAAAAGAAGAAGAAAATCATCAATTAATTTAATAAAAGAAAAGAAATCAGTTTTTATTAAAACGAAGACGAGGAAAATGTAAAATACAAAAGGGAAATAAGAATGGCTGATATGAGGAGACTAGTGGCCTTAATATAGTGCCAATTACAATCCTGGGTTGATAAGAAGTCATGTGAAGATAAACTTTAATTACATGATTTGCACGCCAAGTAAACTTCTTTAATTAAAATTCTTATGTTGACTAAATCTCTTTTGGCTGCCATGGACTAAGTTGTGGAGTAGTAGTCCACCTCTTAAAGAGCTCTCCTACTTGTAATTTATCTCCAATAAAACTTTTCAAAACTGATTTGTAAGAGAAGTCTTTAAATAGCCATTTAAGAAATCCCACTTCCGGTAGGATTTGTATTAGAGTTTTGAGTTGACTTTCTTCGAACATTTAATCCACCAAATGAACTTGGTTTTTTACGATCTTGTACATTTTGAAAACTTTGAAAAGTCTTTTACATCTTTCATTCGGGCTTCAGCTTCATATAAAGTTGTTAAGATGGTTAAATAATCGTTTTACCCCTGATTGTTCAAAAAATCTTGCAACTTTCCATTTTTGGCTCCTTTTGCTCCAAAGCTTGATATGAGTTTCCTAAAATAGAAAGAAAGCATTAGCAACTTTTTTGGGCACAAAATATCATTAAAACATTAGTATTAATATATATTTATTTATCATTTCCATCAACCTATCAAAAGCTACCAAACTCATCCATGACTTTGGCATTAATTGAGAAATAGTAATGTGGGAAGCATTGAGAAAATCCCCAATAAGGGATGAAGAAGAAGTTAGTGTCGACATGAATGAAGATATCGTTTGTATACAAACTTTTCGACACACTTTTTGAATCATCTAGGAGCCTATGAAGAAAAGACTTAGGTATTGAATGTACCTCTCAAATTAAAAGAACCCATCACAAAGGAATAGAACTAAGTATAATGTATAAGTCTCCTCATGGCCGCTCGTGCTCAACAACTCTAGTAAAGGTCATAGGTAAAAGAGACTCTACTTTGAGATTACAATAACCTTGACCTTCGTTAATTCCAAGATCACTATCGAATGACTCATCTATCTCCTCAATGGGTTTACAACATGAAGTTTCTTTATTTAAGGAATTGGCATGGGAGGCTGACAACTCACTCACCTTCCTAGTGGAATCACGACGTGAAGCTACCTAGTGTGGAGAGCTAAGTGTAAGAAGCACCAAGACATAAGAATGACCCTCCAAGCTACCTAAGGGAGGTGATTCCCTAAAAGGAGAACTTGACCTTGAGTAAGCTTAGCAAGAATCGTTAATAAGCATGAGGCAATGAAAGAACATAATCATGCAAGAATGGCAAAACAAAGGGATTATCAAGGAAACTATGCTACATATATGCCCGAGAAGTACGAGATTAACTCTAAGTGCATTCACGTATTTTTGAGCAAGCTAGATGTGAAAGGTGTTCAAAATCAACTAAGGCATGGAACGACGAAAGGCATTAGCAAGCACAACATCAAAAGAAAAGCAACAAGAACATACTTAAAATTTGACACTTAGGAAACCAAGTGCAAGTAATTTGGCTATGGCAATAATAAGTCTCACTTGTTAGTATATCTCCTCATTTATGGAAATAAATATTTGGTTGACTAATTCCGGATATGGTCCATAATTTCACGGTGAATCTCAACTCAATATTTGGCTATTAAAACACGAAAACACGATTTTATGATGGTTAAAACGTGATTTTATTGCCATAATTAGCACGCTCTCATTACTATTTAAGGAGGGCTCCTTCCGGTCCCCAAGTACGTTAACCTAAAAACACACAAACACCATCTAGTGAGGTTTTGAGTGCTTGGAAGATTTGGAAGGTCTGTGATCGACACAAAGTAGACTGTCAGATTCGGCAATTGCTTCAACAGCAGAGTTACAGAGTGCAATGGCTGGAGGTTAGATCCTATCGCTTCCGCATTTTATTTGTTTAACATGTTTCATATTGTGTAGAAGCATGTTAGGCTTGTTATGATGCACTTACATTTGGCATCAGAGCCGTAGTTTAACCTCTGTCTTGCTAGAGATCTGTAGAAAAAAGCCATAAAAACCCATATTTTGAAACTTTAAGTCTCGGATTTCATAAAACTCATTCTGTTTTCCTGTGATTTTGGTTCAAATACTTTAGATCTATTGTTGTAAAGCTCTAGGGATGAAAAATACATGAAAAACGAGACTGTTTGAAGGGTTTTGTGCCGGGTCGGGTCAAAAGACCCAAAATTCTGCAAAACACCCATTCGGGTGAAGAAGAAGCCTCGGGCGCGTGAGTCACACGCGCCCGACAAGGGAAGAAAATGCGGGCGCGTGAGTCTCACGCGCCCGACAGGAGAGGAAATGCGGGCGCGTGAGTCTCACGCGCCCGATAGAGATAATGCGGGCGCGTGAGTCTCACGCGCCCGCCTGTTGTACAGTGCAGTGACACTGTGCAAAAAAAAAAAAAAACCTTTGGGCTTCGGGTTTTGGGCCACTGTTTGGGTCCTTATTTGGTTAGTTTTGGGCCATTTATTTTGGGCTCTTTTGGTTGATTATTTGGGCCATATGGATTAAATAAAAGGGTCATTTGGTTTATTTTAGACATTAAGGATTTATTTAATTTAAGTAAATTTAAATTATTTAATTTAGGCCAAATAATTATATTTTTTGATAGTTTTATATCAGATTTTCAATTCTGTAATTTTCATAATTTTATGAATAATTAGATTATTTTCACAAAATTAATATAATTATGAAAACTTCTCATTATTTGGATTTTATGAGGATTTTTCATAAATTTGGAATTTTTATTAATGCTATAATTTTAAATTGAATAATTTTGTGAAAATTATCATAAAATTATGATTAAATTATGAAAATTTGATTTTGAATGTGCATATGTGCTTATTTTGAATATGTATAATTTTGTTATTTTTTTATACTAAAAGCACATGTAGCTAAGTTATTCATATTATTTGGAATTAAAATTGCCTTGTGTTAATTGCAATTTTTAAAATATGAATAAACTTAGAATTTTACCAATATGTCTAAGTGATTTATAGTTTATTTAATTAGGGCTTAGCCACAGCAACCTTAATTAAGTAAAATTATTTTGTAAAATCACATAATGATATTAGACATAAATTGTGATTAGTTATAAGGTTATAGTAAATTTTATCCCACAGGAATTTTTATTATAATTTTATAACTAATTAGGATAAAATATCAAATTAGTTTCTTAATTTACCCACAGGAATTAGGAAATGATATAATTTGATAGTTTTATCATTATGAAATAAATCTATTAGAATTAGAACTTTAGCCCACAGGCAAGTTTTATGTCTGAGATTCATTAATAAAATATGTTTACATTGGTAGACATAATTAAGTTTGCCTCAAAAAATTCTAGATACATAAGCATGTTTATTTTCTATATGCAGTGTTTCCTCAGGCTAGTATTAACCTAGAAGTTCCCGAGCTGGATGGAGAGAACTACAAGGTTTGGAAGGAGAGAGTTCTCCTCCAATTAGGGTGCATGGATATAGACTATGCTATAAGGAAAGACGAGCCCGTATTGACTGAGACCAGCACTCCTGCTCAAGTAGCTTTACATGAACGTTGGGAGCGATCCAATCGCCTTAGTGTCATGTATATTAAGACAAAGATATCTGCTGGGATACGTGGTTCAGTCGAACAGCATACCAACGTTAGGACCTTACTGAAGGCCATAGATGATCAATTTGTCACTTCAGACAAAGCGTTGGCCAGCACCCTGATAATGAAGTTCTCATCGATGAGGCTCACCAGTGTCAAAGGACTGCGTGAGCACATAATGACCATGAGAGATATAGCGGCCCAACTCAAGAAGCTAGAGGTGGAGATGTCTGAGTCTTTTCTTGTGCACTACATATTGAACACTCTACCAAAGCAGTACGGACCATTCAAGATATCCTATAACACACATAAGGATAAGTGGACCATCAATGAATTGATGACCATGTGTGTTCAAGAGGAGGGAAGACTGCTTATGGAATCGGGTGAGAGTGCATTTTTTGCAAGCCAAGGAAAGACCAAGGATCGAGCCAAGAACAAGGGAAAAGGTAAAATCCCTGCCCAAGCTGATATTAAGAAAGAGTCCAAGTGTTTCTTCTGTAAAAAGAAGGGACACATGAAGAAGGACTGTGCCAAGCTTCAGCAGTGGCTCGTTAAGAAAGGTAATCCACTCTCATATGTTTGTTTTGAATCAAATATGGTTGAGGTTAATCATAACACATGGTGGATTGATTCTGGATCTACAATTCACATTTCGACTTCCTTACAGGGTATGACAAACCTAAGGAAGCCAGTGGGAAATGAGGAGAGCATCTATTCAGGAAACAAGATGCGCTCGCGTGTTGAAGGCGTTGGAACATGCACTTTAGTTCTTAGGAGTGGTTTTGTTTTGCAATTGGAAAAGACCTTTTATATTCCTAGTTTTTCGAGAAATTTAATCTCTGTTTCTAGGCTGGTACCTTATGGATATTCCTTTCAATTTTCAAATAAATCAGTATTGATATATTTTAAGTGTGATATTGTTGGGAATGGTACCTTATGTGATGGTCTTTTCTCTATTGATTTGCAAAATGACACTGCTCATAACGCCTTGCATGTTCAAACTGGTACTAAAAGATGTGTTATGAATGAGGACTCCTCTACGTTATGGCACCGGAGATTAGGTCATATCTCCATAAATAGAATTAAGAGATTGGTAAATGACGGAATACTTAGTACTCTCGATTTTACTGATTTCGACACTTGTGTGGATTGCATTAAGGGTAAGCAAACCAACAAGTCTAAGAAAGGTGCCAATAGGAGTTCAACCATATTAGAGATCATACATTCTGACATATGTTGTCCAGACATTGATGCATATGGTCAGAAATACTTCATCACCTTTATTGATGATTACTCGAGGTTTATGTATCTCTACATGCTTCATAACAAGAGCGAAGCATTAGATGCCTTTAAAATCTTTAAGGCTGAAGTAGAGAAACAATGTGGAAAACCCATAAAGATAGTAAGAACTGATAGAGGTGGGGAGTATTACGGTAGATACACTGAAGATGGACAAGCACCTGGACCATTTGCGAAGTTCCTTCAAGAAAATGGGGTTGTTGCCCAATATACCATGCCTGGTTCACCGGATCAGAATGGTGTTGCAGAAAGAAGGAACCGAACTTTGATGGAAATGGTGCGTAGTATGCTTAGCAACTCGAAGTTGCCTAAGTCCTTGTGGATTGAAGCTCTTAAAACGGCAGCGTATATATTGAACCGGGTTCCAACCAAGGCTGTTCCAAAGACGCCTTTTGAATTATTCAAAGGTTGGAAACCGAGTTTGCGTCATATGCGCGTTTGGGGATGCCCTTCTGAGATAAGAGTTTACAACCCACAGGAAAAGAAACTGGATCCTAGGACCATAAGTGGGTATTTCATTGGATATGCCGAACGGTCCAAAGGCTACAGATTCTATTGTCCATCTCATAGCACTAGATTTGTGGAATCAAGGAACGCCAAGTTTCTGGAAAATGACTTAGTTAGTGGGAGCGATCAATCTCAAGACCTAGTTTCTGTGAGAGATCAACCCTCTACCTCGAGTCAAGGATTGGTTATCATGAACAATGTCCCTTCAGTACAACTGGACATTGAACAACCAATCGTTGAAGATCCACAAGTAGTTGATAACTTACCAGTAGACGAGGCTCCTCTGGATACACCAGAATTGAGTGAGCAACCAGTTGAACAACATGATCCTTCGGAGAATGTTGAACCAACATTAAGAAGGTCTACTAGGGAAAGGAAAACAGCTATTCCTAGCGATTATATTGTGTATCTACAAGAGTATGATTTCAATATTGGGCCCGTTAATGATCCAGAGACGTTTTCACAAGCCATGAACAACAAAGAATCAAAACTTTGGTTCGATGCTATGAAGGATGAGATGGATTCGATGGCATCTAATGGAGTATGGGATCTTGTCGAGTTGCCTAATGGGGCCAGGGCTATAGGCTGTAAATGGGTCTTTAAGACCAAAACTGACTCATTAGGCAACATTGAACGTTATAAGGCAAGACTCGTAGCCAAAGGATTCACTCAAAAGGAGGGAATCGATTACAAGGAGACCTTCTCTCCTGTATCTAAGAAAGATTCTCTTCGCATCATAATGGCGCTTGTTGCACATTTTGACTTAGAGTTGCAACAAATGGATGTGAAAACGGCATTTCTCAATGGTGATCTAGAGGAAGAGGTTTACATGAAACAACCTGAAGGTTTTTCCTCTAGTAATGGTGAGCATTTGGTCTGTAAGCTCAAGAAATCCATATATGGGTTGAAACAAGCTTCCCGCAAATGGTATCTAAAATTCCATGAAGTCATCTCTTCATTTGGTTTCGTTGAGAACATCATGGATCAATGCATATACCAGAAGGTCAGTGGGAGCAAGATTTGTTTCCTTGTGCTATATGTGGATGATATTCTGCTTGCAACCAATGATAAGGGGATGCTACGTGAGGTGAAACAATTTCTTTCTGAGAACTTTGATATGAAGGATATGGGCGATGCATCTTATGTCATTGGCATTAAGATCCATAGAGACAGACATAGAGGTATATTAGGTCTGTCACAAGAAGCCTATATCAATAAAGTCTTGGAAAGATTCAGAATGAAAGATTGTTCACCAAGCCCAGCTCCCATTGTGAAGGGTGACAGGTTCAATTTGAGCCAGTGCCCGAAAAATGATCTTGAGCGGGAACAGATGAAGAACATTCCATATGCCTCAGCTGTTGGAAGCATTATGTATGCACAGGTCTGTACCAGGCCTGATATTGCTTTTGCTGTGGGAGTGTTGGGTAGATACCAAAGTGACCCGGGGATGGACCACTGGAGAGCTGCGAAGAAGGTGCTTAGATATTTTCAAGGCACTAAGGATTACATGCTTATGTATAGACGGACTGATGAGTTGGAGGTGATTGGCTACTCAGACTCAGACTTTGCTGGCTGTGTTGATACCCGGAAATCAACATCCGGTTATATCTTCATGCTTGCCGGTGGAGCTGTTTCATGGAAGAGTGCTAAGCAGACACTGACTGCCACTTCCACTATGGAGGCCGAGTTCGTTTCCTGTTTTGAGGCTACCTCACATGGTGTATGGCTTAAGAGTTTCATTGGTGGGCTTAGAGTTGTTGACTCCATATCTAAGCCATTGAGGATATATTGTGACAATTCAGCTGCGGTATTCATGGCTAAGAACAATAAGAGTGGAAGTCGAAGTAAGCATATCGACATTAAGTACTTAGCCATTAGAGAACGTGTTAGAGATAAAAGAGTGGTCATTGAACACGTTAGCACTGAATTGATGTTAGCTGATCCTTTGACTAAGGGCATGCCACCGTTTAAATTTAAGGATCATGTAGAGAGAATGGGACTTGGTCCCACATTTTGATTGTAATTGAAACTCTTATTAATAATATGATGTTTCTCATTTTGATTTGTATACACTAAAGTTTTATTTGAGAAATATCCTTGTTGTTTGGACCGAGAATAAACATAAGGTTTATTCATTAAGTAAAAATGGGTTGATTTAGAAACATTTTACATAGTAATACATGGAAGATAATACTCGCCACTTGAGGAACTGTCGCCATGATTCATGTGATTTGTTTCTTCTATAAGTGAAATATATGGACCAAGTGGGAGAATGTTAGTATATCTCCTCATTTATGGAAATAAATATTTGGTTGACCAATTCCGGATATGGTCCATAATTTCACGGTGAATCTCAACTCAATATTTGGCTATTAAAACACGATTTTATGATGGTTAAAACGTGATTTTATTGCCATAATTAGCACGCTCTCATTACTATTTAAGGAGGGCTCCTTCCGGTCCCCAAGTACGTTAACCTAAAAACACACAAACACCATCTAGTGAGGTTTTGAGTGCTTGGAAGATTTGGAAGGTCTGTGATCGACACAAAGTAGACTGTCAGATTCGGCAATTGCTTCAACAGCAGAGTTACAGAGTGCAATGGCTGGAGGTTAGATCCTATCGCTTCCGCATTTTATTTGTTTAACATGTTTCATATTGTGTAGAAGCATGTTAGGCTTGTTATGATGCACTTACATCACTAACAACAAGCAAATATACTACAAGCCTGGCAAAGTTATTTCAAGTTTAATAAAGCAAGCATGAAATAAAAGGTTGACAATTTTAGCATGTAAGAATACGAATTGACATATGAAGACAACATATTGTGGCTAAGGCATGCAAATATAAAATTGATGGTACAGCAATGCAAAGGAAAATGTTCAAAAAGTTATAAAAACAAGAAGAGTCGAGTATGTTAACTCAAGGAGAGTAAAGGAATAAAGTTTGCTTAGAAGTGTGAAAGCTTGAAGAGAAAAAGAGCAAAAATCAATGAACCAAGTGAAATGAGGAGCAAAATGTGGAAAAATATAGTATTGAGGGTTCTATCAAGGGTAAGAAAAGTGGAAATAGTGTCTAACAACAAACCAAAAGAAGTGATCCAAGGGAAATGAGGTGAAGTGCATGAAAAATTCAAAGGATGGAGTGAAAATAGTGTTCCCAAACTTGTCATACAAGGAAAAAGGAGAAAGAAACAAAAAGGAGAAAAAGCAACAATGATAGAAGAAGAAAGAAGGAAAAAGATAAAAAAAGAGTCACATGTTCAAGTATGAGAAAAAGTCAAAGTCAAGAAACCAAAATCAAAACCTGGCTAAAGGTGCCCGGACATGAATGAAGTGTAAGGAATTCACGCCAAGTCAATGTTTCAAAGATGTTCGCCAAATGCGTGAAGCAAAGTCTAGTGATCCAATGACTCTAATAGGAAAACGAAGCATAATGAGACTAAGTATTGCAAAGATTCGCCACTAAAGAAGTTCATGATCACCTAAGAATAAGAACATGGTTTAAAAATCACTAAAAGAATCAAGTGGTTGCAATGGCTAAGTGTGCATGAATGAAGCATGCGTAGTTCATGTATAGAAAAAAAAGCCTAAGTGACGAGTTTGAAGAAACGCATGTGTAGAGGGCACGCGGATGAGTTCAAGGAAACGCCTAAGAGGTGCACAAATGGGCTTAAAGAAACGCCTAAGCGTAAAGGGCACAATGACAAGTTTAATGAAAAGCCTAGGTGCAGAAGGCGCGCGAAAGAGTTTAAATAAAGGCCTAAGTGTAGAAGGTGCACAAATGGGTTGTAAATTTGGCTAAGTATTGGAGCTACATCAGACAATGAAAATTCAACTAAGTGTGGAAGCCATGCCTACTAAGGTGTTGTTTAAGAAACTGAAAAATTAAGTATTGAATTTTTAGTGTTGAATTTAATAAGTATTGAAATTGAATTACCAAAACTATTAGGTATTTCACTGAAAATTAAGTGTTGAATATAAATATATTGTTTGATAACAATAAATGCTGAATTTTGAAATTTTATTAATTTACAATTTTATCCTTATTATCATATTATTCCAAATAAAATCAAGTTTTTATTGATATATTCTATTCTATAACACAAGTATGAAATATGAGGAAAAAAATATAACTATTAAATCCAAAAACATCATAAATTTAAAAAAATAACATAATATTTAAAAATAATAAAATAATTTTTTTGGAAATCAAAAGCTTGAATCATGCTTAGATTGAAAAAGCATTGCAAATAAAGTTCCAAATTATTTGTGGGATCATTATTTCTTTAAGCAATGATCTGCCAAAATGAAACAAAAAAAAGAAACATAAAAAAAACAAAAGCTGAAAAAAGGCAATATATGCCATTATATGGTCTGTAGGGCCTACAATATATCAACTTCAGACCTTCAAAGTCTTCAACTCTTAAAGAAGTAATGATCCCATGAATAATTTGGATTTTTATTTCTAATGCTAATGATATGCCAAAATGAAATAGAACAAAGATATCAATGACAATTGAAACACCAAAAAAAAAAAGTTGAAAAAAAAGGCAATATATGTCATTATATGGTCTCTAGGGCCTACAATATATCAACCTTTAGATCTTCAAAGCCTTCAACTCCAAAGTTGAATCGAACCAAGTTATCCTCTAATAGTAAAAGAATGGTGGTAGAGAAACGGTAAACCTGAAGAGATAATAATATAACGTTGACTCTGGTTGAAGTATGTACATGACCTAATGAACGAATAGATAATTATGTAAATTTTTTGGATAAAATTCTCCAATTTTTTTTTGATAAAATGTTGAAAAATTTCTACATTAAGTAATAAGTAGGTGTTTATCTACTTATCTTATTTAATTCTTTTTCATTGAAAATTTTCTTTTATATCAAACATATTGAAAATATTAAATCACTGAAAACTTTTTATTTTCAATGAATTGAAAATTTTCAATGGTCTAACAAACAGCTAAGTTGAAAGTTTTGGCTAAGTATGGGAGTCGTGCCGAAAAAGATGAAAGTTTGACTAAGTATAGGAGCCACACCTAGTAAATTGAAAATTTATCTAAATGTAGAGCCGCGCCAAGAATGAAGCAAAAAATTTATCTAAACATGGAGTCATGCCAAGAATGAAGCAAAATTTTGTTTTAAGAATGGAGCTGTGCCAATAACGAAAAATTGATTAAGTATAGAGCCGTGCCAAACATGACGAAAAATTATTTAAGTTTGGACTCGCTCTAATGGTAAAAATTTGACTAAGTATGGATTGCGCCTAACATGATGAAAATTTGGGTAAGTATGGAGTGTTGCTAACGATAAAATTTGACCAAGTATAGATTTGCACCTAACCTGATGAAATTTTGCCTAAGTATGGAGCTGCATCAATGATGGAAATTTGACTAAGTAAATAGCCATGCCCAACATGATGAAAATTTGTCTAAGTATGGAGCCGCCTAACATGACAAAAAATTGTTTAAGCACAAAGCTATGCCAATGATGAAATTCTAGCTAGGTAAGGTGCTATGGCAAAAGATGTGACGTATCGATTACCAAAAATTGGAAGTAACTTTTTTCCTTTTCAGTACGATTAGTTGGGCTATCTGTTGTGTCCTTTTTAGTTTCATTATCACTCAAATTAATTTATATTCCATATCCACATAGTTCATAACAATCGATAGCTCAATTCATATCTATATTCGATCATTCAATTCAAAATAAATAAATACATAAAAAACCTCAAACTATATTTATGTAAACTTGAAATATACATATATCATGGAATATGTCCTCAGTAATTTGCATATGACTTCTTCTAATTTAGAACTATAATTAACATCTGGTACTCTACAGTTAAAATAGTATTGTACATATAGTTTGAACATATAAAAGTAAACTAATGTACCTCTACGATAATAGAAAATCACCTGAGGAATATTGTCTCAAAATGGTATCCTTTCGTATAAAAGCTATTGCAGATAATTTGGAAGAGAAATAGGAGGTGAGCTTATGCCTAGTAAGAAACATATATAAAAAAGTTGATACTATGCAAATCTATATGCATTATCTTAAACATGCTCTTACACTAATGAACCCTAACTCGAAAGGATACAATAATCGGTTAGAATACCAGGTTGAGTACAGAAGGATGCTTTAAAATACTTCACTTGTTCTAGTCCTTCGGTGTGATTATAGGGATTTTATTATAAAATAGCTCAATAGGTAGTTCAGTAATAAAGTTTCAGTAAACAGTTCAATAAACCATTCAAAAATCAGTTCAGTAAACAATTCAGTGAACAGTTTAATAAATTATAAGCATTTTAGTAAATAGTACAGTAAACAATTTAGTAAACAGTACAGTGGAGACAAGGGAACACCGAATAGAATCATGCCGTTTCAATATCCCAAGAATGGAGTAATAGTAATAGTAATAGTAATAGTAATAGTAATAGTAAGATATATGACCATAGTCACAGTGGTGTCCTCAGCGTGCACTGATCAAGTGACATCTAGGACGACTGATGACGTGATTAAGATTAATCAGCATACAATAATAGTACAGTACAATTAGTAAGGCATGATTACCTGATGGTAACTATGGGGAGCGAACAGTCTCAAAATAGTTCATTAAATAGTTGGAAATAATTTACAGAAATCAATTCAGTAAAATACATTTTTTGACAGTTCATAAATCTTTAAAATCAGTAATAATATCATTTAAAGCATAAAAAATTTAGTAAAATATTCTTAGTACAAGAAACAGTGTTCAAAATATTTTATTTACATATAAAATTAATTCTAAAACTTGTGGGTATCTTGAAAAGTATGAAAATCATTAAAAATCCCTTCGGAAATAGAGTTACAAATATGTGCACACCTAAAAGCCTAAATACCAACTTAGTTATTCACTCTACTTCTTTCATCCCTCCTACCCTAAACAGTTTTTTGTTGGCAGTTTACGGTTTTAAGATCGTTTTACGAAATTTTGACAACATAACGATACTATCTATCCTAACCCTCTTGCACTAAAAACACAATTCAGTAGCCTCAATTTCAATTTCTAAATCCAAATCCAATCACAATATTCAATCTCTTAAAATGTCATTTTGGACATTTTCAATGCAGACACAGTATCCCCACACCTTTTATACATATCCCTTACTACTTGCGTTTGCACAATGCAGTTCAATAGCACTAGTTACACTTGTCATTTTCTAGCTGCAAAACACCACACAAACATAGTCAATTCTCAATACTTCTATTATAGATAGTGTATAATTCTTTGAGATCTACTATATTTCCTAATGCAGTAGTAAATCCTGTCTAGTTCATACCGGTGTCTACAACTACAACCACGTTCAAAACACTTCCTTTTTCAGTTCTGACTTCATCAATTGTGGTATTCATATATCTACCATCTGTACATGTAATAGATATTATATAATTATCCAAATGACCTATACCTTGCAGGAATAAAGGGATAACAGATGGTGGGCCCCATAAGACTTTTAGTGTTTCGGAGCAAGTGAGACTTGGAGGGCATGATATTTGGAGCCAAGTAAGGATATGGTAAGAATCTAGAACTTAGATTTATTCATTTATGCATTTTTGAGAAATGAGAAAACAAATTATAAAATGACAATTAAGTCTATAGGTCAATAGAATTTTCGTAAATAACGATCAAACCAAGTTGACTTTGGACCTACTATTAGTGGTAGAAAATTTCTCATAAAATAAGGTTTTAGTCCATGTGGACTAATGGAATTAAACCTGTGTAAAAATAGAAATTTACGTGATTTTATAGTTAGGAGTATTTTAGTAATTTCACCCAAACGATCAGTCGAACTTCAACGAAAGCTCAACTAAGAGTTAGAGCAAGTTAAATAGATATATTTTACGATGAAATACAATATTTTGAAGATTAGACTAATTGTTTAAACCGAAGCTGAACCGAAAAAGGCAAAATTGGAAGTTTACTTAAGAGTAAGGGCAAAATGGTAATTTAAGCTATAAAATATCATTTCAAATTAATTTTCTAGGCCATTCTTCAACCAATTTTGGTAGCATCATCTACAACCTCCATTCTCCACCATTTTTGCACCTTGAAGAGAGAGAAAGCTTATAAGACCTAACCAAAACTTCATCAAAATCAAAACTTTACTTCATCAAAGTTGTTCTCCTCAACTTCCTCTATCTTCTTACATCAAAATCATCATCTAAATTAGCCAAAACAAGAGTGTAGGATCTCTTGAAGAAATTAGCCAAGAGGGAAGGTAAGGAAAGTTGGATTTTTTTCAATTTTTAATGGTATTAGGCTATGTGTTTACGATGTTTAAACTTTTTTTAGCTTCAAATCAAACTCGAAACATAAGAACCATAGCCTTAGAGTCTTGGCCAAGCTCCCACGTGCATGAGAATGGTGAAATTTGATGGGAAATAATGTAGAAATACTGTAAAATTATTTCATTAAAAATCATCATTGACCGTCCTTCACTATAAACATTTTCTTTCTTTTCAATTCAGTCAATCAATATTTAAACAATTCAATAATCAAATCAGTAGTGACAGTCACCATTCACTAGAATCATACACAACAGTAAATAGTAACGAATGATCATCATCGATCAATCATAGTTTGCACTAGTTAGGTGCTCACTGTGGATACTTGTGAGCTTGACTAGAGTCTCACAGTCATAAACAGTAAACTTGAGGACTTGATTAAGGTCTCGTAATCATAAACCTACGGACTTGATTAAAGTCTCATAGTCATAAACCTATGGACTTGATTAAAGTCTCGTAGTCATAACATATAACAATATGCATAATTCACTAAGTAACAACTGTCTCAAAATTCATTTTCATAAATTTATAAAATCACGATAGAAAATTATTTCAGTGATATCATCTTTAATCAGTCCATAATAATGTAAAAGAAATATTATTCTATTCGATAGTAATAAAATCAATTAGAAACCCAATACCACACTTTAAATATTCCATAGCACATTTGTACAAAAACAATAAATCATTCAATGTAAAATAATCATGTAATAAAATAATTTTTATGCAAATAAAATCATATAAAAATTTCATATGGAATTTAAAATAAATTCTTATTTTTCTTTGGAAGGAAATTTGGGATGGTTGGTTCACTAAAATTACTTTTCCAAAACTTCAAAATAGCTTTTCATTTTAAAACCATGCAAACATAGCTTTCTTATGCGACTTCCGTATTAGATTCCTTACCTCTATTCCACACAGTATAAAATTTCGATGACACCTCTACGTCTCTTTATTTCCCAAATTTAACACTGCACAGTAGTTTCATATCATATTTAAAATTCCATATTATAATTACGATAAATATTCTATTAATTCCTATTTTCCTTTTATCCATTTCCTTAATTAATTTATTTTATTTCCTAGCAAATTCTATCACATAACTATATTTAAATTATAATCTTTTCCAAATTTTCACTTCACTAATAATTCCGCCTATATTCTAAAATTACATATATAAACTACAATAATTATTTTTACTAATTTCTATTTTCAAATTATTAATTCCAATGATTACTTTAATTATTTTCTATTAATTACCAAAATATAACTTCAATTAAATTGTATTCTTTTCCAATTTCCAATCTCACCAATAATCCCATAAATTGTAATTTATTTTTCTTTAACCCGTGAATCATAAGATTTAATATAATAATCCCATTCTTAAGCTTAGCCAAATTCTCCAATTACTCAAAATTTATATTTTTCTCAAATTTTGATTTCACCAATAATTCTATTAATCCAAATTCATTATTTTCTACTTTATTAATTTCAATAATTAATTAATTTATTTTCCTACCAAGTGCTACAATATAATCACTCTTAAATTACAAAGCTTTTCTAAATTTAATTTTACTAATAATCTTATTAACCTCTATAATTATCCTTTAATCATCAACTATGAAAATTCATCCAATTACAACCTACATTATGCCTTAGCCAAATCTTACACTTACCCCAAATCTTATTCTTTTTCCAACTTTAGTTTTACAATTAATCTTAATTCATCATTATATTACTTTTATTATTACCATTTATTAAAATTAAATTAACATCTTTTCTATTTTCCCTTCATGGCCGGCAGCTTCGCATTACTTCCTCTTAGATTTTTTTATTTGTTATTCTTTTAAATTCTTCTCTTGTAACTGCTCTTACTCTCTTAGGATTTTCATCAACGCCTTTAATTCAATATAATATCATCTCTATTATTTAGTCTACCCCTTGACCGATTGGCACCCTCTTCACACCATCTTCATGTTTTGCAAAAATCATCACCATGATCAAGTTTAATTCATCATTTCCTATTAATCTCCTATTAATTCCTACCCAAAATATATTAAAATCACCAAAATTTTCTTCATTTTTTTGCCATAGCCGAACCTATCTTCTTCTCCTATTCTCAAATTTAATTCAATTCCTAGTCCTAACCACATCATTCATGCATAAAACAATTACATTCCAGAACTAAGATTAAGTAAAACATCACCAATCCATTTTACTTTGGATTGCCGAATGTATAGTCTAGAAAACAGCTCCAATTTCTTCAATTCTACACTTCTAATTTCAGATTTATGGTGTTTTTGAGATGATGGATAGATTTTGTGAAGATAGCTGGATAGATTGATGAAGAAAGGATGGAGTTTGCAAGAATAACATGAGAGAAGCTTGGAAATATGGAGTAGAAACGCACAGCAAAGCAAGTCGATGCAGGAAAGCTTGAAGATGATTCTTTTCTGTCTCATTTTAACATTTTAAAATTATTTTATTCCTATAAAAATTTGATGTAGAAAAAAGGACAAAATTGCCCCTTAAGAATTCTAGTATTTACACCTCTACCATTAGTATTATTTATTACTTTATAAATTTTAGAATTTAATTTCATTTTAATTAAATTTATTTATTTAAGTCAATTTTTGGGCAACATTGACTAATTTAACTAGCCCCATGTCAAATGACCATAATGCCTTTATACAATGTTATTATTTCCAATTGTGTCCTAGCTTTATTTTAATATTTTAATTTCAGCATTTATATTTATATTTTTATTATTTTCCATATATTTAGGTCAAATATGGTCAAATATTGACTCCTAAGGTGGTTTGACCAAGTATAGGTAGTGAAATTACCAAATTACCCTTAAACGAATGCTTTTCGCTTCTTTCACGTTGTTTTTAACACTTTCGCGTAATTTGATTCACGGGTTGGATCTTTGTGAAACTTCTTTATACGAGGATTATCATATGATAGTCTGTAGGTCCAAAGTCAATTTGGTTTGATCGTTATTTATAAAAATTCTTCCGAGGTATGGACACGATCATTATTTTCGAATTTGTTGCATGTAAACCTAAGTGTGCCCATTCTAAAGAATTTTGAAATGGGGTCTTCTTGGCCTTTAGGTATTTTGATCCCAAATTTAACATTTTGTAACTTCAAAAGGCATCTGGATCACGGATTGTCTTGTAGGGCTCACTTGACAGTTTTCTCGATAATTTCATCACATATGGAAATTAATTTCCATAACTCTACTCAATATTTTAATTCAGCACCTTTAATTGGTATAGGGAGAATAGAGAAATTTGGGATCTCACAAATCTCTATGGATTCCAATATGGAAGTGGGAGCACATCACTATGGACTTCATCATGGGTTTACCCAAGACCGAAGGATTCATGATGGTATATGGGTGATTGTTGATAAATTGACAAAGTCCGCTCACTTACTTGCCATTAGGTCTACCGATCCTCTTAGTGACTTAACCGATTTATATGTTCGGGAGATTGTAAGGCTGCATGGTAATCTATTGAGCATCACTTTTAATAGGGATTCCTGATTTACTTCACACTTTTGGGAAAGAGTTCATGAGGCTATGAGATCTCGACTGAATTTTAGCACTGCTTTTCATCCACATACTGACGGTCAGTTTGAGCACGCCATCCAGATGCTCGAGGATATGTTGTGAGCATGTGCACTAAATTTTAAAGGCTCTTGGGATGATCACTTGCCATTGGTAGAGTTTGCATATAATAGCAGCTATCACTCTAGTATCGGCATGGCACCATATGAAGCTATGTATGGTAGGCGGTGTAGATCCCCAGTTGCTTGGGAAGAAGTGTGTGATCGAAAGATATTAGCTTCCGATTTGGTAGAGCTGGCTACCCGAGCTGTCCAAATTATTTGTGAGAGATTGAAGACTACACAGAGCCGATAAAAGATCTATGCTGATAATAGATGCCGACCATTGAAGTTCTCGGTTGGAGATTCAGTATTTCTAAAAGTCTTACCATCGAAAGGTATCATGTGATTTGGTAAGAACGAAAAATTGAGTCTTCGATATATCGGACCGTTTAAGACCTTAGACCGTGTGGGAGATGCTGCTTATCGGCTAACACTACCACCAGAACTATCCAGAGTGCATAATGTCTTCCATGTATCGATGTTGAGGAAATACCATCCAAATCCATCTCAAGTAATTCAGCATGAGCCACTGAAGATCAAGGAAGATATGAGTTACGTGGAGAGATCGATTCAGATCTTGGATCAGAAGGATAAGGTACTACGGTCTAAGACTATTCCATTGGTGAAAGTGCTCTACCAATACCATTCAGAGGAAGAGGTGACATGGGAACTAGAAAGTTTGATGCGAGAAAAGTACCCAAAGTTAGTTCAGTGACTGGTCCCATCAAATTTGAAAGACCAAATTTCCTAAGGTAGGGAGGATGTGATAATCACATATTCCGATACTGTTACATGTGTCAACCTTCTCACCATTGTTCAATTCCAGTGTATTCGCAAGTAACGAAGGAAACAGTGTGGTGGGTCCTACAGGCTATACGGTGCTCGGATGGATGTGAGACCGGAAAGATAGGTACAGAGGGTCTAATGAACTTATGGTAAGAATCTAGAACCCAAAATCCTTTATTTAAGTTATTTTTGGGAAGTGTGCAAACAAATTAGAAAATGATGATTAAGGACATAGGCCGGTTGAACTCTCGTGAATAATGGTCAAATTAAATTGACTTTTGACCAAGTGACTGAAATATGATAATCTACATATAAATAAGTTCTAGGCTATGTCAATAGATAGATTAAATCAGTGGTAAAATTAGAAATTTACATGATTGGCTCAGTTGGGTTATTTTCGTAATTTTACCTTTACGATCAGTCAAACCTTAATTGAACCCCTTCCATTCATTAAAAAATGTCCAATAATAATATCTAAGGATGAAATAAAATATTTTAGAGTTAAATTGAATAGTTAAAAATATTATAGAAGTATAAAGGCAAAATTGTCTAAAATCATTATGAGGGCATTTTGGTCATTTTGCATGCAAGATAATTTAAAAAGAATTTTCTACACACTCATTAAGGGGCCGACCACCATCATCTTCAACCTCCCTCTCTTCCTCCGTTAACAAGCTTAAGAGAAAAATAATAAAGCTTCCAAAACACCATTAAAACAACCTTAAAACACAAAACTTACTTCTACAAACTTGTTCTAAATTTAATTCTCTGCAAGCTCATACCTATATCTTGTGGTAAAGTGGACAAAATTAAGAGGAAAGAACTCCCACAAGTTTTGGCCAAGACAAGGTAATCTCATGCTTTCATTTTCTTTATGTTTTAATGATGGAAAATGATAAAACTAAGGTAGTTAAGCATGAATTTGGCCTTGGATTGAATCAAAACCCTCTCAAATATCCCCTTAGGGTTTCAGCCATGATGAAGAACATAGGAATGATGATACTTTGATGCATGAAAATGATGCTAAATGGATGAAAAACAATGAAGAAGCATGAAACTAAGGTTAATTTGTTGAGAAAACATGAAAATTCCACCATGTTGATATTGGCCATGAGAAGGGGACCATGATATTGCGCTCAATTTGATGTGTTCTAGGTTCCATGAGATTGTATAAATTAAGAAAAGATTGTTGGTGCAATCAAAATTAAAAATTAGAGTTGATTTAGGCATGTTGTGTTTTAGTAGTTGTGTAAATTAGACTGGTTTAGGGACAACTGTAAACAATGTGGTAGATTTTGATGAAGAAGAAATTATTATAATTAAACTATAGGGAAATGATGATGTTGGTATAATGATTTTGCAGCCCGAGAGTGAGATTTATCGAGTGGTAAAGTTGGCAAGTTTGGTAGAAAACGACAAGTAAGGGACGAGTATGGAAGACGTAAGGATACAGTGAATGCATATTGTGGTTGAAAATGATTTTATGAAATTTTTTTGAAGTCAATTACTTTGGAATTGTTGAATTTGTGGACACTAGTTGGTTTATATACTGTGTTTAGAAACAGTCATTATACTATTGAAAATTCTAGGAATTTTATGAAATTATCTTTGAATATTAAAAATCAAGAATTTATTTAGTTAAATTCATCTTAATTATTGAAATTGCATATTTTCATTTAATCCCAAAAAACAATATTTAAAAATTCACATTAAAGAAATTTACGTATGTGAGGGTACCAACATGTTTATATAACTATTTTATGGAGAAATAGAACATTTTTAGAAAAGAGTACCAAACTATGAATATTTTATGAAATTTTATTGCTGAATTGCTTATATTTTTCAATATATTTATTTATGGTTTGTGTAGACACCGAATTTTGTCCAAATCAATAGATTGAACTCTCAAAGTCCAGATTGAAACATTGGACTTCCAGGCCCATGAGAGTGGACTGAATTTGATGTTTTATTCTTTTACTTTACTTTATTTTTATTTTTATTTTATTTATTTTATTTTTTATTGTTGTTATTATTATTTGTTGTTGTTTTATTATTATTATTATTATTATTATTATTATTATTATTATTATTATTATTATTATTATTATATGTGTGTTTTATTTTCATTTTATTTGTTGTTATTATTATTATTATTATTATTATTATTATTATTATTATTATTATTATTATTAATTTATTTTTATTATTATATATTATTTGTTTTTATTTTTATTATCATTATTCTATATGTGTGTTTCATTATTGTTATTTTTATTTTCGTTTTATTTATTATTATTATTATTATTAATTTTTAGTTCTTAATTTATTTTTATTCTTATTATATATGTTATTTATATTATTTGTTTTATTTTATTTTACTTATTTTATTTGTTTTTTTAATATTATTTTTCTATCTGTTTTTATTATTATTACTAATATATTACAATCACATTTGATGCTAGTGCATCATCGGCTGCACTCCCAAACGCCGGCGTCCTCCGCCCATCCCCCTAGGTGTCGGGTATCTCCAAAAACTCAACTTCCCAAACGCCGGCGTCCTCCACCCATCCCCTTAGGTCTCGGGTATCTCCAAAAACTCAGCTTCCCCAGGTATCAATCCCATCCCTGACATTGTCCGGAGGACTGGGAAACAATAGAAAGAACCCAGATTGGTTCTTATCCTCCGGACCAAAGGTCGATCCTAAATTAGTTTAAGAGGACTAGATTTCTTCAGGTTTTCTTCTTCTTGGCGGAGACACAAAAGACTCAGAAATACCAAAAAACCCTAAGACACCACCACCACCGCAACCACCACTGCCCCATACACTAAACCTACCAACAGAAACCCTAAGCCACCACCGTAGCCACTACTCACCTCTACCATCACCAAGCTATCATCACCAAAACCCCAGCCACCACTCATCACCGCCAACACCATCACCATCAAACCGCCACCATCACCTACCCAAAACCTAACAAAAAACCGAGCCCTTAACCCAGATCCGAAAACCCCAGAACCGCAACCTCCCAAAACCCTAGATCTGACGTCTAAGGCCTCTATAGTACCTGCAAAAAAAGGAAAGGCAAACACAAAAAGCCAACAACCAGATCCAAAACCATCAACAACAAAAAACGGAGAAAACAAAACAAAAAAAAAGGAAAGTGGTTTTCGGACGGCTAGATTTGTGAGGTTAGGTTTGTTTGTAAGGGAAATGGAGGGTAGATCGGAGTAGAGGAGGGGGAGTGGAGTGTTTTAAGGTTGTTGGAAAGATCACCGGCGATCGACGTACGGCGGCGCACGGCGGCCGGCAATCGTCCGGAGAGGGAGAAAGGCGAGAGAATTTCAGGGATTTTTAGGATTTTTTTGGGGAAAACCGGCTAAAATGAAGAGTAAAAAAAAAAGAGGGCTATTTATAGAACATCGAAACACACCGTTTTGGAGCCGATCCGCGTGCTGACCCGCGCGACCCAGTTCAGCTTTCTCCTTCCCGCGACCCGCGTGTCACCTCCGACCCGCTTGATCCAACCCGATCGCGACCCGTTTCCGTGGCAGACTTGGGCCTAACCGTGGGCTTAGTCTAGGGCCTGATTTTTGGGACCAGTTGGAAGGCTTTCTTTGGGTTTTAAGCCCAATCCGTTTGGTATATATTTTTTCTGTTTATTTATTTATTTTGTGATTATTTAATTATTTATTCTGTTAAATATGTTATTTTGTGTATTTTTAATATGTTTGCATAACACAAAAATAAATATTTGTTTGTATATAAAATTCTTTAGGAGCTAATAAATTTAAGTTTAATTATAGAGTTATTAATAAATACATAGTTTTGAGATATAAATAAATAAATAAAATATGTAAATAACTATAGAAAAATATATAGTTTAAAATGTATATATAAATATATATATATATATATATATATATGTAAAGTACATAAAATAAATATAAAATATATATTACATATGTAAATAAAAGTACATAAAATAAATAAATATATATATATATATTATATGTAAATAAAGAATACAAAATAGGTATACAAAATACACATAAACACATAATTTTTATATAATAAATATTTTATTAAACAATTTACTATAAAGGAATATTTTAGGAAGCTAATCAATAAAAAAATAAATAAAGAATAAAATAAAATAAAGTAAGCATGGAATTATTCAGATGATGAGATATCGTAGAAGTCACAAGTAGTGATTCTTCGAATATCTCTAGGTGAGAGGAATTTATCGAATGTCGCCAAAAGTATTGGGATATTCGATTTAATTTTTCATATTCAAATTCGTGCTTATTTTAAAAATATATAATAATATATTTTGTAATAAAGAATATTTAGAAAAAATACTAATTAAATGAAAATTAATAAATACAAAAGAGGTAATGTAGATAGGTGGGAAAAATTAATAAAAGATAAAAGGGATTTTAGAGATATATGAATACAAAATAATTAAACCAATAAAAATTAATAATAATAAAGTTTCAAAAGTGATTAAATTAACCAAATAAATGGTAATAGGATTTTAATAAAAGATGATAACAAAAGGGATTAAGTTAATAAATCTAAATAAATGAAGATGAGAATTAATGGAGATAAAAAATTCATAAGAGGTAAAAGCTAATGCCTGATGATGGGATGTTACAGAAGTCACAAGTAGTGATTCCTAACTGATCCCTAGGTAAGAGAAATTTCACTAAATGTTGCCAAAAGTATTGGAATATTTAGAGAGGTTTTTCAATACATAAGCTTTTATCTTAAAAATATTTAATAATAAATATAAAAAAAATAAGATCAACAAAAATAACAAAATAAATAATGTAAAATAACAAAATGAAGATAAACAATGAACATGTTAAATAAGAAAGTAAAAATCTATATGCATTATATATTATATGTTTGCATCATATGCTTCAATGTTAATATTAAAGAATGGAGTTTGTCCGATGATGGGATGCTACGGAAGTCACAAGTAGTGATTCCTAGCTGATCTTTAGGTGAGAAGAGTCATACTAATTGTTGCCAAAAGAATTGAAATATTTAGTGTGATTTCTCAATACACGAATTTTCATTTTTTCAAAAATAAAAAAAAAACAAATAATATAAAAAAATAAAGAAATATTAAATACATTAAATAGACATGCATACGCATCATTTACTATCTGTTTACGCCACATGCATTCACGCGAATTTAAAAATGTGAATCTTCCGATGATGAGATTCTATAGAAGTCACAAGCAGTGATTCTTTAGAAATCTCTAGGTGAGGAGAATTATTTCAAATGTTGCCAAAAGTATTGGAATATTTGATTTAATTCTTCAATAAAAGGGGTTCATGTTTATTTTTAAAATATATAATAATTTTTCATTCAATTACACAGAAAATGTGAATCTTCCGATGATGAGATTCTATAGAAGTCACAAGTAGTGATTCTTTAGAAATCTCTAGGTAAGGAGAATTATTTCAAATGTTGCCAAAAGTATTGGAATATTTGATTTAATTCTTCAATAAAAGGGGTTCATGTTTATTTTCAAAATAAAACTTATTTTAAAATATATTATAAATTTTTATTCAATTACACAAAAATGTGAATCCTCCGAAGATGAGATTCTATAGAAGTCACAAGTAGTGATTCTTTAGAAATCTCTAGGTGAGGAGAATTATTTCAAATGTTACCAAAAGTATTGGAATATTTGATTTAATTTTTCAATAAATGGGGTTCATGTTGATTTTCAAAAAGAAGGTTTTAAAAAAACATACATATAATAGTAATTTTTAAGCCAACACACAAAATTTTCCAAAATAAGCAAATTAGTTTTAAACCAAGACACTTTTATTAAAATCAAAAGATACCACGTAGTTAGGATGGTACCGTTTTCTAACGGGCGTCGTAAGGGTGCTAATCCTTCCCCACGCGTAACCGTACTCTAGGACCCAACTTTGTTTTCACAGACCAAAATTGTCTTTTTAATAAAACTTAATTAATTTTGAGATTTTGTTAAAAAGATAAATATTTTAGGTGGCCAATCACACCTTACAAAAAAGATTGGTGGCGACTCCTTTTGTTTTTTAATTGTTTTCAAAATCGTCGAGCGCGTAGCCGTTACGACAGCTTGGCGACTCCACTGGGAACGCTAAGAGGGTCAAGCCATTAATTAACCATGTGGTGTCTTAAATTTTAATTTGATAGTCTTGGTTAACATTTAAGTCTAGTTTTTCATTTTAAAACAAATTTCTTTAAAACCAAAAATAATAATCCTTTCATTCATTTTTGAACTTTTGATTCATTACATTCTTTGTGTGTGAAGGTATTGTAAATAAAGTAGAATATATGCTCATTCATTTTACGTACATAAATGCATTGGCATAACATGAGCTCTACACCCGGGCTCTATCCTCCTTAGGAGGGAGTAAAGTACCTATGCTCTCGTGAGGTAATCACCTCCGCAATGGCAAGCGAAATACTCCCACTCAAATCTGTTCCTTACTAGTCCAGTGTGGACGACAGTAGAGAATGGTTTGGGAGTCTGTTAGATGTGTGAGACCTCAAACAAGCATATAGTGTGTTGTGAGGAGACTAACCTAGGATAGAGCCATTCCCACCTTTTGAGAGTGACCTTTGATAAGACTTTAATGAGCATTTCATTCTTTATCTGCTTTTATTTCTTTGTTTATATCTTTTATACATATACTGATTCGTATTTGTTTTTCTGTTTTCTGCATAAATCGTCTTGCATCGCATAGCCGCATAAGGGGTGTTTTAGCCATGGCTTCCTTCAACGAGGAATTTTTCACTGAATCCATAGAAAGGCTAGCTTGTTCGTCCTCTGTGAACATTCCAAGTGATTCATATCGGGAGGTACAAATCTGGTCCGAAAGGGTTCAACAAGTGAAAGGAGATTGTTTGACTGAAGATTTTATGTCCCTACTACCACAAGAGGTGAATTTGAATTTGAAACAAAACAACCTGATAGACTTAGCCAATTTATGGAATCAAATCAGCGATGAGGGGAAGAAGGATTTTCGGGAGAAATATGACCAAACAGAATCCTTGATTGCTGTGAAAGTTGAAGAACCTATGATTAGAGCAGCCATTCAGTTTTGGGATCCTTCTCACAGGTGCTTTTCCTTCAATGGGTTGGACTTAACACCTACGGTCGAGGAATACTCTGTTTTGTTGGGAATAGATTTCAAAAGTCCGGATAAGATATATGTTCGGAAGCCAAAGTTCAGATTTCGTAAGAAGCTAGCTAAGCTTTTGGGAGTTAGACCGGAGGACGTAGATCTCCATGTGAAGCATAAAGGGTCCAATGTTTGTGTGTCGTGGGATTTTCTTCATGAATTCATCAAGTGGCACATTAATGATGAGCAAGGGTTGACAGTTTTTCCTTTGGCAGTCTATGGTTTGGTTATCTTCCCGAAGGTATTAGGACACATAGAAATAGCTGTAATAGATCTCTTTGAGCAAATCGAAAACAGTGGAAATCCATCGCCTGCTATTCTAGCTGAAACTTTTAGATCTTTGAATCATTGTAGGCGAAATGAAGAAGGCCGATTTGTGGGATGTATACAGTTATTTCATATTTGGGTGAAGAGCCATTTCAAGTGCGAGGAAAAAGCGTTCAAGAGAACATTCATCCATCACCGTGCCCCGATCAAAGAGTTCTGCAACAGCAAGTAGCCGAAACCGAAGAACAAAGAAGAATGGGCCGATTTTCTGCAAAGACTCGGGGAAAATCAAGTTGTGTGGATGGCACCATGGATGCCTCATGTACCCGTCTTATATCGATGTGGAGAAGAGTCGTGGGTACAACTATTGGGACCGTGGGGAATAGTGAGCTACGCGCCGCTCATGGTACTACGACAATTCGGAGCGAAACAATTCATTCCTCCGACACATGGACTCAATGACATCGAATTTTCTTATGGCGAATCGAAGGCAATGAAGAAAGTCGAGCAAGCTGTTCGATCGTGGAAACAAACCCGAAGAGTCAATCTTGGACCCTCTCTGATAAGGCTACCTCGGAATACTTGGTGTGGAGGACAAAGCAAGTGAAGGAGGTAGTGTTTTTCTCAAGAGAATGCAAACATGCCTCTAGAACCGGAAATAGAAATATCTGAGGCCGAGATCGCTAGGCAGCAATACAAGATAGAAGAGGAAAGGTGGAGACAAGAGAATTTGAGGCTTCGGAAAGAGATAGAACAGCTCAAATAAGAGGCAGAAATGCGAGAAGCCAAGCTTAAGAAGGTCCAACAAAAGCACAACGTCACCAGTAAGGATCTCAGAAATCTGCACCTAGAGAACAAGGAGTTGAGATCTGAAATGAGGGTTGGAGGAATTATGCAAACTTCAAATGAAAGAAAAAGGGAATTAGAAGACCTGCACAAAAGGGTAGAACACTGGGCACACAAAGCCAAGAAAAGTGAAGAAGAAGTCATCTATTTGTCCCAAGAACGACAAAATTGGGAAGGCATGTACTCAGCAAGTGCAAGGAAGTTAGCCAAATGTCAGAAAGAGAATGAAGAACTAAAAGGGAAGTTGAAAAAAGGAAAGCAAGTTGAGGTAGATGATGAAAAAGCTACACTGCAACAAAGGTTCAAATGTTAGAGGAACAGCTACAAGCACATAAAAACCACATCAAAGTGATAATAGAAGATTGGGAACAAAGTGAAAACAACTGGAGTTATGGATATGACATGGAATAGGATGCAAGCATGACGTGGAGAGTGGAAAGCCTTGGGAGACAGCAATATATAGAGCATATGGCCACTCAAGTTTGCAAAGCCATGACAAAGGCAAGGGAGATGGTTGATGAAGCTGAAGCTCTGAGATGAGAAATCCTCCCAACAGAAAAAATACGGGCGAAGGCTGCTAAACTTTTTAGATGAGGCTAAGGACCAATATCAGCAAGTTAGTCGTTTTTATGGATTTAATCGGAATATGATCAGTATGTAACAAGTGACTTTTCGAATGAATGAAAGTTCCTTTTTGTCGAAATTGTTATGGCTTAAATATCCCTCAAAATATCATTCATTTAGTATCACATTCATTCATCTAACATCACATTCATTCATTTCTTCATATTGTTTAAATAAAACGTAATATTTCAAAGATTGCATCATGTAGTAATTAGTTTCTTATTGTGGTAATCAAGATTCAAAGATTGCTCCAACATTCAAGATTTCAGCCCAAATCCCCAACCACTCATACAATACTCGGCTACGTTCAAGAGCAATGGAGGAAGAACATGGTAATAGGATCGATAGAATGGAGAAAGCACAAGAAGAAATCTGAGGGCAGTTAGCCGCTCTAATGGAAATGATGACTAGGATGAACCGAGAGAAAGAAGTGGCTAGAGAGAAACACCTAACCCAGGGACGGATCAGCCCCGGAAGATGACATCCTCAATACCCTCCAGGGTTTCCCCCACCTTATGCCTAATCCTCACAAGGCATACCTCCACCTCACCTTATGCCCAATCCTCACAAGGCATACCTCCGCCTCCACCTCCTCCACAGCCTATGGGCAGCTACGCCTACATGTATCCGGGAGCACCGAGCGCCTCAGCACAACCTCATATCACAGTGCCTATACCTCCCGCTCAAGGGACAAGACCTGTGGATCCAATTCAAGTCCCTGACTTAGATGATCCAAGAGAGCAAGAGAAATTAAGGGGTAGTGTGTCGGAGGTAAAAGGTGATTCCGACTCTAAAAAGTTCAGCATTATAGAGGAAAGGCTACGGGCCATCGAGGGCAGTGATTTCTACGGGTCAGTGGATGCAATGGGATTGTGCTTAGTTCCGGATGTAATAATCCCTCCTAAGTTTAAGACTCCTGAGTTCGAGAAGTATGATGGTACCAAGTGCCCCATTACTCATGTGACAATGTACTGTCGCAAAATGGCCGCTTATAACCACGATGACAAGCTGTTGATACATGTGTTCCAAGACAGCCTCACGGGTTCCGCTGCTAGGTGGTATGTGCAGCTAGATCGTACACGCATCCACAATTGGAGTGACCTAGCTAGAGCATTTATTGCTCAGTACAAGCATGTTATAGATATGGCCCCAGACAGGTTATCTTTGCAAAACATTGAGAAGAAGGCTAATGAAAGCTTCAAGGAGTATGCTCAACGATGAAGAGACTCGGCTATGCAAGTCCAGCCGCCTTTGACTGAGAAGGAGATTACAGTGCTATTTGTTAATACTCTAAAGGCCCCCTATTATGAGCATATGATAGGGAACGCAACAAAGAATTTCACTGACATGGTCATCACCGGTGAAATAATAGAAAATGCAATTAAGAGTGGGAAGTTGGAAGGCAGTGATTCAAAGAAAGGTGGAGTGTCCAAGAAGAAAGAGGCTGAAACCCAAGCAATCGCCCATATAGCACCTTGGTATAGGGGATATGCTCCTTACCCACCTCGATTTCGACCACAGCCTCAACCTTACCCATATTATCAACCCTATTTCCCGGCCTCAAACAATGTCTCTCCCGCTCCCTACCAAAGCCCATTACAACCACCAACTTTTCGGCCAAATCTTCGTCCTCCAGCACCGTACTATACACCAACACCCACGGCCCAACCTTACCAACCAAATAGTAACCCAACTGCTAACCAAAGGCCTCCCTGAAGAAATATTGAAAGACCTCCTATTGATCCTATCCCCATGTCATACAGAGACTTATTCCCACAACTGGTGAAAATTCACATGATCGCGCCTCTTTACATAGAGCCAACGAAACCACCTTTTCCAAGATGGTATGACCCCAGTGCTAGATGTGACTATCATGGTGGAAACCCGGGTCCTTCAACGGAGAATTGCACAGCTCTAAAGTATAAGGTGCAAGATCTAGTTAAGTCAGGGAGATTGACCTTTTCGAAAGAAGTGGAACCAAGTATCAATGCTAACCCACTTTCCAGTCACAGTGGAGGATCAGTTAGTGCGGGTGAAGTTGGGAGGAAGTGTTGTATAAAGAAATGCGTGGAAGAGGTTAAGACTCCGATGAGTCTAGTATTCGATACTTTAGTCAAAGCCGAGATGATTCAACCTATACTGATAGATTCGGGGATTTGTCAAGATGAATTAAGCCCAGAACAGACTTGCAAATATCACATGGGATACGTGGGTCACTCTGTCCAAAATTGTCCCCACTTTCGACACGTGGTCCAATCAATGATGGATTTATCTTTAATAGAGTTTTATACGGAGAAAGAGGGAGATATAGTAAGCACCGCCTCAGATGAATCTTCAGGATATGATTACACTTGGGGAAAACCACTGACGGTGTTTTACAAGGAGAAGCCCAGTCCCAAAAAGGAAGAATCTAGCCATGTCGCCCCTCCAACCATGACAATCAAAATTCTGAGCTCTTTCCCGTACAAGAGCAATAAAGCCATCCCTTGGAACTATGAATTCAAAGCGGTGGGCAACACGGACTCGGACACGCTAGATAATGCCAATATAAGTGGAATAGGGGGAATTACGCGGAGTGGCAGGTGCTATACTCTGGAGATGTTAGATAAGGCTCGAAAAGGGAAAGGAAAGGAAAGGAGAAAGAGGAAGACAACCAGGCGGAGAAAGAAGAGGAACAGGCCTCATTTTCCAAAGACCAAGGAGGAAACTTGCAAAAGCCAGTATCGGAGGACGATGCAAAGGAGTTTTTAAAGTTGATCAAGCACAGTGAATATAGTGTGGTCAAGCAATTGAATAAGATGTTTGCTCGGATTTCACTATTATCTCTGCTATTGAATTCAGAACCGCATCGGAACGCCCTGATGAAGGTGTTGAATCAAGCCTATGTGCCTCATGACATCCCGGTTGACAGTATGGACCAGTTGGCGGGAAACATCACAGCGGTAAACTTCATATCTTTCACCGATGACGAAATTTCGCCGGAAGGGCGAGGGAGTATTAAGGCCTTGAACATCACTACAAGTTGCATGGGTCACACAATTGCCAAGGTTTTGATTGACAATGGCTCATCTATCAACGTCATGCCTATGGTCACACTAAAAAAGATGCCTGTTGACCTATCCTACATACAACCGAGTAACATGGTTGTGAGGGCCTTTGATGGTTCTAGAAGGGATGTAGTAGGTGATATCGAAATTCCAATTGAAATTAGGCCGATTACTTTCAATATCCAGTTTCAAGTGATGGATATTTCCCCGTCGTACAGTTTCCTACTGGGGAGATCGTGGATCCATACGACGGGAGCTGTTCCCTCGTCGTTGCACCAGAAAGTGAAGTTTGTTGTCGGTGATAAACAAATTTCTGTCTCCGGAGAAGAAGACCTCTTGATCACCAAACCCTTGTCCGTACCCTACATCGAGGCAGCTGAAGAAGCGTTGGAATGTTCTTTTCGGGCCTTTGAAATTGTAAATGCAACATAAGTGGGAGAAGGATCAAGAATACCCACCCCTCGGTTGTCAACCGCTACTAAGATGATTGTTAAACAGACACTGCAAAAGGGTTGGCGTGTCGGGAGAGGTTTGGGGAGAAATCTCCAAGGATCTAGGAAATCTGTGAAGATTGTGGATAACAAAGACAGATTCGGCCTCGGATACAAAGCCATTGGTTTAGAGAGAAAGAAGATTCTAGAAGAAAGAAGGAAGAAAAGAATAGCCCGCCTCCGAGGATACGAAAAAGAATCGGAGAAGATGGTGATACCGTACCTCTATGACACTTTTCGCTTTGGCGGATGTTATCACCCCGATTCATTAGAGGCAGTGGAAGTGAGACCTATGAAAGGATCCTCGCATGGGTTTATAGTCTAAATGGTGCATAGGAAAATGACAACTTTTGTTATAGAAATGATTGTGTTGATTGGGCACAGAGTTGAAAGACTGAATTGTTGAAAGAATACCTTCTATCTTTTGTTTTTCTTTTGTAATGTAGTGAGGTAGATTATCAACATCTCGATCTAGAGAGCTATAGAAGATTTTTTGTAAACTTGATCTTCATCATCATTTCAATAAATTAACAAGTTCAATGCATTTTAAGTGCTTTCTTTCCATCCATCATCATTTTTATGACTGTTCTTTCTTTTCATTCACTACAATTGGTAAGAACAACCAACCATATCTGCCAAATCTTTACTTTTTCAAGAAAATGAATAATGAATGTGAAGATAACCTTAACAGCTATCCGAGGTTTGATTTTGAAAATTCTATGCATGTTGGTGAACTCGATAACAATGTAGATTCAAACGATGATGCTTTGTCTCCAGATCTATTGAAAATGATTGAGCAAGAGAAAAAACCAATCGAACCCCATAAAGAGGTAATTGATATGGTCAACCTAGGGGATGATGAGAACGTCAAAGAAGTCAAAGTATGCACAACACTTCCATTGGTTGAAAGGCAAAGGCTAGAGGAATTACTTCGTGAGTATGTCGATGTGTTTGCTTGGTCTTATCAAGACATGCCAGGGTTAAACACTAACGTTGTGGAGCACCGTCTGCCTTTAAAAACAGAATGTAAACCAGTACAACAGAAGCTTAGGTGCATGAAGCTGGAGATGTTGTTGAAGGTGAAGGAAGAAGTAAAAAAGCAATTCGATGCAGGGTTCTTAAAGGTAGCCAAGTATCCGGAATGGGTGGCTAACGTAGTTCCTGTGCCAAAAAAAGATGGGAAAGTAAGGATGTGTGTGGATTATCGAGACCTGAACAGAGCTAGCCCCAAGGATAATTTTCCATTGCCTCACATTGATACCCTGGTGGATAATACAGCCCAACACTACATGTTTTCATTCATGGATGGTTTTTCAGGCTACAATCAGATTAAAATGGCTGAAGATAACATGGAGAAAACCACCTTTGTGACAGTATGGGGGACGTTTTGCTATAAACTTATGCCTTTCGGTTTAAAGAATGCCGGGGCCACCTACCAAAGGGCAATGGTAACCCTATTTCATGACATGATGCATAAAGAGATAGAGGTGTATGTAGATGACATGATTGCCAAGTCTCAAGGAGAAGAGGATCATGTAGCCAACCTTCGAAAACTGTTCGAAAGACTACGGAAGTTTCAACTCAAGTTGAACCCTGCCAAATGCACTTTCGGAGTTAAATCGGGAAAGTTGTTAGGGTTTGTAGTCAGTGAAAAGGGAATCGAAGTGGACCCGGATAAAATCAGCGCGATACAAAAGTTGTCGCCCCCACGTACACAGAAGGAGGTAAGAGGCTTTTTGGGAAGATTGAACTATATTTCCAGTTTCATCTCGCAACTTACGCTTAAATGTGATCCTATTTTTAAGTTGCTTCGAAAACGAGACACAGGTGAATGGAACGAGGCGTGCCAAGAGGCTTTTGAAAAGGTGAAAAGATGCTTGTCAAACCCACCTGTACTAGTACCGCCGATTGCAGGAAGGCCTCTGTTATTGTACATGACTGTCAACGAACATTCTATGGGATGCGTGCTGGGCCAGCATAATGATACGGGCAAGAAAGGACGGGTTATCTACTACTTGAGCAAGAAGTTCATTGATTATGAGGCCAAGTACACTACGATAGAAAAGATGTGTTGCGCATTGGCTTGGGTTGCTCGAAGATTGAGACAATATATGTTGTACCACTCGACTTGGTTGATAGCCAGATTGGACCCCCTTAAATACATCTTTGAAAAGCCATCATTATCAGGAAGACTAGCTAGGTGGCAAGTTATGCTGTCTGAGTATAACATTATGTACGTATCTCAAAGGCAATCAAAGGTGGGGTAATAGCCGACTTCCTTGCAGATCATGCTACCAACGAGTATGAGCCCATCAAGCTAGATTTTTCAGATGAAGATATAATGTCTGTCTTTCACGTGGATAAGGAGGAGCTCGACAGCAAACCATGGAAAATGTTCTTCGATGGCGCATCCAACGCCTTAGGACATAGGATAGGAGCAGTTTTAATATCTCCAAATGGAAAGTATTACTCGTCCACAGCCAGATTAAATTTCAACTGCACCAACAACATGGCTGAATACGAAGCTTGTGCAATGGGCTTAGAAGCTGCAATCGAAAGGGGAATCAAGAACTTGGAAGTTTATGGAGATTCGGCACTGGTTATCTATCAGTTACGAGGTGAATGGGAAACAAGAGATCAGAAGCTAGTTCAGTACCAGAAGTACATAGCCGACCTTGTACAACAATTTGATGATATCATCTTCCAGCATTTATCTTGAGAAGAAAACCAGGTTGCCGATGCCTTGGCAATACTAACTGTGATGTTTAAAATGAAGACAGAAGCAAATGTTTCACCAATCAAACTGCGCATGAGAGATTCTCCAATCCACTGTTCTAGTATTGAAGAGGAAGCGGATGGACAACCTTGGTATTATGACATCATGCAATACCTTAAGAGTCAACAATACCTAGAGCATGCATCGGAGAATGATAAAAAGATCCTTAGAAGATTGGCAATGGGATTCCTCGTTTATGGAGACATTTTGTATAAAAGAGGTAGAGATCAGATGTTATTGAGATGTGTAAAAGTGTCTGAAGCCAAAAGGATTCAGGAAGAGGTACACGATGGAACTTGTAGGGCACATGCAAATGGTCATTTCATGACTAGACAGATTATGAGGGCAGGCTATTATTGGACTACACTAGAAAGAGATTGCATAGATTATGCTAGAAAATGCTACAAGTGTTAAATCTATACGGACAAGATCCAAATCCCCCCAACTTCACTGAACGTCATGGCACCACCGTGGCCTTTTTCTATGTGGGGAATGGATGTGATTGGACCCATCTCTCCCAAGGCATCAAATGGGCACAGATTCATTTTCGTGATGATAGATTACTTTACAAAATGGGTTGAAGCTGCCTCTTATGCGAATGTAACTAAGTCTACTGTTTGTAAGTTCCTAAAGAAGGAGATAATATGTCGGTACGGGCTCCCAGAAAGGATCATATCAGACAACGCCCTCAACTTGAATAATGACATAATGAAAGAAGTATATGCGCAGATTAAGCATCACAACTCAGCCCCGTATCGCCCGAAGATGAATGGAGCCGTTGAGGCTGCCAACAAGAATATTAAGAGGATTGTGGGGAAGATGACCAGCACATACAAAGACTGGCACGAGAAGCTACCATTCGCTTTGCATGCTTATAGAACGTCAGTGCGCACTTCTACTGGGGCAACTCCTTTTTCTTTGGTTTACGGCATGGAAGCGGTGCTGCTTGTTGAGGTAGAAATCCCCTCCCTAAGAGTCTTAATGGAATTAGACTTGGACGAGGCTGAATGGGTTCGAAGTCGCTTTGAACAATTGAATCTTATAGAAGAGAAAAGGCTTACAGCACTATGTCATGGTCAGATGTACCAGAACAGAATGATGCGAGCCCATGATAAAAAGGTTCGACCCAGGCATTTTCATGAAGGGGAATTGGTGTTGAAAAGAATTCTTCCAAACCATCATGATAATCGGGGCAAATGGACACCAAATTGGGAAGGACCATATGTGGTAAAAAGAGCGTTCTCGGGTGGAGCGTTGATCTTGACAGAGATGGATGGGAATGATCTGCCTAATCCGATGAATTCCGACGCTGTGAAGAAATACTATGCTTAAAAAAAACAAACAAAAAAGAAGAAAAAAAGAAGAAAAGAAAAAAGAAAGAAAAAAGAGAAAGAAAATGAAAGGAGAATTCAAACTGAAAACCCAAAAATGGCAGTTTAGATTAAAAGGGGATATCTAAGTTGAAAACCTGAAAAGGTGGCTTAGATGCGGAAAAGATCAACACCCGGGAATCGAAATCATTGCATCAGTCGGATGAACTCAGTGTGATAGGGGGCATCAACGGATTAGTTTTTTTCGAAGAAAGCACCGGTTTGGTTCGTGAAGGGTTATCTAGACATTCATTGTTTGTTTTGGTCACCATTCCTTGAAATTCACCACTTGACCCTTGTGGCATTCACTACCCGACTGTACTTTTGTTGTCATGTTCTCTTGCCAGCCCAATAACAAATGTCTTTTTTAAATTGGTTGTTCTTTTAGTCATTCTACAACTAACCGAAAAAGTGCAAGAATGCATGATGATTGTTAATCAAATTGAAAGGAAGATGATGATTAAAATGATAATCTACCTGCTAACATTACTAAGGAAAAACAAGAAGAGAAAGAAAGAAAAGGGGGGAGAAAGGAGGAAAAGAGAGAAATAAGGGAATGAAACAAAGGAAATTGGAAATTGTGACAAGTGAATGTTATGAACCAGCTCCGATTCAAAATTGGTGACAATTATTCTATGAAGCATGAGTGAAAAGATCAAAGGACACGAAAGGGACAGTTCTGAGAATTTGATTATCACAATAAGAATTGCACGACTTTGTCAATACATGCATTTGCATTTCATTCACATTATGGGAATTCAAGCACACAAAGAAAGAAAAAAAAAACAACTAACATACAAAAGGACAAACTAAAAGAAAAAAAAAAGGAGAAGAAGAAAAAAAAATGTTTCAGCACACCTCCCAGGAAGAATTTAAAGTTTCATCGCCTCTGCTGCAGAGGAGCTTTTTCAGGAAAAATTTTATCAGGAAGAATTTAAAGTTTCATCGCCTCTGCTGCAAGAGGAGCACTTTTCCAGAAAAAAGAATTTAAAGTTTCATCGCCTCTGCTGTAAGAGGAGCTTTTTCAGGAAAAATTTTAAAGTTTCATCGCCTCTGCTGCAAGAGGAGCTTTTTCAAGAAAAATTTTAAAGTCTCATTACCTCTGCTGCAAAACGAGCACATTTTCAGGAAGAATTTAAAGTTTCATCGCCTCTGCTGCAAGAGGAGCACATTTTCAAAGAGGATTTAAAAGTTTCATCGCCTCTGCTGAAAGAGGAGCACATTTCCAGAAAAAAGAATTTAAAGTTTCATTGTCTCTACTGCAAGAGGAGCTTTTTTAGGAAAAATTTTAAAGTCTCATTGCCTCTGCTACAAGAGGAGCACATTTTCAGGAAGAATTTAAAGTTTCATCGCCTCTGCAACAAGAGGAGCACATTTTCAGGAAGAATTTAAAGTTTCATCGCCTCTGCTGCAAGAGGAGCACATTTCCAGAAAAAAGAATTTAAAGTTTCATCGCCTCTGCTACAAGAGGAGCTTTTTCAGGCAAAATTTTAAAGTCTCATTGCCTCTGCTGCAAGAGGAGCACTTTTCAAAAGAAAAATTTAAAGTTTCACTGCCTCTGCTGCAAGAGGTGCACATAAAAAAAAGGATTGGGTCTCGAGTTGGGCAAAATTGTTGTCTATTGTCTTTGCTCTATTCCTGATCCTCAGTAATGAGCAAAGAGGGGCAGCTGTAACCACCTAATTTTGTTTAATCGATAGATTGAACTTTCAAAGTCCAGATTGAAACATTGGACTTCCAGGCCCATGAGAGTGGACTGAATTTGATGTTTTATTCTTTTACTTTACTTTATTTTTATTTTTATTTTATTTATTTTATTTTTTATTGTTGTTATTATTATTTGTTGTTGTTTTATTATTATTATTATTATTATTATTATTATTATTATTATTATTATTATTATTATTAATTCTTAATTCTTAATTTATTTTTATTATTATATATTATTTGTTTTTATTTTTATTATCATTATTCTATATGTGTGTTTCATTATTGTTATTTTTATTTTTATTTCTATTTTTATTTTTATTTTCGTTTTATTTATTTTTATTATTATTATTATTATTAATTTTTAGTTCTTAATTTATTTTTATTCTTATTATATATGTTATTTATATTATTTGTTTTATTTTATTTTACTTATTTTATTTGTTTTTTTAATATTATTTTTCTATCTGTTTTTATTATTATTACTAATATATTACAATCACATTTAATGCTAGTCCATCACCAGCTGCACTCCCAAACGCCGACGTCCTCCACCCATCCCCCTAGGTCTCGGGTATCTCCAAAAACTTAGCTTCCCAAACGCCGGCGTCCTCTACCCATCCCCCTAGGTCTCGGGTATCTCCAAAAACTCAGCTTCCCCAGGTATCAATCCAATCCCTGACACTGTCCGAAGGACTGGGAAACAATAGAAAGAACCCAGATTGGTTCTTATCCACCGGACCAAAGGTCGATCCTAAATTAGTTTAAGAGGACTAGATTTCTTCAGGTTTTCTTCTTCTTGGCGGAGACACAAAAGACTCAAAAATACCAAAAAACCCTAAGACACCACCACCACCGCAACCACCACTGCCCCATACACTAAACCTACCAACAGAAACCCTAAGCCACCACCGTAGCCATTACTCACCTCTACCATCACCAAGCTATCATCACCAAAACCCCAACCACCACTCATCACCGCCACCACCATAACCATCAAACCGCCACCATCACCTACCCAAAACCTAACCAAAAATCGAGCCCTTAACCCAGATCCGAAAACCCTAGAACCGCAACCTCCCAAAACCTTAGATCTGACGTCTAAGGCCTCTATAGTACCTGCAAAAAAAGGAAAAGCAAACACAAAAAGCAAACAGCCAGATCCAAAACCATCAACAACAAAAAACGGAGAAAACAGAACAAAAAAAAAGGAAAGTGGTTTCCGGACGCTAGATTTGTGAGGTTAGGTTTGTTTGTAAGGGAAACGGAGGGTAGATCGGAGTAGAGGAGGGGGAGTGGAGTGTTTTAAGGTTGTCAGAAAGATCACCGGCGACCGGTGTACGGTGGCGCACGGCGGTCGGCAATCGTCCGGAGAGGGAGAAAGGCGAGAGAATTTCAGAGGATTTTTGGGATTTTTTTGGGGAAAACTGGCTAAAATGAAGAGTTAAAAAAAGAAAGAGGGCTATTTATAGAACATCGAAACGCACCGTTTTGGAGCCGATCCGCGTGCTAACCCGCGCGTTGACCTGACCCGGATCCGAGACCTGCGTGACCCGGTTCAGCTTTCTCCTTCCCGCGACCCGCGTGTCACGCCCAACCCGCTTGATCCGACCCGCTCACGACCCGTTTCCGTGGCAAACTTGGGCCTAACCGTGGGCTTGGTCTAGGGCCAGATTTTTGGGACCAGTTGGAAGGCTTTCTTTGGGTTTTAAGCCCAATCCGTTTGTATATATTTTTTCTGTTTATTTATTTATTTTGTGATTATTTAATTATTTATTTTGTTAAATATGTTATTTTGTGTATTTTTAATATGTTTGCATAACACAAAAATAAATATTTGTTTGTATATAAAATTCTTTAGGAGCTAATAAATTTAAGTTTAATTATAGAGTTATTAATAAATACATAGTTTTGAGATATAAATAAATAAAATATGTAAATAACTATAGAAAAATATATAGTTTAAAATGTATATATAAATATATATATATATATATATATGTCAAGTACATAAAATAAATATAAAATATATATTACATATGTAAATAAAAGTACATAAAATAAATAAATATATATTATATATGTAAATAAAGAATACAAAATAGGTATACAAAATACACATAAACACATAATTTTTATATAATAAATATTTTATTAAACAATTTACTATAAAGTAATATTTTAGGAAGCTAACAAATAAAAATAAATAAATAAAGAATAAAATAAAATAAAGTAAGCATGGAATTATTCCAATGATGAGATATTGTAGAAGTCACAAGTAGTGATTCTTCGAATATCTCTAGGCGAGAGGAATTTATCGAATGTCGCCAAAAGTATTGGGATATTCGATTTAATTTTTCAATATTCAAATTTGTGCTTATTTTAAAAATATATAATAATATATTTTGTAATAAAGAATATTTAGAAAAAATACTAATTAAATGAAAATTAATAAATACAAAAGAGGTAATGGAGATAGGTGGGAAAAATTAATAAAAGATAAAAGGGATTTTAGAGATATATGAATACAAAATAATTAAACCAATAAAAATTAATAATAATAAAGTTTCAAAAGTGATTAAATTAACCAAATAAATGGTTATAGGATTTTAATAAAAGATGATAACAAAAGGGATTAAGTTAATAAATCTAAATAAATGAAGACGAGAATTAATGGAGATAAAAAATTCATAAGAGATAAAAGCTAATGCCCGATGATGGGATGTTACGGAAGTCACAAGTAGTGATTCCTAACTGATCCCTAGGTAAGAGAAATTTCACTAAATGTTGCCAAAAGTATTGGAATATTTAAAGAGGTTTTTCAATACATAAGCTTTTATCTTAAAAATATTTAATAATAAATATAAAAAAAATAAGATCAACAAAAATAACAAAATAAATAATGTAAAATAACAAAATGAAGATAAACAATGAACATGTTAATTAAGAAAGTAAAAATCTATATGCATTATATATTATATGTTTGCATCATATGCTTCAATGTTAATATTAAAGAATGGAGTTCGTCCGATGATGGGATGCTACGGAAGTCACAAGTAGTGATTCCTAGCTGATCCCTAGGTGAGAAGAGTCATACTAATTGTTGTATTGGAATATTTAGTGCGATTTTTCAATACACGAATTTTCATTTTTTCAGAAATAAAAAAATAAATAATATAAAAAAATAAAGAAATATTAAATACATTAAATAGACATGCATACGCATCATTTACTATCTGTTTACGCCACATGCATTCACGCGAATTTAAAAATGTAAATCTTCCGATGATGAGATTCTATAGAAGTCACAAGTAGTGATTCTTTAGAAATCTCTAGGTGAGGAGAATTATTTCAAATGTTGCCAAAAGTATTGGAATATTTGATTTAATTCTTCAATAAAAGGGGTTCATGTTTATTTTTAAAATATATAATAATTTTTCATTCAATTGCACAGAAAATGTGAATCTTCCGATGATGAGATTCTATAGAAGTCACAAGTAGTGATTCTTTAGAAATCTCTAGGTGAGGAGAATTATTTCAAATGTTGCCAAAAGTATTGGAATATTTGATTTGATTTAATTCTTCAATAAAAGGGGTTCATGTTTATTTTCAAAATAAAACTTATTTTAAAATATATTATAAATTTTTATTCAATTACACAAAAAATGTGAATCCTCCGAAGATGAGATTCTATAGAAGTCACAAGTAGTGATTCTTTAGAAATCTCTAGGTGAGGAGAATTATTTCAAATGTTGCCAAAAGTATTGGAATATTTGATTTAATTTTTCAATAAATGGGGTTCATGTTGATTTTCAAAAAGAAGTTTTGAAAAAAAACATACATATAATAGTAATTTTTAAGCCAACACACAAAATTTTCCAAAATAAGCAAATTAGTTTTAAACCAAGACTCTTTTATTAAAATCAAAAGATACCACGTAGTTAGGATGGTACCGTTTTCTAACGGGCGTCGTGGGGGTGCTAATCCTTCCCCATGCGTAACCGTACTCTTGGACCCAACTTTGTTTTCGCAGACCAAAATTGTCTTTTTAATAAAATTTAATTAATTTTGAGATTTTATTAAAAAGATAAATATTTTAGGTGGCCAATCACACCCTACAAAAAAGATTGGTGGAGACTCCTTTTGTTTTTTAATTGTTTTCAAAATCGTCGAGCGCGAAGCCGTTACGACAGTTTGACTAAAGATTTTATCATTGAAATTGATTTATAAATAGTGTTTCTACCGTTTATAAACTGTTTTGAGACTGTTAGGCCTCGTATCATGCTGACTGTTACTGTTACTGTTGCTAATAAACATGCCAAGTCTTTAACTTTCGTAGTTGTTCCTGGCAAGTGTACACTATAGACCTACTGTGACTATGGCCATTTGTCTTACTGTTACTATTGCTCCTTTCTTGGGATACTATTATGGCATGATATTTATTGGGTGTTGCCTCGTCTCCACTATACTATACTGTTTTACCAAATTGAATCTCTTACTGATACTGAAGTGAATAGTTTATATATTGACTATATTATGGATTTCTAAGTTTTTACTGTACTGTTTATTGAAGTGTTTCCTTGAACTATTTATACACTGTTTATATATTGAAAAGTGCATGAAATGATTTTAAGTGATTTATACTGTTTATTCATATCATCTTCAACTGTTTACTCACTATAGTCACAACTAGGGACTGAGACACGACAGGTACTCTAAAGTACCTCCCATATTGGATCCGATTTTCTAGCCAACTATAGTATCATTCTAAAAAATGTCCCTTAACGTATTGTTAGAGATTTAAATGTTTTTATGCATATAGATTTCATAGTATCAGTTCTTGCATATGAATTTCTTACTAAACACGTTAGCTAACCCCCCATTTTTCTACTTCACAGATTTGTAATAGTATACCATTTCACAGATTGGCTGCACTTTTGGTACCTTGAGGCAACAGTTGTTTGATCTTGGAGGTATATTTTTATTTCTTTACATGTTCAAATTTTCTTGTATAGTACTATATTTTGTATAATTATGTACAAGGAATGTAGAATTTGTGAAATTATACTAGAAATAATAGTATTGATGTAAATATCATTATCAACTATAAATGGAATTTAATTTAAAAGGTGATTAATGAAATTAAGTGAGTGTTATAAAGGCATCACAAAAAGCCCAACCAACTGACTATATATGTGATTTATATATAATTACTATATATTACGGAACATTACATCAAGTGACACCTGGCCCGTGTTTTTCTGCGAACGACCTTAAACTATGGCCATATGTCCCTTTGCATGAGTCATTGGGTAATGCCTTGTCTCCACGATTTTATCTGGGGTGGCAAATTCCCAAACATCCCGGGCACTCCCAGAAAGTATATATTTATGCTATGGATTTTTAAATATAATTTCTTTGATATTTAACGAATATACTTTCTAAGTTCTACTATTGTTACTAAAACTGAAATTTTATACTATTTACGGAGAAATAGTTTATACTATTTACCTGATTTATTGCAATTATTGTTAAAGATTATTTATTACTATTTATGAAATTATGCACGTTTATTGAACTACTTAAATTTTAATGAACTCCTTATGGTTGGTATTATGGACCAGGACACAATCGGTACTTTAAACTACTTCCCATACTCTATCCGGTTACCTAGCCAATTATAGTATCCTTCCTTTACATTGTGCCTAACTCACTCGTATACATCATGCTTTTATACATATAAAATATGATTTTGATACTTGCATATAGGATACATAGTATCAGTTCTTGTATACGATTTTCTTACTGGGTATTAGCTCACCCCCTCTTTCTCCTTCTATATTATTTTTAGTGATCTCTTGGTTTTCGAGTGGGACGAGTATTATTTTTGGTGTCCCTCATGCGAAGTTGATATATCCGTAGAGGTATACATGATTTATATTTATATATTCAGACTTTTATGTACAGTACTATTTTATATATATTTAGACTTAGGATGTAAATCGAATGAAAAATATATTTCGAAAAAATTATGAGTTGTATATATTTGTTTATAATGAATATAAAAAAATAGTTCTTAGGATTATTTATGTAAATAAATATAAATTTTGAATTAAATTATTAGTGAAGGCACTGCAGAGAGCCCAACCGACGATAGGTAAGGTGTAAAATGGTATGAAAATCTATATTTCAGAACGTGACAGTTAAGGTGGTATCAGAGCCGGATTGGTCTGATATCTGTAAGTGTCATTAAGATTAAAGATGGTTTACATCCCTTGTAGTACTGTACTTATCTGAATATATTTAATCGTTACGAATATAGAATTGAAAAATGTTTTCGTGTTTGCTTTAGGACAGAATGGAAGAAGGGTGAAGGGGTACCAGACGAGGACGAAGATGTCCCAGACACATCCACCACTCCCAAAAGCCATCTTCGGAGCAGATACCAGAGCCCACTCTCCTTCCACGACCCAAAAGTGTAGATACTTGTCTGTCGAGACTGGAGTGTAGACTTGCCAATTTTAAGCTAGCCAGATAAGAGCACCAATTCCCAAGTAGGCATAGCCGCCCCAGCCTCAGGCTAATATTCCACCCATCCCCCGGCCACAACCAGTGCTGCCGCTACAGTTAGTGTCACCTCTACAGCAACCTCAGCCTTTGATTCTAGCATAGCCTAGGCAGGAGCCTATTGGTGGGTGCGATGTTCATACTCTGAGGAAGCTTACTAAGATGAATCCCCCTAAATTTAAGGGCAAACAAGATCCTTTAACACTAGAAAACTGGATAAATGCAGTAGAGAAACTATTTAGATATATAAGATGTTCGAAGGCAAAGAAAGTGGGGTTGGCTACCTATTTGTTTATCGACGAGGTCGAACACTGGTGGAAGTCTACCGAGATAGTATTGGTAACGAGACATCCGGTAGTGATATGAGAGATATTTTTTTAGGCTTTTCGTAGATAGTATATTCCTCGCATTGCGCAACAGAAGTTAAAGAGGGAGTTTTTAGATTTGACTTAAGGGAACATGACAGTAGACCAGTAGGAGTCCAAGTTTACTATGTTGAGCCAATTCGATCCAAAGATAATGAGAAGTGAGTAGCATAAGATCGAGCAGTTCCTAGCAGGGTTAAGATCGTCGTATAATGCCCGGTTAGCCCCTTTTGATATTACTATATATGATGAGGCAGTTCGCAAGCATAGCTATGTGAACAGACTTATAAGCAGTATTAAGAGAGGCAGGAGTTCCGTACAAATGTAAAGGTAAAGAGAAGGCTAGACGAAGTTCAGATGATAGAGTAGACAAGGAACCGGCTAAAAGGTCCAAAGGTATTGTTGTCGGTGGTAGATCAGCTAAAGATCGATCTACTAAATCTAACGGTACTACTAATTCCCTTCCTCAGAAGGGTGTTGCAACCAGATGTGGTATTTGTGATAGGTCGCATGGTGACAAGTTTTGTTTATGGGCTTCCGGGGCTTGCTTTAGATGTGGGCAGAAGGGACATCTAGTCCGAGATTATCCCCAAGAGAAGATGACTTTACTAGCACCCGTAGCAACAGCACCAAAGGTTAAGAATCCAGAAAAGGCTACACTATCTGCTCCCAGGCAAGCCACAACTGTAGAGAAAGGGAAAAAGGTTGTGACTCAAGGTCGAGTATATACCCTGGATAAAGAGTCTGCTGATGCCTCTCCTAACATGATTAAGGGTAAGATCTCTATTTTTGGTATTGATGCATATGTATTGCTTGATCTCAGTTTTACTCACTCGTATGTATCTCCATTATTTTGCTACTAAATTACTAATACAGCTGAAGCCCTTAGGGTATGCATTACAGATAAATACACCTTTTAGGGACTCTCAAATGATAGATGTAGTATATCATAACTATAAATTGAAGATAGGAGAAAAAGAAACTATAGCTGACCTAATAATTCTTAATATGTATGATTTTAATGCTATCCTAGGAATGGATTGGTTAGCTACGGATTGTGTTAGTTTAGATTGTTATACGGATTGTGTTAGTTTAGATTGTTATACTAAGTATATAACATTTTCTTCTCCTTAATAGTATACTGTAAAACTTTCTGGATAGTAATGAGATATAAAGTTCTTTTCGAAATGTCATCAAAACTAAACTTTCTTGAATGTTGTGATTGAAGGATTTATTGCTTATGTGGAGGACATAGAAAAGAGGCGTATGGAGTTACATGAGATTTCTATTATCAGGGATTTTCCAAATGTGTTTTTGGATAAGTATCAAGTCTTCCTCCAGATCGAAGGATAGAATTCACTATCGATTTGATACTCGACACCGAACCAATATCTAAGCCTCCCTAAGAATGGCACTGGTGGAGCTCGATGAGCTTAAGAAGCAGCTCTAGGAGTTGTTGGTTAAGGGATTTATTCGACCTATTGTATCTCCTTGAGGCACGCCAGTCCTATTTGTCTGAAATAAGGACAATAGCCTGCAACTGTGCATTGACTATCAGTTGCCTAATAAGGCTACGATCAAGAATAAATACCCTCCGCCAGAATTGATGATCTATTTGATTAGCTTACGGGTGCTTAGGTATTCTCGAAGATTAACTTGAGATCGAGATATCATCAATTGAGGATCCAGGAGTAGATGTCCCGAAGACTGCTTTTGAACCCGATATGGCCACTATAAATTTTAGTCATGCCATTCAGACTTACTAATGCCCTTGTAGCTTTCATGAATCTGGTGAACGAAGTGTTCAAGCTTTTCTAGACAAGTATGTCATCGTGTTCATTGATGACATTTGGGTATATTCCAAGTGCCGAGAGGAGCATGCGCAGCATCTATATATTGTCCTATAGACCCTCAGAGACAAGAAGCTATATGCCAAACTGAGTAAGTGTGAATTCTGGCTAGAACAGATTACTTTTCTGGGACATGTGGTCTCTAAAGATGGAGTGTCGGTTGATCCATCTAAGATTGAGGCAATTGTAAGGTGGAAGAGACCAAATATAGTGATAGAGATTCAAAGTTTTCTTAGATTAGCTGGATATTATTAGAGGTTTGTAGAGGGTTTCTAGAGATTGGCTACTCTTTTGATGCGCCTCACATGCAAGAATGTCAAGTTCGAGTGGACAGATGCTTGTGAGCGCAGCTTTAAAGAATTGAAGAGAGGGTTGACTATAGTACTAGTCCTTACCATTCCTAGTGGGCCAGGAGGATTTTCATTATACAGTGATGCTCCTTTCTTAGTTTGGGATGTGTGCTAATGCAAAACAGGAAAGTGGTCGCATATGCCTCCCGTCAACTGAAACATTGCGAAAGGAATTATCTTACTCATGACTTAGAGCTTGTTGCCATGGTGTTTGCTTTAAAGATATGGCGGCATTATCTATATGGTGAGAAATTCCAAGTATTCACTGATCAAAAAAGTCTAAAGTATATGTTCTCACAGCGGAAATTATATATGAGGCTGCGTAGATGGATGGAGCTACCAAAGGACTATGACTGTTAGATACTATACCCCTTTGGGAAAGCAAATGTGGTGGTAGATGCCTTGAGCCGAAAGCAGCTGGGTATGATTTCTTATATGATGATTCGAGAGTACGATCTCTTGGAGCAGTTTGCAAGCCTCAGTTTGGATGTGACTTCTTCTGAATAGTATGGTTGGTTGGCGAGTTTTCAGATTAAGCCAGATTTGATGGATCAGATTAGAAATGTTCAGAGGGAGGATGCTTTCTGTATTGATGTTACTAGTCAGATTCAATTGGGAGTCCAGTTAGAGTATGAGATTGGCACAAATGGCATTCTAAGGTTCAAAGGTCGGATCTGTATTCTCGAGGACAAACAATTGAGGGAGCTAATTCTGATAAAGGCACACTCTTCAAGGTACACTTTACATCCAAGGAGTAATAAGATGTATCATAATCTCCATAAGGTGTACTGGTGGCCAAATATGAAACGAGACATTGCTGATTTTGTTGCAAGATGTCTCACCTATCAACAAGTAAAGGTAGAGCATTAGAAGCTCGCCGGACTACTTCGACCTCTACCAATACTGATGTGGAAATGGGAGCACATCACCATGGATTTCATCATGGGTTTGCCGAGGACCAGGAGGAATCATGATGCGATCTGGGTGATTGTTGATAGATTAACGAAGTCAGCCCACTTCTTAGCTATTAAGTCTACAGATTCATTAAGTGCCTTAGCCGACTTGTATGTCAAGGAGATTGATAGGTTGCATGGAGTTCTAGTGTGCATTACATCAGATCAATTATATTTCTCAATTTAAAGTTAAGATAAAAAAACAACACAGGTTGGTTAGAATTTTCAGCTCATACAATATCGATTTTCTAAATTAATTCCATTAAGTCTCCAATTTTCCAATTAATCATAAGAATCAAGGTTAGGGAAATTCTAAGTTTCACATAATGGAAGCATAGGTGAGACAACTCTTAAGTACGTTAACATTCGTAAAAGTATCGATTAATTTCCAATTAACTAGAGGTTATTTTTGGAATTTTTGAACAGATTATGGTAGTAGAGGACCTCTAGATCATCTGGGTGAAATTTGGCAAAAATTCGAAAGTCAAGGGCTAGGCGAGATAGTAATTGAAGTTAAATCAAAACTGCTGGAAGTAGTAGAGAAATATGGTAATGGGAAATTGATAAATATTCATTAAAAGAATATTAGACCATGTGTGATAAAATAATTAATGCATGTATATGTTAGTGGGGGGACATATAAACATAATAATGATTATGTCTTAACTTGGGAGTTACTTTAAGGAAAACAATTATGTGCATGAAATAGTAAACTTCCACTAACCACTCCATTAACTTAGGATTAATTAAATGACTTATTTAAAAAATGGATTACATAAGACTATTAGGCAAAACCATGGCGTCCTTGGATTTAGACAAATCTCTCTTAAAACAATAATTACTTAAGTTTTAGTGACCGATACTATTCATTTTCTCCTACCTTCCTCTAAATCGGCCATTGAAGACTTGTGTAAAGCTTGAGAAAAAGGGTTCGACAAGAGAGTAATTTAAAGAATTCAAGTAAAACTTAAGAGAGGAATTGGAGAGGAATATCGAAAGAGGTTTGCATGTTAAGCTAGAGTCTTGGTTAGAAGAGAAACCGAGGGGAGAGGGAAAACTTGGTCTTGGTTTCATGGCTAAGGTAATAAAGATGAAGAATTTTTCAATTTGGTTCAATAAACTTTCATAAATCACAAACTTATGAACTTGTTCAGGTGTAATGTAATTAGGTGGAGTGAAAAGCCAAAGAAAAAAAAAGGAGATTAGTGTTCGATCTTAAGGTAGCAAGGTGATAACTTAATTCTTTTAGGCTTTTGAAGCTAAAAACCCTATGGATGCTAAGTTTGATGTTGTGTAGTGTGTGTTCAGTGAGTGGGGAGTGAAGATCGAAAGGAATTGCAAAAGAAGGCTTACGGTTATCCTAGTTCAAGGTAAGAAAGATAACTTATTCGAGGTTAAGGTGTGGAAATTATAGAAATTGTCTTTGATGTGATCTTGCGTGTTAAATATGGCTAGAACTGTGAGTGGAAAGGCTGGAAGTGCTCGCGGCTTAGAGGCCTTACGAATTGAGCTTGCAGATCAAAGATAGTAGTCCGTTTCTTGAAGCTTTTGGCGTTGGTGAGAGAAGGTAAGGAAGTGATTCCTTTAAGTTCTTAAGGTTCACATGTTAATGATAGATTTAAATTAAGAGGATGCCAGTGGTCACAGGCTCGGCTGGACATTAAACCGAAGGAGAAAGTGAATGGAACTTTCAGTCTTAAAGGTCTAAGCTAAGAACTTACCTACTTTGAAGCCTTTGGAAGTATAATGTTCATGAATGTTAAGCTTGACTCCACATAGGTGTGCGTTGTTAAAGGAATTTTGAGTCCAAAAGGAAGAAGTGCTAGACTATCAGCAATTTCAAAAGGACCAAGCTACGATTTGGTGCTAGGCAATGAAGAAGTTGAGATTGACACTCTCAGTTTTGGCTCCCATAAGGTAAAAAGGATAGCACTTTCCTAGTTTTGAAATTCAAGTCCTTATAATGTAACTGTTGGTGTACTAAGGAAGTTTTGTATGTGTGCAAAATGATTGAAACCAAAAGAAGTTTTGGTGAAAGCTTGTAACCAAACCAATTTGGGACAAGGAAGGGTGTAAACATAAGGCTGGAAATGTGCATGTGGTTACTTGCAGTTGCACCCAAGGTGGTCTCGGTTTACAAGAGGTCGAGGAAAGTAAGCTAAATCAAGGTTTCCTTCTGCCCCAAGCTAAGGGATAAAGGTGTTTATATTGGTGCTGAATATGAATTTAGATTTATTAAATACTAATGAGGCTACCTATATATGATTTAGGAACACCGAAAGGCTACAAAGGTTAGGCTTAAAACATATGGTTTAAGTGTTAAGGCTCTCGACTTGACCAAATTGGTAAGCTAAACGTACCCAAATGGTTTTCAAATTTGGTAGTTAACACCTGAATTGATTTTGATAAGTGATTGTGGTTTGGCCGTAGGTGTTTATCTACCAAAGAAAGCTTGCTATGCTTTCAGTCTTGGTGCTTAAGCCCTCGGTTTTAAGTCCATTGGTAAGTAATGACACAAATTAGTTTCAATGGCTAGTGAGATGAAAATTGCAACTGAAACTAATGAGTTACCATGCCTTGACCGTAGATGTTGATTGGAATTAAGCCTCAAACAAGCTCTCGGTCGTAAGTAGGGCAAGGAAATTTGAAATTCTTAAACCTTGGTAGTTTGTTAATTGTTTGTGCTATAACACTGAAACTGAATTTGTGGATTGTGTTAAAGCATGGCAGAAAGGTAATTTGCACAAATTAGCTTGCATGAGGCTTATTAGACAAATGAGGTTTTGAATCTTTAAATTAATGGAAAGTGTAAGTAACCTACAAGTAACTTAAATTGTATATATACTGTTTTGATGCTGATATTGGTTTTGATGCTAAGGCACACCTTGATTGAAATTGCATAATCCAACTTTCCATGATTGCTTAGCTTAAATGGTTATGAAATGGTTGTTGTAACTTTTAATCAAGGCTTGCAAGTTTTATAACTTATTTTATATTAATGCCATTGTGATTTCAAATGATCTTTAAAGAGACTAAATCCATGATGTTACTTTCGATTTTGAACCCTAAAATGCAAGTTTTTGGTTTCCAACTTGCTTATTTGCTACTGTAATGTGAGCCTTGCGTTTTGATGAAGTTTCACAAGATTAGATTTATAAATGTTACTATTAGAAAGCTGTTTATAAACTGAACTATATTCGATACTGTGGCTAATGGTATTGAGACCATGTTGATTATACCTTGAGATTGTTAAAGCATCTATAGCTTACCTTAGAGCACTGTTTCACGAGCATTGGTTTGGGAAATGATTGGCTTGTCTTGTTCACTACGTTTAGGCAAGTCTCAGTGTCATTCGATCAATGAACTGGGGTAGATTGGTTTATGCATAGACAGTGTCCCTTCTTAGGAGATTGCTACTGTTAGATATAGTAGATTGTTACTGTTATGGCTCTATTGAATAGTATAGACGTAATGCCTTGTCTCATAATATGGTATTTTGACTAACTAATTATGTTATGCCTCACGATTTTAAGTATGAATTGTTAAGTATGTTTTCACAGCTTAAATTGTTAGGAAGCATATGTTTTATAACTACATGTTACTTGTAGTAGCGCTTAATGAGTTTCTCGTAGGGATGTAAACGGGTCGGGTACCCGCTAAATTTGGGATACCCGAACCCGAACCCGATTAACTTTATAATACCCGAACCCTATTAACTATCCGATTATTTTTATTTATGTTACCCGAACCCTAACCCTATAAAATATAAAATACCCGTTTAACTACCCGAACCCGTTTAACTACCCATTTATTAAGTCAAAGTTTGACTTTTAAATTTAAATTTAAAATCAATTTTGGAATTACTTAATTAAAACATTATATTAATAAATTTAATTTAATTCATAAAAATGAATTAAAGTTAAAAATCATAATTATAATAGATAATGATTTAATTTAATTAAATAAAACATTAATAATAAATAATTTATATATTAAAAATATAAATATTATATTAATTAATTATTATTTATAATCGGGTTCGGGTAGCGGGTACCTTAAGGTAACTACCCGAACCCTACTCTAACCCGTGACGAGTAGTAATTTCACTACCCGAACCCTACCCGAACCCGATTATACACTACTCTAACCCTTCTTAAATGGGGCGGATAGCACCGAATACCCGTTTATAAGGTACCCATTATCATCCCTAGTTTCTCGCACTCCATTTTTCTCCTTCTCCTTACAGATTGATTGACAGCTCAATTGCCTGACACATCCGCCTGGACAGCACTTCAAGATCAGCTTTGCGCATAGTGGTCAAGTATATGGCCCTATAAAGGTCGATAGACACAGACTCCTTTTTGGGCATAGTGTGATGTGTCGTAGATATACTTGCTCTTTGTGTATATATTTAGTGTTGGGATATAGGATATATATATATAATGTATATATATATATATATATATATATAATAACCAAGATTTTTCCCGACTTTAATTTAAATAATTTATCGTTTAATTCTAAACGCTTGCTCGATAATCCGATAATAAAAATTTGGATGTTGTGTAGGACTCGATGCGGTGGACCAATGAGTAAAAGAGTTTTTGACACAAATCCCAAGGTAAGACTCCTAAAGTCTAACCCTGAAATATAACCAAATCCCAATATAAAGTTAAATCCTATTGTTGCCTAAGAAACACTATCTACACTTCTCATTACTGAGAGAACTCTTAATAGCTTAACTAAATTATGCTAGCTAAATAAAATAGATTGATTTAGCTAAGTGAAATAAACTAACCGAGCTAATAGGATTTAATCAAGACCTAACATGAATTAAATTCGATTACTAAATAAACCTCTACAACTACATAAGATATGAAGTTATAAACCTCCGTAAGTGGATTAATGTGTTAGAATTTAAATACAACATATGCTACTAATAATAAGAAGTTGTAAGCCCAAGGTCTATAATTTACATCTAGGCCTTCATTATATTAGATTACATCAAATATAAATGGGTATAGTATAACACGTGTGTATATATATATATATATATATATATATATATATATAAAGATGTGTGAGTAAGACTAATAAACATATATAATTCAAGTATGTATATATAATAATATTACTACACGTGCATAAAACAAATAACACACACATATATATGTATATATACATACAACAAATGAAATGCATAGACATTATTTAAAAAAAATAATAATTTCCAGCAATGGTGCAAAAAGGAGGAGCAAGCAGGGACTGTCATCGCTTGAAAAATTGAAGGAGATCGAGAGAGACAAAGGGACGAAAAGAAGGAATATGTGAGCACAAGACATAAAAGCAATAAGTATTCCTTTTGGTTGAAGAATGTGAGCCGAGAGAGTAAGTTTTAGGAAGAGATGAGCTGAGGATATTGAAGCTTCACTCTTAGCATAGCTGCAGTAGCAAAACCCAACGAACCTTCACACCATCAAGAAACAGAGATAGTAAAACCAAGAAGCAAATTTTGCAACAGCATCAGGAAAGGTTGTTCTTGGCCTCAATTTTTGCTGATTCATAACTGTTTGTAGCTAATTGAGGGGTTGTGTACAAGGGCTCTCAAGTGTGGCTTTAGGGACTGAAGTTGCTATTAGTTGGGGGTTGATCAAGGGCCATTCTTGAGAGGAGAATGAGGGACTGAAGACTGTCGTGAATTAGCTGAAGGTTGGATAAGTGAAGCAATGAAGAAAAGAGAAGAGAAAGTGGTAGGATAATGAAGCTTCATTCTCAATTGAACTGAGGCAGACAACGTGTAGCAGGAGACTCTCCTTGAGCAGCAACTCACGATCAGGAAGAGAGGGAAGAAGCCAAGTCGATCGACAACCGTTGGAAGGAGAGGAGCCGAGAAGCATTGGGGGAGAAGAAGGCTAAAACGAGGCAAGCAGTGGCTATTTCCTTTAGTGTTGAAAACAGAAGAGAGATCGAGAAAGGGTCTTCATTTCAAGTACAAACCAGGCCGCACAAGTGAGAGAGATAGAAACGCTAGGCTGGAAACTAACAGTAAGTATAAAGGCTGATCAGGGCACTATCGGTTGTTCACGGTAGGAATCTTGGCTGGGGCTGGTCGCGAGCAGCAGGGCTGCTTTTTGCTGTCTTTCTTTCCTTCACGGTGCTAAAGCAGCAACTATACAGAGAAGGCAATTTGAAACCAAGAGAGGGGGAGATTTAGGAGGAAGAAGGGAAACTTATTAAGGTTTTTGGTTGGAGCCTTGAATATAAATATATATATATATATATATATATATATATATATATATATTTTATCAATCATATATATATATATTTAAAATATTGAATATGATTGATGAAATAAATGATTGATGAAATAAAATTTGGATAAAATAGATAGATTGATAAAATTTTGAATTTTTTATTTATAATAAAATTTGATTTACAAAATAAGAAAGAGTAAGAGCTTTCAGAATCTTTAAAACTTGGTATCAGAGTCACTGTAGCAAGGAACAATTAGAAGTAAATATAGAGTTGTTTGAAAAATAACTTTTTAATTGTTTTAAGTTTTGTGCTGTTGAGTTTCAAGCTAATGATTGCTGAGTCCTTTGATTGTCCTGATGTGTCATGGGTTAGGCGTTTTAGGATTTTATCTCCCTTGTAGGCATTCAACTTAGCTTTCGTAGGCAGCAATAAAAATTAAAATAGTTAAGTTGTTATTTTAAGGATGCATTCTTTATTTAGATCTAATTCTTCTGCTTCCAGTAGCTTAAGAGCTCATGAACCAAACGATAATGAAGAAGAAATCAACCTGACAAACATAATTCAAGACATTGATAATTGGGAAATTCCTAAAATCCATCTAAACGAAATATACAAACAAAATAAATCTTTAATAAATCATCTGTTAAAAACGGATTATACAATCCAACTAAAAGAAAAAGATCTCCCAATTACAAATTCTTATGAATCAATTCAATTATTAGAAAGAGAATCAATTAACAAACATATTCAAAGAAAATATAAATATATTCATATAGGATTAATTCAAGTCGCAGTTAAACCACTCTCAAAAGAAGGTCTAAACACTTCAATCTTTATGACATTAAGAGACACCAGGTTTGAAGATTTCAATGATTCCCTCTTAGGAACTATTGAATCAAGTCTCTGTAATTGTCCAATTTATTTTAATTGTTTTCCAAATTATACAGTTTCTTTACAAGATAAAAACATTTTAGATATTTTAACTCTTCAAATAAAAACTCATAATTATAAAATGAAACCAGGATCTGTGCCTTTGGCTTTAGCTTATAGAATATATTATAAAGCTATGATTTCAGCTTTAGGTTCAAGAGCCTTAATCCATAGCCCAAAAGGAGAGACACTTCTTTTCCAAACAGACATGACTAGATCCAGGATACATATTCCCAAACCAATTAAGTGGAATGAAGTTTCTTTTCCAGATGAATGGGTTTTAGAAAAAGCAGTCCAACCTATAACACAAGAAACAACTGAATTAAGAGTTGTCTCTCAAACTGATAATGGAGATGTCAAGGTTTCTTTTAATAGAACAAATTCTATAAATTTAGGACATCCCTCTCATATTTCGATACATTTACCATATCAAAGTTTAAGATCAAATTCAAGTTTTCAAACTCCTAGATATTAACATCATCTATTCCTTCAACTTTACAAGATTTTCAATCTGTAGCCACTAATCTTCAATCTGTAAATACATCTACAAGTGTTCCTAAACCAATCTACCAAAGGCAAAGACAGCCTATGTCTTCCCAAACCAAATCAAAAAGTGATGAAGATTTACCAATTTCCCCAACTTACTCTTCAATGACAAATAATCCAGAATTAAACATTTTACAAAAAGAATTTTCTATTGAGAAAGAGAAAATAAGAAAAGAATTTTATTCTAAAAAGAATAAAATCAAACGTGAACTATTCTTTAAAAATCATCAAGATAGTAAACAAGAAATACAAGAGGAATATTATGATTTCATGAATACACATAAAATTCAAATAAAATTTTTTAAATGGTATGAACAATATTATGATAAGTGTATTAACACAAATAATACAGTTAAAGTATGGCAAACAAATAAATCTCAAATTGAATCTCCACATCCACCATTAACAGAAATTCAATATGAACATAAAGGATCTGGATTGAAAGCATCCCCACTCAAGGTTACAAATCCTGAAAGAGAAAACTCCCAAGTCACTTATAAAGATATTAAACTCTTGATCGAGCAAAATAATTTTTCAAATCTAAATCTCCATACAATAAGCCAGCATTTAGAAAAAATTGAAACAAAAATAGACAATTCAAACATCCAGACTTCTAAAAAAGACAAAACAAGTGAAGGAAAACAAAAAACAAAAAATTCAAAACCTTTATTTAAACCACATGAAATATCTTCAAACACTCAATCAAATTTCCTACAAGAAATTCAACAAAGACTTAATGCATTAAACTCAGAAATAACTGGAGAAAATGAAAGATATATACCAGATATACCTGATAGAACACAACAAAGGTCAATTAATACAATAAAAGATTCGGAAACTAATAGTGAACAATTTCAATCATCTGATGAACAGATAATTCAAAAGCTTCATTGGAAAGAACCACAAAGATTGTACTACCCAAAAACATCTGCACCAGATTTAGTATTAGAAGAGAAACCCTTAAGTCAAAACAAATATAATGCGAACACGGTTTATGAATGGAACATAAATGGAATGTCTGAATATAACATTCTCAATCTTTTACAACAAATGACAATGGTATCAAATGTTTATAAAACTCAAAAAACAATATCTGATTGGGCAATAGCTGATTTATTAGTATCTGGATTTTTCGGACAACTCAAAGGATGGTGGGATAATTATCTCGCTTCTAAAGAACAAAAAGAAATACTTAATGCAATCAAAACTGATAATGATAATAATCCAATCTTAGATGAAGAAAATCAACATATACAAAATGCTGTTGCAACATTAATCTTTGCAATTGCTAAACCTTTCATTGGAGATCCATCACACTTAAGGGATAAAAATGCAGAACTTCTATCCAATCTCAAATGTAAGAAATTAGGCGAATTTAAATGGTATAAAGATAATTTTATTACCAGAGTCATGCAAAGGACAGATAATAACCAACCCTTTTGGAAAGAAAAATTTCTAGCTGGATTACCAAATATGTTAGGGGCAAAAGTTAGAAACAAAATAAGAGAAGATTTCAAAGGAATAATTCCTTATGAAAAATTGACATATGGTGAACTAATTAGTTACACCCAAAAAGAAGGATTAAAAATTTGTCAGGATATCAAACTACAAAAACAGTTGAAGAAAGAACAAAGACAATCTAAGAAAGAATTAGGAACATTTTGCAAACAATCTGATTTAAACTATAATCCAGAATGTTCTTCAACAAAATGTTGTAAAACAAAGAAATTTGAATACAAAAGAAACTTTTCCAAAGACAAATATTACCAAAAACCCAAAAGAAATAAAATTCAAGCTAAAAAAGAATTTAAAAGCCAAGAAAACAAACCTAAAAAGGAATGGAAAAATCCAAACATAAAAAGTTATAGATGTGGGAAAATAAGACATATTTCAAAATATTGTAAAATAAAGAGAAGGCTAAATCAAATACAACTTGATCAAGAAATAAACCAGAAAATTTGTGAACTTCTGACATATACAACTTCAGAGACACAAACTTCAGATACTGAATCACAATCTTCATCTGATATACAAGTTAATCAAATGGATGATATAGAGACATCTTCAGACCAAGACACACTCAATGTCTTAACAAAAGACCAAGAATTGATGATGGAAATAATTGATAAAATACAAGATCCCCAGATTAAGAAAGATTATTTAGAACAATTAAAAAAATCCCTCTCTACACCAACTTTTACATCATCAACTTCAAAATCTTATAATTTAAAAGATATAATCTTTGATAAAATACAAACATCCAACAAAGAAATCACTATCCAAGACCTCCAACATGAAATCCACAATATTAAAACAAAAATAAAATTGCTCAAACAACAACAACAGCACAATCAACAACTAAAAACTTTACCAAACTTAAATGAAGAAACTTCCAGTGAATCTTCTGACGAAGACAAACGACCATCACAGGAACTTTTAAATATCCTAACTGAAGTCTCAATCCAAAAATACTTAATTAAAATATCAATTTTAATCAATAATGAATTTTTATTAGAAACAATAGCTCTATTTGACACAGGAGCTGATCAAAATTGTATTAAAGAAGGAATAATTCCAACAAAATATTGTGAGAAAACTTTTGAAAGTTTAAAAGCAGCAAACAATGAAAAACTCCAAATCCAATACAAATTGACGAAAGCAGAAATCTGTAAAGACCAAATTATATTCAAGAGACCATTTTTAATAATAAAAAATATTAGTCAAAATGTTATATTAGGATTACCATTTATATCCCTAATCAAACCATATAAAGTAACAAATAATGGAATATCTACAAAAATCCTCGGATCAGAATTAATATGGAATTTTACAGAAAAACCAAAGATAAGAAATATAAATTTATTAAAATCAAAAACAATTACAAATCAACAAATTAATATAATAATCAAAGACAAACAGAATCAAATATTCTATTTAAAAGAAGACATTAATTTCAAAAGAATCCAACAGCAACTACAAAATCCTCAAATACAGAATAAGATAAAGTTATTGCAAATAGAAATTGAGAAAACAATTTGTTCTGATTTACCAATAGCTTTTTGGCAAAGAAAGAAACATGTGGTAGAATTACCGTATGAAAAAGATTATGATTAAAAACAAATTCCAACAAAAGCAAGACCAATCCAAATGAATCTAGAAATGGAGCAATACTGTAAAAAAGAAATACAAGAACTGCTAGACAAAAAACTTATCAGGCAAAGTAAATCTCCTTGGAGCTGTTTAGCTTTTTATGTCAATAAAAATGCAGAACTAGAACGAGGAACACCAAGACTTGTCATTAATTACAAACCTCTGAATGAAGCATTAAAATGGATTAGATATCCTATTCCAAATAAAAAAGATTTACTTCAAAAACTTTGCAATGCTCAAATCTTTTCAAAATTTGATATGAAATCAGGATTTTGGCAAATTCAAATTTAAGAAAAAGATAGGTATAAAACAGCGTTTACAGTCCCATTTGGACAATATGAGTGGAATGTAATGCCATTTGGACTTAAAAATGCTCCATCAGAATTCCAAAGAATAATGAATGAAATATTTCATCAATATTCCCAATTTATGATAGTATACATTGATGATGTATTAATATTTTCAACAACTATTGATCAACATTTCAAACATTTATCAATTTTCATTAAAACCGTCAAACAAAATGGTTTAATTGTTTCCAGATCCAAAATTAGTTTATTTCAAACACGAGTAAGGTTTTTAGGACATTATGTTTATCAAGGAACCATTACTCCAATAGAAAGGTCAATCCAATTTGCTGATAAGTTTCCTGATCAAATCTTAGATAAAACCCAACTTCAAAGGTTTTTAGGGAGTCTGAATTATATTTTAGATTTCTATCCAAACCTCAATAAAATTCTTAAACGTCTTCATGAAAGACTTAAGAAAAATCCTCCACCATGGACTCAAGCCCATACAGAAGTAGTTCAATCTGTTAAAGCTCAAATCAAAGAATTACCATGTCTACATTTAGCATACCCAAATACCTTTAAAATTGTAGAAACCAATGCTTCTAACAAAGGATACGGAGGAATCCTCAAACAGTTAAAAGATAACAAAGAAAGTATAGTTCAGTATACTTCCAAACACTAGAATAATACCCAGAAGAATTACTCCACAATAAAAAAAGAGATTCTTTCCATCGCTTTATGCATCACAAAGTTTCAGAGTGACTTGTTAAATCAAAAATTTCTTCTCAGAATTGATTGCAAATCTGCAAAAGAGATTCTTCAAAAAGATGTGAAAAATATGGCATCCAAACAAATTTTTGCAAGATGGCAAGCAATTTTATCAATCTTTTATTTTGAAATTGAGTTTATAAAAGGGGACTCTAACTCTCTCCCAGATTTCCTCACAAGAGAGTTTCTTCAGAATCCTTCACAATGTCTTCTAGAGAAAGAAGAGAAAAAGAGAAAGAAAGAGAGAAAAAAGACAAAGGTAAGCAAAAGCAAACCCATTCCCCATCAAAATCACTTATCCCCGAATCCCCTATACCAACATGGCAACAGATTTTTGCCCAAGAACGCCAAAGACAGGAGTCATCATCCAATTTTGAAAAGTCACAACTGGAAATGATTCGTCAATTCTCCGAGTCATTACCACAAACCTCTTCAGAGGTACAATCTATTTCAAAAAATAGAGAGGTCATGATTTCAAAAACCCAACCTATCCAAACTGTTTTCCCAAAACAAGGAGTGGTGATTACATATCCACGTCCTAAAGCTGATCAAAAATATTTTTCAAAACAGCAATTTTAACATATGGTTCTTGTTGAGCCTGAATATTTTCATGAAAATCCAAACACTGTTATCAAAAATATTTTCAAAGGTTTTCATTACAAATCATGGGATCAACAAAAACCTCAAAGTTTTTATGAAAATATTTTGATTGAAACAGGTTCCTTGGCAATCAAACATTATGCCAACAAAGACCAACCAGACTTTATCACCCATTCAACTGCTCAAATTCTCAAAGTCCTCAGACCAATTGACTGGGGTAATGATCCAAACAATCTCAAAAAGTTTCCTGCCAGCTATAACACCAGACTTCACCATTGCTCCACATTTAATTACTGGGATTATCAACAAGCTTGGTTCAATACTTTCACCTTTGAAAACCAACACAATCGCCATTCATGGCTCATTTACTTCAAAAAAGACACCAAATACCAATTCCCAGTCTAGTTTACTCACTGGTGGAAGTGGTACGGACCAAATCATAAAATCCTTCCCCCTCAAGTATGGGAAGCTTATGAATTTTTCAGTGAATATTTCCAAGAAGAACAAACTCAACAAGGATTCCAGAAATCATTGATGTTTTGCTCAATCTTTAGTCTGTCTTGGATTTCTTCATGGCACTATGAATTTATGAATGATCCAGTATCAAGTCACAAACAAATCATTAGAAGATTCAAAACAAAGTGGTGGGAGAAATTTGACTACTCAAAATGCTTAAGAGATAGTGTAAAAGACTGGTTCCAAAAACACCCAAAATTTTGCAAATCAGCTCAAACATCAGGTACCACACAGTTTCTCCAAGCCAAGTCACATGCCAGTGCACTGTTAGCACAAGCCAAAACAAAGAAAGAATACAAAGAATTGATGAAGCAAATCCTCCAATCAGTCAACTCAGATGATGAAGAGAACAGTGAACAGAGTAGCAATCATGAAAGCAGCACAGGATCTTTACTCTCGCTGGATTTAGCTCAAGACAATGAAGATGACTGCTTTGGAGTCTTACCTTCAATCAAAATTGACAAAACAAAAAGAAAAAGCAAACAGTAAAGATTCCACTGACAAGCACAGTGAGATTCCCATCAGTCAAAGCTCCATCAACAGACAAAGGCATGGCCCACTGACAAGCACAGCGAGATTCCCATCAGTCAAAGCTCCATCAACAGACAAAGGCATGGCCCATAGACAAGCACAGTGAGATTCCCATCAGTCAAAGCTCCATCAACAGACAATTGTTCAAACTTTAGAATCATGAAGCATCATAAGTAAAAGAATCCTAGCGATAAAAAGGATTCTCAAACCAAAGAGGGGCAGAGTTTTTAGGACGGATAGTTTCAAGTTTTAAGGATTCTGAAAGCTCTCACTCTTTCTTATTTTGTAAATCAAATTTTATTATCAATAAAAAGTTCAAAATTTTATCAATCTATCTATTTTATCCAAATTTTATTTCATCAATCATTTATTTCATCAATCATATTCAATATTTTAAATTTTCTTTTACCTAAAATTCATCACTGCTACAGCAGATCCTCCAGAGAAACTGGTATATATATATATCAAGGAAGAGCTAGAGTTGAGAGACTTCCAAAGCTAAAGAATTGAGATGGATGAAATAAATTATGAGAATGATAGTATAAACTAGTTTTTATGAGTGAGATGTAGTTAAAAAAATATACTATGAATAATTATTAAATGGGATTTTTGCATTGAAATTATAAAGAAAACTTCCAAGCAGGTGGAGTTGAACAATTGGCTAAAGGTGTGCAAAAGTGATATTATCTAGGTAAGAGAAATATCCCAATGTTGTTGTGCTACTTATTAGTGCTATGTCATCCTTATGCATTTTAATATATTTAAATGTAAATAATTATATATATAAATATATATACACACCTAGTTAAAAATAAATATACTTATAAATATTAAGTTAAAAATATATATTAACCCTAGTCAATATATATATATCTATACATATATATTTATATAATATATATCTAGTTCAATTTAAATATAATTACTTCAAGTTGAATAAATATGTATTTAAATTTATATAGAAATACATATCCCTAGCTTGTGAGAAAAATGCATTGTGGGAGTTTGTTGATATTTATTTTTGCATAAGCTATAAATGGAAGTTAGGCTATAGTTGAATGCGATTGAACTTGTATACATGTTGCATATTGTGTATTGAGAACTTTGGATGATAATGTAGGTTGAGTATGTTTGCACGAATAGGATATTAGGGGTAGTTATTATTACGCCGTTTATAATGCTAGATTTTCGGTTGGAGGTTACTTATGCGTACTTCAATGGGTATGAGACCTGTTTCTACTGTACTGTGCATGTGATATGTAATTATTTATTAAGTGAAATTTAATGTATTTAGTAATTATAAGTGTTGGGGTTTGCCTTGAATCCCACATCGAAAGTATAGGAGAAGTTATAAGGGTTATTCCCTTATAAATAAAGTGTTATGCTTAGTTTGTAAAATATCCCAAAGAGTTATAGAGTTTGGGCTCTTATAAAAGGGTGTAGTTGAGCTTTTTGGGTAGTTGGGTTGGGTTTGTAAGGAGTTTACAATTTTTCTCTTCTAAAAATTACACGGTTGTAATTGTTTGATTGGTTATTAAATTGGTTGGGTGGTTGTAGGCCAATTTGGTTGGGCCAAACCACATTAAAAATTATTGTGTTTGTTTTTTGCTTTCTTCTTTTTTGTGGGTATTTGGTTTGAGAAATATTTTTTCCAACAAATGGTATCAGAGCTGAAGGTTTGTGATCCTGCGAGAGGAGGAAAACTATGGCTAAAGCTATGTCTGAAGGTATGCCTAAGTTTGAAATTCCTTTATTTAATGGTAAAAAGTAATTTTATGTTATGGCAAAGTACGATTCAGGATCTTCTAGTGCAACAAGGTCTAGATTTGGCATTAGAAGACAATAAGCCAGATGGAATGTCTGATAAGGATTAGATTGGAATTCAGAAGAAGGTTGTGAGCACAATTAGATTGGCGCTTGCTCCAAAGATTTAGTATAATGTATTGATTGAAACGATACCAACCGGATTGTGGAAGAAGTTGGGAGACATCTATGTGTCAAAATCGCTGACGAATAGATTGTGTTTGCAGATGGATTTGTATTCTCTGAAGTTGGATGAAGGTACGAGTCTCCATGATCACTTAAATGAATTTAATAGATTAGTTTCACAATTATTAGCTATTGATTCTAAAGAGTTGAAAGAAGAAGAGAAGGCATTGCTGTTGTTGTCATCTTTGCCCAAGTCCTATAGACCTTTAGTTCAGACTTTATTGGTAGGTAAAACTACTTTAAAGTTGAATGATGTGATTGCTGTGTTACGTGAGAATGAAAGATTTATGGGCAAAGAAAATTTTTCATCTGCGGGAGGTGTACTAGCTGCTGTGGAAGGTTCTACTCGAGGGAGGACTAATGAGAGACATGGTGGATCAAGAGTGAGAGACATGGTGGATCAAGAGGGAGATCAAGATCAAGATTCGGAGATTATAGTGAGTTGCAATGTTATTATTGTGGAGAGAAGGGTCATATTCAAGCACGTTGCAAGACATTAAGAGAGGATATGGCTGCATTTATGAAGGCTCAACAAAAGAGTGATGATGGAAAGAAGAATGAGACATGTGTTGTTTTGACTGATTCAGATGATGATGTATTGGCAACTTCTTTAGATGGGCCTCATACTTGTGAGAAAAGTTGGGTTTTGGATTCAGCTGCATCGATGCATATTTGCAATGATAAAGATCGGTTTGATGAATTGAAAGAGGTTGAAAGTTTAGGCAATATTGCAGTTGGGAATGGTAATCGAGTGAAGATTGAAGGTATTGGGAGTGTTCAACTGAAGCTTCATGATGGTGGTGTCAAGACTCTTCGTAATATGAGGTATGTACCCAGTTTTAGCTACAATTTGATTTTTTTGGGTGAGTTAGCTTCACGTGGGTACACATATGTTGGTAATAATGATTGTTGCAAAGTATATAAGAATGGTGGTTTAGTTTTGCAAGGAAAGAGGAATAAGAAACAACTATATTTGCTTGATGATGTAATGGATAGAGTTGTTTCCAAGAGTAAGAAGATTCAGAAGCATGTTAGTTTTTCAGATATTATTGAGCAGTTTGGGGAGTTTGGGGATTCAAGTCAAGGGAGGATTTGTTGGGGTTTGCCTTGAATCCCACATCGAAAGTATAGGAGAAGTTATAAAAGCTATTCCCTTATAAATAAAGTGTTAGGCTTGGTTTGTAAAATATTCCAGAGAGTTATAGAGTTTGGGCTCTTATAAAAGGGTGCAGTTGGGCTCTTTGGGTAGTTGGGTTGGGTTTGTAAGGAGTTTACAATTTTTCTCTTCTAAAAATTGCACGGTTGTAAGTGTTTGATTGGTTATTAAATTGGTTGGGTGGTTGTAGGCCAATTTGGTTGGGCCAAACCACATTAAAAATTATTGTGTTTGTTTTTTGCTTTCTTCATTTTTGTAGGTGTTTGGTTTGATGGATATTTTTTCCAACAATAAGTGGAAGTGTAATGTGGCTCGATAGAGGTTAGTCTAAATCAATCTCGAGCCCAAGCTCTGATACCAATTGTTGGCTCTATAGGCTATACCGAGAGGGGGGTGAATCGATTCTTAGCTAACCTTATGCTCGTTTTTCGATTCTTCTAAATTCTCTAGCCTATTTGAGTGTTTTCTAAGTTCTCTAAGCTAGGCAATTATACAATATAAATTCAATACAATAAACACAAATATAATTAAAAATAAGTAAAGAGAGTAAGGATAGAGAAATGTACGAAAGCGATTTATAGAGGTTCGGCAACCTTGCCTACGTCTTCTACCTTGAGACGCTCCCAAGGATTTTCTCCAAATCCACTATCTTGAATTTGTGATTACAATCCCTCTTTTTCTTAGGCTCAAGAGTAACCTCCCTCTTTTTCTAAGCTCAAGAGAAACCTCTTCTCCCTCTTTTTCTAGGCTCAAGAGAAACCTCCCTCTTTTTCTAAGGCTTAAGAGAAACCTCTCCTTTTACAAGGAATGAGTGAGTTTACAAGAAGTGTAATCAAAGAAGGCCTCTAAGTAGGCAAGTGATTACAATGTTTAAGCACAAAGAAAAAGCCTATACAAGATTTGTGCTACTTTATACAAAGAATATGAGAATGATGGAAGATGAAGACTTAGTAGCTCTTAATTTGTTGTTGAGGCTTGAGGAAAATGAAGAAGATGATGAATAGAATTTCTGAGCAATTCCTCTTACTTTCTTTAACTTCTAAGCCTCTATTTATAGTCCCTTGGATGTATTCTAGCTTTTGGGTAGAGCCAAAACTTGAATATGACCGTTGTCTCACAAAAACTAGCCGTTATAGGCTATTTTCGGGCAAAGGGATCGATCCCTTCCCGTAGGGGATCGATCCCTTCATTCCAGATTCAATTATTCTGGGCTGAGGGACCTTTTCTTGCGTTGGGGTGCTTACTGCCAAAAGGGGATCGATCCATTCCCTTAGGGGATCGATCCCATGCTTCCAAAAAGCCTATTTCCTGCACGTTTTGGTTAGAAATGATGTGACCTTTGATCCTAATCCAACCCAAAACATTTTGATACTTTTGTGGGAGTTTTTCTTGACTTTCTCTTATGAAAACATGGTTCAAAAATTCATCAAAGTGATTTTCTAAAATATTCAAGACATTTTATAAAGTATTAAGACCAATAAGAATATGTAATTAAATCATGGTCTTAATGTTTGATATGATCACTTGAAAATGGATTGAGAAAATCATGTGTGATAAGGCAAATTTATAATATGAATTAAAACATTAAAGCTTACTTAAGTTTTTGTCATTTCAAAATACATATGGCAATTTAAAGCTAACAAAGGAAATACCATGTTTTCGAGATTTTGTATTTAAACTGTGGTATGGTTATGTTTTCAAAAAGTGAAATATGTTTTTGAATTGAGTTTACAGGATCTCGGTTTTACATCTATTTCAAGTTTCGCTTTTGGTCGAACTGATCTTGTACCATTGAGTATATTTTACAATATACATATGTTTTGGACCTTGGTGTCTAATGTGAATTACATGTTGCGAATGATTTTGGTATATTGATTTTATTAAGTACATTGTTTATCAATATTACTCGGTTTTAGCACGCATCTTCATGCACATAGTACAATAGGTGCTTAACATCACTTGGCATATATTTCTCTTACTAGGCTTGAGCTCACCCCTTCTTTCTCCTCACAGATTACTTTTGATAGACTTGGGCACAAGTGCAGTGCACCGAGAGCTCCTGTACCTACTGCAGGGTTGAGTATTTTTGAGTTGAGGTATAACCTCTTATTCTTTTCTTTATATCCTGGACAATTAGTTTCTTTTGTATACATAGTGTACATGGAATGGGATGTAAGTAGTAGGACGATATCAAGAATTATATATAACTGCGCCTTGTAATGAATAGTAACTCAATAGTGTGTTTTGATGGAAATGCAATATTTTGGATAGTATCTTGAGATGGTTTTTGTGCTATAGGTTGAATTATTATTGCGATATAATGTGTGGCTGGACAATAGGTATATATAAAGGGATGGTGTTTTTCAGTTCTGATTTTGGCACGCATTACAAGGTAATTAAATAGGACCTTAGACAATTAATCTTAAACAATTAAACCAATAGAAATCTACTTGTTAGGTATTAGCTACATTGAGCGAGTGACAAACATAGGTAGTAAAGGAAAAGGTTATCCCGAAAATCCTAGCTTAGGCATTACAGTATCTTGATTATATTAGTACGATATTACTATATTATGTTTGGGATGATGATATGAGTATGGTCTGTATATATATATATATATATATATATATATATATATGTATGTCATGCTTGGTGGACTAATGATATTTCAATGATGGTTACCTAAGGAAATTAATATAAGCAATGATATAGAAATGCTAGATGTTTGTGGATCAACTAATAAAGAATAGAATTGGGACCTTAGATATAGAAATGACACTAACTTTTGTTAGTATTGCAAACATGGCATGTCATGTAGTAGCCAACTAAGATATTCATACAAGCTTTCATATAAGATATATAAACGTCGGTTAGTTTTATTTAACAGATCTTAACTTATTGCATAATTTTGAAAAGTTGAAAGCTTATTTATAGTAAAATAAAAGTTTATTTACTGATTTTTATGCAATAAAAAATTGAGAGCTTAATTTCATTCTAAGTAAAAAGTTAAGAGTATATTTAGCTATTAAACCTTGATTTTTCAACATTCTTTTTCTTTTTTTTAATTTATTATTTATCTTGTCACATATCCATGTGCTCGGATTCGTTTCTTTACAAAATAGGAATCTAGGACAAAAGTGTAAACTAACCCCTAAAAAAACCATTCACTAACCCCTAAACAAAAATTTCTGGCCCTACTGCTTTAATTAAGGCGTGATTGGCAATTCTTTCTTGAATGGCAAATTATAAAACTAGCAGAAACGTCAGGGAGCCAGAATCTTTTTGTCCTGGGGTTACTTAATACTCTTGTCCTCAAATCTGCATTCCGATTTTGTAAAGAAATGAATCTGAATGCCTGGATATCCATATGACAAGACAACGAGTAGAAGACAAATTAAATAAATAAATAAGAAAAAAAATGCTGAAAGATTACTAATTTCACCAATGCTTGAATAAAGAAATCAGAAGCAATTAGAGGCCCCAAAATCAAAAAGCTTGACTCATTATTTTTTATGAACACAAGGACTACACGAGGATTTGTTTTCTTACTCACGTTGACGAGTTGATTCCGCAAAATCAAAAAGCTTGACTCATTATTTTTTATGAACACAAGGACTACGCGAGGATTTGTTTTCTTACTCACGTTGACGAGTTGATTCCGATTTAAAGTCAGCTTTTATATATATATATATATATATATATATATATATATATATATTGTTGTAATATCTCTAATTGTGTGGACTAATTAAGTATAATTATTATCATATAATTTATTTAGTAGTATAATTTATGTATAGTGTGACCATAATTGTATATATAATATTACATATATTATACATGTATTTATCTTTAATGGGACGGATATAATACATGATCCAAAATATGGGAGGTCCCTACTGCTAGCACTAATATATAAATGGTGGCCCATTAACCATTTGTGTGTGTGAGAGTAAATAGCAGTAGCTCTTCTCCCATTTTCTCTCCCGTTTCTACTCCTCTCATCACCACCGTTCACTCTCTTTGGTTGCAGAGGGCCACCATGGCAGCTTCACCGGTACAGGCGGACCTCCGGCGGAGCACCGGCGACGTTCCTTCCCTCCGGCAGTGGCGACAATGGCGTGAAATGGTGGGTTTTGGATCAACCCACCCAAGACTAGATTTCTCTCTATTTGTTGTGCTAATGGGCTTTGTGGACGAATTAGTTCCAACAATTGGTATCAGAGCTCGTCCACAATAAAGCCATTAGCCTTTTTTTTGATGAAAAATGAGATTTATGGATTTTTATTTTTTTGGGGTATTTTCGGATTTTTGCTAAACTCATGAGATTTTTGCATTTTCAAGCTAAAATAATGCCGTATATTGATAGAGGATGAATTTTTGATGAAAATGCCGTTAAAATGTAGTAAAATGGGGCTGTATTGAGAGAGAAAACATCGGGTCGGGTCAAAAATACCCGTTTTCTGCGTTTCTGCCTGGTTGGGCTTGCAATGAGGCGCCCGCGGGCGCCAAAGATGATGAGGCGGGCGCGTGTAGTACACGCGCCCGCATCTGAAATTAAATAAAAAAAATAAATAAATAAAAATAAATAAATATTTTTTTTTCAACCCGTTTTTTTGGCCAAATTGTGGCTGGGAAATTTTTTCCCTATTAGGCCTGTCTTGGCCAATGTTTGGGCCAATTTTTTTTATTTTGGGCTGTTTTCTATTTTATCTTGGGGCCATATTTTGCTGGAAATGTTTTTTAATTGGGTCATTTTTTGTTTAGTATTTTAATGGGCCAACAATTATTAAGATAAAATAGAATAAAAGGCTATTTGTTTTAATTTAATTAAGCCTTAATGCTTTAATTTATTTAGGCTAAATTAATTTTGTTGTATTATGGGCATTATTTATTTAATTTTATTAATTAGCCATTTAGTATTAAATTAATTTCGGGCAACTAAAATTAATTAATTTTAGGGCCATTTTGCTTAATTAATTTAGGGGTCATGTTAATTAATTAATTTTATTTGGCTATTAATTTTGAATTAATTAGTGGCAATTTTGCATAATTAATTAATAAGTCATTTTGGATTATGGTTTAATTGGTCATTTTGATTAATTAATTATGAGCCATTTGGATAATTAATTTTAGACAATTTTGGCCATAAGCCAAATTTTATTTAATAGTCATAATTAGTTATTAGGCCAAAATTAATGTGATATAAGTGAATTTTAAGGAAGAATTAATTTTGGAGTAATTTCTAGAAATTTAATTACTCATTTAATTCTCAATTCACTTAAATTTTTGAAAATATACACATGCCCATAAATTATTGATAATTGGCCTAATTAAATAAGTTTAAATAAATTATTTGGGTATTTTGTTGAGCCATTTTGGATTAAGGTTTACCCATTCGTTAATAATTTATTTAAACAAATAAACTCTCTAAAATAAAAATTATCTTATTATTTGAATATTCACATTTATGTGAAATTAATTTAATTAATTAATATTAGATTTAAAATTACTACATATGCTTCAGGAATTGCATATTTTGGATGTAATTAATTTTGATCAATTAATTTTGTGAATATTCTTAAAATTATAAATCATTAATTGGATTGACTAGTACTTGCCTGTCGCAGGAATAGTCATGAAGATTTTTTGACGATTTATTCTGATAATTTTAAGGATATAATAATAAGGCAATGCATAGTGATAGTTGCAGTTGCATAATTTACTAAGGTCTTTAGAAGTGGCTAGTCTCTCCCTGTCGGATTGTTAGTTGCTTTTAGAGATGCTTGGGATTGAGAGGATTCTGGTTGGGATATGACACGGTCTTCCTACCCTGTCGGTGGGTGATCATTCAGGTTGTATTCAACCAGTTTTGTTTTATCCTCGATAGTATATTGTGGAATTTATCAAGTCATTCCACTAGTCTTCATATTGTGCAACTATCATATATCGAATCTCTAGTAGGATGAGGATCAAATTAGATAGATAGTATGAATTATTCTCTACGGTTAGGGACATATTGAACTAGGTAGTAATCCCGAGAGTTGATCTATCTACTATACCTAATAGTATGAGCTCTTTAAGGACAAAAATATTTGGAATTTCGGGAACACTTAAGTGAGAATCCTCTGATTATAAGGACATGTCATTAATGAGCACATCAGAGAAAGTGTTCCAATTAATGAAAACCAAGAAGTATTTATGAATGCCATTAGAAAATAGTTCGCATAAGATGGATAAAGGTTGATATAGGATTTTGCTTACATATATGGCAGATTCAGTACTACTTCCAGTTTTACAGATCTCATTTAATGCAGAAGGAAGTATGACATTTTAATATCAAAATTGATATTGTCATTCAAAAATGGGAGATCTTTCGGGTTAACAGATCTCATTTAGCCATAATGATGACATATGCCAAATATTACTGCCAAAAGGGAATATTATTAAGAGGTATCAATAAAAGGTCATTTTAGAAGAAGAAATTTGTCAAGTCTATTTCCCATTCTAGTTTCACCAACATCTCTAAATATCAATGTGTGCTACTTCTGTAATAATCCTGGGCACAAGAGGTAGATTGCAAGAGTCCTCTAGATTGAGATGTGCAAAAGGGATTTTGTTAGCTTTTATTTTGAATCCAATCTAGAAGATATGCCTTCTAACTATTGGTGTTTCGATACCGATGCTATTACTGATAAAGCCATAAGCAACCCGAGATCGAATAAGGGAAAATTGTTGTGAATTGGGGTTATAAAGTTAGAATCCATACTGAAAATATAGTCAATTCGTTGTTACATTTCGTATACAGTTTTTGAAATTACTGTCGATTGATACTTTTCATCTTGATAACAGAAAAGTATTTCTAATTAGTAACAACATATATATATTGATTCTTGCGTTTTGCATAATGGATATACAGTAGATTTGTACCCCAATATTGAACAAATTTTCTTCAATAGTGAATGATGTGACTGTAGATTTTGATTACGATAGGATATATAAGAAATCTATTAAGTTGTGGCATGGGTTAGGGATATTTCGAGGCACATGAAGAGATTGTATTAAGGGATATCTTGCTGCTAATATTAAGGACACGATTAGTAGATATTGAAATAATTAGGAACCTATGTATACTGACATTTGTAGATCATTTTCACATATTGCATTTAGTGGATATAAATGTCTCATCACTTTACTAACTACCATTTCGATGTAGGTCATATGGAGTAAAAGATTTGATCTTGTAGAGACCTTAAGCATTCTGATTAATTCCGCTGCGCTGCTTAAGGCAATGATCAGACAGTAGTGATGAATATTATGTTTGGTATAATGAAGCTAGGCGAAATCATATACCGGTTTTCGATTAAGTACACTATAGGATTATATATTGACGCCTAGTGTACGGTGCTTGGAATATTGAAACAGAATGAGATTACAGTTGCAGTCAATCGTACATTCTGATCTAATACGATATATGTTTATCGCTCCAAATCTTTAAAATTCGGGTGGAGTGAAATTAAAACTGTAATTCACATTCAAAGTTAATCTCCAAGCAAGACCAGTTCCTAAATGCATCCCAAGTTATAGTCAGACATTAAGCCGATTTTATGCCGCTTTCTGTGTTTAGGGTTATAAGGTAAGGCAAAAGAGCTATAACCCAAAGTCAAGAAAATTTGATAAGAAAACTATTAGCGGCAATTTTGTTGGTTATTATATTGGCTAAAAAGATTCTAGATTTTGTTTTCTGATTATGTGACACTAGAATTACTGAGTCTGACAAAGCAATCCATTTAGAGAATAACTTAAAGAGTGGGAGTTGTGAACTTCACAAAGTCATTATTAAGATACATTTTTGTTGTGTCATTCCCATATATGCGTTATCTTTTGATGATGAAAAGCCACAACCAAAGGAAATGATTGATCTCAATACCATATTTTGAACCTGCATCTGACTTTACAGAGGAACATGAATGTAAGATTCATGTGTCTTCTAATTCTGATGTTTGTCAGGAGACTATACTGATTCGAACTCTTAGAGTTGAATATTAGTCACGCAGGATGTGTAAGCATCTATGTTGCACAAAGATGCATGAGATATATTTCTGTTGTCACATCATTGTAGACCAAGTGAAACCCTAAAGATCAGGCTAAAAAAAAATTTTAAAGCTAAATTTTGCCAAGGCTTTAAATAAAGCAACCTAAAAGTTTGTAGTTCCTAAGGTGGAACATACAGTTTGCGAACTTAAGGAGTTCATTTGCGAACATTGAAAGGCATCAAGATTGTAATATATAAAGAATGAGATTGTCACTTTAAGGAGAACACATTTGATAGTTGGATCCATTATAAGGTCAGTGGGAGTTATGTGCTTATTGTACTCTAAGTGATGATGTCAAATAGCAGCTTATAGCATTGACCTATTGTATGAGACATTTCATGTCGTCATGTCACTTCAGGATGAAGAATCTAAGTGAGGCTCCATTTCATTTTAAGGATTGAGATTCTTCGTGACATATCAATAGGCATACATTATTGGTCTCATGAAACCTACATTATGTGTATAGAGTAGGTCTACCGTATATTGTTCTCCTATTTGAGGTACCTCTTCCATGAAAAGTGACATATTGTGAAAATCTCAAAGTCCTTAAGATAAAAATGAAAGAGCTCATATCGAGTGTTGTGTATGCCTTATTGTGGGTAATTACTATATGCTCAAGCTTATACACATTTGGACATTGTGTATGTTATAGGTGTATTTCGGAGATACTTGAGCAATCCTGTAATAGAGAACTGGAAGCTATAAAGAGAGTATTTGGATATTGACAAATCTGACATTCTGAGTTTGGTCAGATATTCTGATGTGAATTTTGCAAACTATCCATACATTGAAAATTATTTTGGTTATATATTTGTGGATATAAAAGAGCTGTATTTTGGAAAGTGTAAAGCAAACACTTACAGCATCATTGATTGTGGAGGCTAAATATGTAGCATGTTGTAAAGCTACATGATGGGCCATTTAGGCTGCAGAATTTCGTCTCAGGGCTGGTTTTCTGTGGTTGCCATTTCAAAGTCTTGTAGTGTACTGTGGTAATGTTACAGCAAGTATTTTTTCTCTCAAAACACTAGGAGTTCCTCACACTCTAAATATTTAGATATCATCATTCGATTTTGTTAAAGAGAAAATAATGGAATCGATCACTTGATTGGATGGTAGAGCACATAATGAAAGAGCTCATTTTGGCTAACTGAAAGTTTAGCTGCTTAAGTGCTTTGACGACATAGCACTTGTATGAGGCATATGGAGCCTTTGCTGTATTAAGTTAGTGGGAGCTCTGCAATAAAATCAGTTGCAACTGTGTGAATGGATTCCTATTTGTCATATATGCATATTTTGTTTGCGCGCATTTTGATGAATATGGCATTCTGTTGGATGAGACATTCGGTATTAGTCTCGTATGCTTCTGTTGAAATATTGCATCATTCAGTTTGGATGCATGGACCTAATGGAAATGGATATTGATTTTGCTTTTCATATCATTTCCATTTCACACTAATACTACTATTTTTGTTGTAGTCTTTATAAGTTTACGCATTTGTACCCTGTTGGTATGATGCATTTTGAAGCTTATAAAAGGCTTCTTGTTGTTAAAGTATGTATGAGTCTACACATTTGTACCCTTTCGGTACAATGTATTTAGAGGGCTTACGAATACATATTGATATTATATGATATTTTGTTAATTAACTTAATTGTCCAAGTGGGAGAATGTTGTAATATCTCTAATTGTGTGGACTAATTAAGTATAATTATTATCATATAATTTATTTAGTAGTATAATTTATGTATAGTGTGACCATAATTGTATATATAATATTACATATATTATACATGTATTTATCTTTAATGGGACGGATATAATACATGATCCAAAATATGGGAGGTCCCTACTGCTAGCACTAATATATAAATGGTGGCCCATTAACCATTTGTGTGTGTGAGAGTGAATAGCAGTAGCTCTTCTCCCATTTTCTCTCCCGTTTCTACTCCTCTCATCACCACCGTTCACTCTCTTTAGCTGCAGAGGGCCACCATGGCAGCTTCACCGGTACAGGCGGACCTCCAGCAGAGCACCGGAGACGTTCCTTCCCTCCGGCAGTGGCGGCAATGGCGTGAAATGGTGGGTTTTGGATCAACCCACCCAATGTTAGATTTCTCTCTATTTGTTGTGCTAATGGGCTTTGTAGACGAATTAGTTCCAACATATATATATATATATATATATATATATATATATATATATAAAGTAGAGATAAAATAAAAGTTTAGAGAAAGACTTTAAATTGAAATCAAATCGTCAACGTGAGTAAGAGAATAAAATCCTTGTATGGTCTTTGTGTTGAAACAACTTTTATATATATATAAAAAGATTTATATATATGATGTACTGATATTATATAATTTTTATATATTGTCAATACATCAGAGGTTGACACCTAATCTATAAGCACTTATATGCAAATATAAATAATTTTTTTTAATTTGCCTACAAGAGTCTATTGATGAGATATCAATATCTGATACATTGATAGTATATAAAAACTATACATTATCAGTGTATCATATATAAATTATATATAAAAAGAAATAAAATAAAAGTTTAAAGAAAGACTTTAAATCGGATTTAACTCGTCAACGTGAGTAAGAGAATAAATCCTCGTATAGTCTTTGTGTTCATAATAAATAAATAAGCTTTGGATTTTGGGGCCTCTAATTGCGTTTTATTTCTTTATTCAAGCATTGGTGAGACAGAAACTAAAAAAATCAAAGCTAAAAAAAATAGGAAACCAGGACAGAATCTAGGACAAAAGTATAACCCAACCTCCAACAAAACTATTCCCTCCCCAAACAAAAATTAAGGCGTGATTGGCAGTTCTTTCTTGAATGGCAAATCATAATCCTAGCTGGAACATCGGGGAACCAAAAATTTTTTGCCTTGGGGGTTGGTTAATACTTATATCCTAAATTTTATATCTTGTTTGTACTATTTTGCAAAGAAATGAATCCGAATGCATAGATATCCATATACTAGACAACAAGACTAAATTTTAGAAAAAAATGCTGAAATATAAATAATTACACCAATGCTTGTAAAAAGAAATCAAAAGAAAGTAGAGAGCCCAAAATCAAAGGCTTGACTCCTTTGTATACTGTGAACGACAAGACGATACTAGGACTTTCCTCTCTTTCTCATGTTGACAAGTTGATTCCTATTTAACTATTTAACTCTTCCTTTAAATTTTTATTTTATCTCTCCTTTTATATTATTTTTCTTTTACTTCTTTTTCTCTTTTAGTGCTGACTGTTGCGTCTTTTACGATGAGTGCCGCTAATGTTGTACAGGTCGTAAACAAGTAATAAAATGATGAATTGAATATGGATCCCATCAGAATTGAGTATGTGAATTGTGCTGCTAAGTACTAAAATTTTATACCTTAATTTTATTCAAATAATCGAAACTTTTACATTTTATAAACAACTAAAGATGACAGTAATTGAAAGTTGGAAATAAAAATGAAACCTGAGTAGATCAAGGGCTGAAACAAAATAAATTGCTAGCATATTTTTTACAAATAAAGCTTTTAAAAAAATTATTATTGATATAGTAAAAAAAACAAAAACTTTAGACTTTGAAAATAAAACAAAGTTTTGAAAGAAAATGAACCGAGAATTTAAAAATAAAACTAAACTACTCTATACCACTTAGTGGGATTCGATGATCTTCCTCTTGTTGAAGCTTGATATTTACAGAGCCAGTGGTGATGATAATTAGTTCAAAATCTTGGCTGATAATACTTGATAGTATCTTTATCTTCAAATCAAAATCTTTTATCAAATCTCTTACTTATCCTTATTCTTGACAAGTAGCTCTTCTTCAAAGTCTGAGACAATTTATCTTCATAGAAAATAAATGCAAAAATTTATCCACTTTGCCAGCAAGTAAAGATAGCTATTCATGAAACTTTATCCACAATTGTGTTTGAGTGGAATTTGGAGTTAGAACCCTTCACACCTTTGATTTCTTTATGAATTAGAGTTTCTACACTATTGAGAGAAATTTAATAAATAAAAAAGGTATTTTAAGATAATAATAATTTAGAAATAAATTACTTCGAAAAAAAATAATTTAGAGATAAATTATATCTTTAAGTTCATGATAATTATAAAAATTATAGAAAAATCAAAAAGCTTCACTCATTTATTTTTTATGAACACAAGGACTACACGAGGATTTATTTTCTTACTCACATTGACGAGTTGATTCCGATTTAAAGTCTGCTTTTATATATATATATATATATATATATATATATATATATATATATATATATATATATAAAAGAAAGATAAAATAAAAGTTTAAAGAAAGACTTTAAATCGGAATCAGAATGTTGCGCAAATTGATGTACATGTATATAAAAAAAGATAGAATGAAAAATGAAGACATCCATAAGAAGGTTGGAGTAATCCCTATCTAAAACAAAATGAATGAAAGTCATTTACGGTTGGTTTGAAAACATACGACGTAGACTTGTGGATGCTCTATTTAAGATAGTGGAGGATATGAATAATAAGAAAAGGAACAAAGCTAGAGGAAAATCAAAAAAGAACTTGAAGAAAATTATTTGGAAAGATACGACGACACTAGAATTGGAAGAATAGATTGCCTTTGATAGAAATAAGTAGAGGAGAATAATTTATATTGACGATTTAAGGTGAGTTCATATTTGATTTATATAATCTACTTCAATCTATTGAAATAAGACTAGTGATGATGAATGATGATGGCGACGATGACATCTTGATCAAATTTACTTTAAATTAAAAGTACAGTGGTAAATTACTTAAAATATAATTATAAAATTATATCAATTAAAAAACTAATGACAAACTTGAATCATGGCCCTAAATTTATTCTTATATTTTAAAGTAACCCACTATCATCTACCAAGGTAATCAAGCAATATATAAATGCTAACAATACGTCCGTTGTCTTGACCTCTTTCTCTCCCATCACACATTTCCTTGTTTGACTCCAAATCCCAAACTTTCTTTTATCTACTCTTAAGAGTCCTTCTCATTCGATCCTCTGGCTATGGATGAAAGGTTGAGAGAAGCCGCAGAAACAGGAAATACCAACGAATTGTATAACTGTATTCGAGACGTTGCCGATGTTTTAAGCCACTTTGATGAGGCAGAGTTTGTTCATACTCCACTACACGTGGCGGCAGCTAGTGGCCATGCTGATTTTGCAATCGCTCTCATGTATTTAAAGCCATCATTTTCTAGGAAGCTGAACCGAGACGTCTTCAGCCCTATTCACCTTGCCATGAGAAATGGTCACACAGAGACGGTTCTTCGTCTCCTGCAAGTTGACAAAGATCTTGTTCGTGTCAAAGGGAAAGAAGGGCACACTGTTTTTCATTACGCAGCTGAAGAAGGGAACCTTGAACTTTTGGCTCAATTTCTCCGGGATTGTCCTGAATGCATCGAAGATGTAACGATTCAAAACGAGACTGCTTTACATATTGCATCAAAACACAATAGATACGACGCTCTTGAAATCCTTGTGCGATGGCTTGAAAGGACCCATTTCTACGCTAAAGTTTCGAGAAAGCACCTATTGAACTTGAGGAATAAAGATGGGGACACAGTGTTGCACATAGCCGCTTTTCAGATTGAACCCTACCAGGTAATGAAATTTAAATTCATCTAACTTTTATCCATATATATATATATATATATATATATATATATATATATATATATAGAGGAGGGATCCACTTACACATGTATAAAACAAATTTGTTTTACACACTTTCATATCTTCATATAGGATTAATATTTTTGCAAACCAACCGTTGGATTTAACAACCTACTCATATTTATTATGTATGTAAATTTTTGAATCAATTTTCTATTTCTATCATTTTAATCGAGAATAGTATTTTTTTCAATATATTTCAATGGTTGAAATTTTATTTTACGAAATATATAATTAGACGTATTCGATTAATTTGAAATTTGGCATGCATGATCTATGTGAATAGAACATAAAATTCAACGGTCGGATTAAAAAATTATAAATCATATAAAAAGATATGAAAGTGTGTAAAACTAAATTTGTTTTACACATGTGTAAGTGGATCCCTCCTCATATATATATATATATATATATATATATATATATATATATATATATATATATATATATAAAAACCGTCCAGCAAACTGAGGGCTAGTTTTAGATGGATTGTGAGATTGGCTTTAGTGAGATTAAAAAAGATAAAATGATAATTAAATAAAAATAATAATAATAAAATATTTAGAAAGTAGGGCAAAAGTTAACTTTAAACTCTTTTTCTTTTGCCTTTTTAATTTTTGTTTTGTCTTATTAGTACTGTTAACCACTGATCGGACCGCACTGGAGGTCCGGTGAGATCTAAATGGAGCCTGAGTATTTGTGTTTCTTTTTAAACTGTTTCAAATATGCTTATTGTCATTTTTTTTAACCCAATCATTTTAACAAGTCAAACATAAACATTCAGTTTTGGTGAAATCTCAAAACAAAACCAAAAGTAGTTTTATAAACTAACAATGAAAGCTATCAAACAACCACACAATTCTTATTTAACCCCACAGGGTTACCATAGGCTTCTATTCACATACCCCAACAATGTTCTTATAGGGTTTCTTTGAACCACTCACAAAATTAAGACAATTTGAAAACTTAATAACCAAAACCCTTCTTAAATATATAAGTCAAACGTAGTTTATCTAGAACTCACAATCCCCTTTCAAACTCTAAATAGAATAACATACTTATACAAAAATTCTAAAACTCTAGAGGACCTATATTAATAAAATAATTCCTAATAAACTATTAATTTGGCTGTTTAGTTGAGGAGTGTATCTAGTGCTTTAGAATAACACTTAAGCAAATTTTTATTATGGAACATACATCTTACCATATCCATAATAGTTCTATTCTTCCTTTCTACCACGTTGTTTAGTTGAGGAGTGTATCTAGTGGTCAACTGATGTTTTTTTTTTGGTTACAATGGTCAACTGATGTTTAATGTCATGCTTTTGCAAAAATTCACCACATACAATAAATTAGTACCCCTATCAGTTCGTAAAATGTTATGACATTCATTTTTTTTCCGACATAAGCCTATTACATGCTTCATATTTATACTTTAAAAAATAAACACATGTCTTCCTATTATAATTATCAATAAAAGTGATAAAATAATTACTGCCAGCATTGGAAGGAATCTCCATAGAGCATAAAATAAAATGAACAAGTTTAAGCGGTCTACTAGTTCTTCAAGCTTGTTTTTTGGGAAAAAAACATATCTATGCTTCTTCCCCAAAACACAACTCTCACATACTTTATCAAGAATACTAATAAATGGCAAGCCAAAAACCCATTTTTCACTAGCAAGGTATTTAACACTATCAAAATTCAAATGCCCAAGTCTTATATGAAACAACCAATCATCATCAAAAAATCATAGAAGCATGGCAAGAAGGTTCATCATATTAAGTGTCAAAATAATAATAGTAAACGGTTTCTTGAAATGTTTACCTTTGCTATCACCTAGTTTTTCACATCGAGAATAGTGCAACCGTGTTTATTGAATTGCAAGTCATAATCTTTCTCTACCCAATATGGTTATTGTAAGGAATACTGTATATTGGTAGCCATCCCAAGAATTTATAGGTCTAATATCACTTGTTGAAATCCCAAAATAATACGAAAACAATTTTATTAAACTAACAATAAAAGCTATCACACAACCACACAATTTTTTGTTTAGCCTCATAGGGTTTCTATCTCATACCCTGACCATTTTTCCACTAGGTTTCTTTGAACTAGGTAAAGTTGTCAAAATGGGTCGGCCCTTACGGGTCGGGCTAAAAAGTCATTTTTATTAAATGGGTCTAAAAATGCAAGCCCATATCTGGCCTTAAGGGTTCAGGGGCTTAAATGGGCCTGCCCATATAAGAAATTAAAAAAATTAAAATTTATATTAAAATCTCATTTTTTAGTAAATAAACAAAATAAAATTTAAAATAAATATTAAACAACATCAAATAAATTCATATCAAATCCATCAAGTCTTTAATATCATTTGAACATTACATATTAATAGTCTAACAAGCATAATATAAATCATTTTAATAAACCTAAATACTGAAAAAAAATGTCTCATCAATATTAAAAATCAAAAACATGATAAACAGATCCATGTCCATCCATCTCCTCTATAGTGTCAATCACATTCAATCAATTTTTTTTTCAACTTCGTCATCTACAAACATAAATAAAGAATAGTATAAGAACTCACAAGAATTAAACTTATGAATTGATTAAAAATTGTCAACTAATTAATAACATTTCCTTCAAAACCAAGAATCCAATTTTGGGTGCAATTGAGAGTTTTCATGTTTTCATGATCTAAAGAACTTGGATACTTATTTAAAACACAAGAATTAATACTAAAAGAACTCTTCGATACCACCGTTGTTATTGGAATGCTCAAGAAATCACAAGCTATACTTGCAAGCTCTGAAAATCTTATCTTATGATTTTTCCACCATTACAACATATTTAAATCTTCAACCATACGATCCATAATCGTTAGCTCTTCCAAATAAAGATCTAATTGAAATTTTAGTTCTTCCACTTGAATAGTTTCAAATCTTTTGAAAGTCTATATCATTGGACATTTCAAAATAAATTAATTGTTATTACAAAAGAGATTTTAAAATAATATATATACTTAAAAAACAAAAATGGACTTACATCACTCAAAGTATATGTATTCTTCCCCTTCCAACTAGCATTTGTAAGAGGTTGTAAGTTATTAGGTTGGCTTGAAGTAATTTAGTAATACTAAATAGAATTAATTTTATATATTTTACTTTAATTAAAATGTTAAACATATAAATAATTAAAATTAAATTAAATTTTAATATAATTAAAAATATTAAAAAATTAAACGGGCCAACCAATTTAAGCTCCGGCTAAATCCATTTAGGCTCTGGCCTAAATGAGCCTGGCTAAAAAGCTCTCTTTCTTAAATGAGCTACAAAAATGAAGTTCAAGCTCTGAATAAATGATCAGGCCGAGCCGACCCAATGGGCCTTGATCTATTTTGATAGTGCTAGAACTAGGGATTCCAAAAGCGGTGACGTCACGGTATAGCAGCTGCTATTTTGCGATAGCGCGAGCATCCGCCACCACTATCTAAAAAAAAACGAATGAGAGATTAGAGTCACGACAGTAGCGATTCATCGCGGCCGCTAAAAACGGTGCAACAGTGAAAAGTGGCAATAATGGTTCGTTATTGCCGCTTCTCCGTTTTCCAACCAAAATTTGCAGGGAAACTGTTGGGAAAAATATCCCTCAAACCAAACACCCACAAAAATAGAGGAAAGCAAAAACAAACACAATAATTTTAATGTGGTTTGGCCCAACCAATTTGGCCTACAACCACCCAACCAATTTAATAAACAATCAAACAACTACAACTGTGCAATTTTTAGAAGAGAAAAATTGCAAACTCCTTACAAACCCAACCCAACTACCCAAAGAGCCCAACTACACCCTTTTATAATAGCTCAACTTTATAACTCTCTGGGATATTTTACAAACCAAGCCTAACACTTTATTTATAAGGGAATAACCCTTATAACTTCTCCTATACTTTCGATGTGGGATTCAAGGCAAACCCCAACAAATCCTCCCTTGACTTGAATCCCCAAACTCCCCAAACTGCTCAACAACATCTGAAAAACTAACATGCCTCTGAATCTTCTTACTCTTGAAAACAACTCTATCCTTTGCATCATCAAGCAAATATAGTTGTTTCTCATTCCTCTTTCCTTGCAAAACTAAACCACCATTCTTGTATACTTTGCACCAATCATTATTACCAACATATGTGTACCCACGTGAAGCTAACTCACTCAAAGAAATCAAATTGTAGCTAAAACTGGGTACATACCTCACATTACGAAGAGTCTTGACACCACCATCATGAAGCTTGAGTTGAACACTCCCAATACCTTTAATCTTCACTCGATTACCATTCCCAACCGCAATATTGCCTAAACTTTCAACCTCTTTCAATTCATCAAACCGATCTTTATCATTGCAAATATGCATCGATGCAGCTGAATCCAAAACCCAACTTTTCTCATAAGTATGAGGCCCATCTAAACAAGTTGCCAATACATCATCATCCGAATCAGTTAAAACAACACATGTCTCATTCTTCTTTCCATCATCACTCTTTTGTTGAGCCTTCTTGAATGCAGTCATATCCTCTCTTAATGTTTTGCAACGTGCTTGAATATGACCCTTCTCTCCACAATAATAACATTCCACCTCACTATAATCTCTGAATCTTGATCTTGATCTCCCTCTTGATCCACCATGTCTCTCATTAGTTCTCCCTCGAGTAGAATCTTCCACAGCAGCTAGTATACCTCTCGCAGATGAAGAATCTTCTTTGCCCATAAATCTTTCATTCTCACGCAGCACAGCAATCACATCATCCAACATCAAAGTAGTTTTACCTACCAATAAAGTCTGAACTAACGGTCTATAGGATTTGGGCGAAGATGACAACAACAGCAATGCCTTCTCTTCTTCTTTCAACTCTTTAGAATCAATAGCTAATAATTGTGAAACTAATCTATTAAATTCATTTAAGTGATCATGGAGACTCGTACCTTCATCCATCTTCAGAGAATACAAATCCATCTTCAAACACAATCTATTCGTCAGCGATTTTGACGCATAGATGTCTCCCAGCTTCTTCCACAATCCGGTTGGTGTCGTCTCAGTCAATACAGTATACTTAATCTCTGGAGCAAGTGCCAATCTAATTGTGCTCACAGCCCTCTTCTGAATTCTAACCCAATCTTTATCAGACATTCCATCTGGCTTATTTTCTTCTAATGCCAAATCTAGACCTTGTTGCACTAGAAGATCCTGAATCGTACTTTGCCATAACATAAAATTACTTTTACCATCAAATAAAGGAATCTCAAACTTAGGCATACCTCCAGATTTACCTTCAGCCATAGCTTTCCTCCTCTCGCAGGATCACGAACCTTCAGCTCTTGATACCACTTGTTGGGAAAAATATCCCTCAAACCAAACACCCACAAAAATAGAGGAAAGCAAAAACAAAAACAATAATTTTAATGTGGTTTGGCCCAACCAATTTGGCCTACAACCACCCAACCAATTTAATAAACAATCAAACAACTACAACTGTGCAATTTTTAGAAGAGAAAAATTGCAAACTCCTTACAAACCCAACCCAACTACCCAAAGAGCCCAACTACACCCTTTTATAATAGCTCAACTTTATAACTCTCTGGGATATTTTACAAACCAAGCCTAACACTTTATTTATAAGGGAATAACCCTTATAACTTCTCCTATACTTTTGATGTGGGATTCAAGGCAAACCCCAACAGAAACAACAAATTGAAGCGGGTGTTAAAAATTTGTAGATTTTTGAAAATTTCACAACAAAACTGATTCATTAGCTCAGCTTAAATAATTTCATCCCAAATTCAAACTGAATCTCAATCATAAGCAACTAAACTTGAATGGGTCTGCAACAGCTGGGCATGGTTACAAAGAAACATCAAACTTCAGACATACTCTGTTGCTAGGGGCAGGCGTAGGGGCCAGAGAGAGGATAGGGCACGAGGCATGGAAGAGGAGGGGAGGCTAGTAATCACTGCATGCCGCTTGTGTCAATGTTGTCCATAAAGGAAGATTTATATATTTGTAGATTGGGTCCTTTAAAATTGAGTAGAGAAACAGAGAATTGAGAGTAGAGTGAGAAGAGGAAGACAACAATACAGAGGAAAATGGTGAAAAGTGAAAGAATAAAGAAAGAGTCATGTGGCTTGTGGGCAGGGATATTAGGGAGCGGGAGTGATGGGCCCATTTGGAATTATTGTAATTCTTTTAAATTATTATTATTATATTTATCTTAGTATCTATCTATCACATATAATAAATTTGAAGATAAATAAATATTATATATATCTTAGTATCTATCACATATATATTATTTATCTTCAAATTTATTAATATTTTTTAATTATCATAAATAATTTTTAAAATATAAATAATTTATTACAATTTAGAAAAAATTAATTATAATTTTTTCATGCTGGAGATAAGAGATGTTATAAATTATTTTAAAAATTATAAAATAAGAGTTTTTGTGATTATAATTGTAATTCACACATTTTATAGTAAGTTGTGCAAAATAAAAAAAATTCATGACCACGGTAACCGCAATAACTGCAATGACCTCAATGATCGACATTACGCCCACAATCACGATAAACGCTACACAACCGAAAACATGACCGTGATCACAAATTAAATCCCTGCTTTTAACTACTTACAAAATTAAGTCAAAACTTGAAAACTTAATAACGAAAACTCTTCTTAAATAGATAAGTCAAACCTAATTTATCTAGGATTCACAATTTTCTTTCAAGCTCTAAATAGAATTATGATGCACTGACATTGTATAATCTCTATACACTGTCAATGTACCAAAGGTCGACACCTCATCAATAAGCTTTTATGAGCCAATTCAAAAAGAAAATTATTTGTATTTATTTTTAAGGGTTTGACTTTTTTAGTTGGCTTGTTGACGAGGTGTCAACTTCTAGTGCACTGCTAGTGCATCACATAAAAACTTATTATAGTAAGGTCATGTTTGTTGCATAGGATGAGGATATGATAAAATAATATGAGATTATGGATATGATAATATTAGATTATATCATCCTATCTTTCATTTAGTGTTTACAAGGATTAAGAATAAGATATGATGATTTTTTATTCCTTTTACCATATTTGCTATATGTAACATTAAAAGTAGTATAAAATGATTTTTTTAAGTAATCTTTTTTTAAGTAACATCATTCAAATTTATAAATTTTTTTTATAAATATAAATAAAAAATTAAAATTAAAATATTATTTATAATATTATAATTAATAGTCAAATTTATTAGATAATATTTTTCATAAAAAATTACTTTTAAAAATTTATATTATGTTTTCAAAAAATTTATTTTGTTAAAAAATGAATTTTCATAAAAACAATTCTCTGTACTTTTTCACTTTTTTTTTCTTTTCTTTCCTTTTTGTTTTTATTTCTTTTATATGATTTAAATTTAAAATATTTTTTGTTGTAAATTAAATATATTTATTTTTAGAAAATTGAGTTTTTCTAGGAAATAAGTTTATTTTTTTAATTACATTAATTTTTCCAAAAGACAATTCTTAAATATTTTTCTTTATTTTTATGGTTTCTTTGTCTTCTTTCTTTTTTTTTTCAATTAGAAGGAAATATAGAAAACAAAAGAAAAAGGAAAAATATGAGTTAAATTTAATAATTTAAATTCTAAAAATTAAAATATATATAATTTCTAATAATTTTATGGTTAATAATTATTTTTCTTTCTTTTTTTGACAGTAAAAAAGAAAAAAATTAAGAAAGAAAAAATAAAAATTTAAACGTAAGAAAAAACTATTTAAAAAATATATTTTATAATAATTTTTATGTTTAAGAATTTATTTTCTAAAAATGATTTAAAAATTTTAATAATTTCCCAAAAATAAATAAAAAAAACTGTTCAAGAATTTTTTTTATCAAAATTATAGTTTTTCTTGAATAAAAACAAGAACAAAAAGAAGTAAAAAAATGAAAAAGGAAAAATTTTGGATTAATTAATTAATTAAACAAATATTCTTATTATTTTATTAAATGTTTAAGTTAATTTTTAAATAAAAATTTTAAGAATGAAATGAACAAAATATGAGTATTTATTTCTAATCCCATGAGATTAGAAATAATCGTTACCTTTTGGAGAGGATTAGATTATCCTATACTAAGGTCATGTTTGGAGGATAGGATAAGATAATATATGATTATGGATAGAATAAGGTTAGATTATATCATCCTATCTGATGTTTGACGTGTACAAGGATTAAAAATAAGATAAGCTGATTTTTTATGTGTTTCAAAATATTTATTATATGTAAAATTAAAATTAGTATAAAATGATTTTTTTAAGTACTCTTCTTTAAAGTAACATAATTTAAATTTATAATTTTTTTGTTGTAAATATAAATGAAAAATTAAAAATTTAAATATTATTTATAATACTATAATTAATAGTCCAATTATTAGCTGATTTTTTTAATAAAAAATTACTTCTAAAAAATTTATATTACGTTTTCAAAAAAATTATTTTGTTAAGAAATGAATTTTTATAAAAAGCATTATCTATATTTTTTCAGTTGTTTTCTTTTTTTCCTTCTTGTTTTTATTTCTTTTATATGATTTAAATTTAAACTAATTTTTTTATTGTAAATTAAATATATTTATTTTTAGAAAATTAAGTTTTTGTAGGAAATAAGTTTATTTTTTAATTACATTAAAATTTCCAAAAGACTATTCTTAAATATTTTCTTTATTTTTATGGTTTCTTTATCTTCTTTCTTTTTTTTTTTGTCAATTATAAGGAAATATAGAAAACAAAAAAAAATACAAGTTAAATTTAATAATTCAATTTTGATGAATTAAAAAATATATAATTTCTAATAATTTTATGGTTAATAGTCATTTTTCTTTCTTTCTTTTTTTTTTTTTACATGCAAAAGGAAAAAAATTAAGAAAGAAAAAATAAAAATTTAAACTTAAGAAAAAAACTAGTTAAAAAATATATTTTATAATAATTTTTATGTTTGAGAATTTATTTTCTAAACAATAATTTTAAAAAAATGTGTTCAAGAAAATATTATTTTATCAAAATTATAGCTTTTATTTAACCAAAAACAGAAAAAGAAAAAAAAGAAAGAAAAAGAAGGAAAAAATGAAAAAAAAAGGAAAAAAATTTTTATTAATTAATTAATTAATTAAAGATCTTTATTATTTTGTTAAATGTTTTAAGTTAATTTTTAAAATAAATGTTAAGGATAAATTAAGTAAAATATGAGTATTTATTTCCAATCCTATGAGATTAGAAATAATCTTCACATTTGGGAGAGGATTGAGTTATCCTATACATCCTCCTTACAATCCAATCCTCTTTATAATACAATCCTCCCCTTAATATATACATCAAACATAAGATAGAATGATTATTATCCTATCCTATCCTATCCATAATCTTATGCACCAAACATGACCTAAGAGGATGACTAATCTTCTTTACAATCCAATCCTCCCCATAATGCATGCACAAGCATAAGATAAGATGATTCATCATTTTATGCATCAAACATGACTTAAGACTCTAAAACTCTAAAATTGCTACTAATAAAATAATTCCTGATAAACTAGTGACTTGGTTTAATTTCAATAAATTGAAACAGATAAATTAAATATTTCTTTTGTGTTATCAATACTTTGACTGGTTCAAATATATATTTTATAGATGATACGGCTGTTATTGGAATGTGACGTCGATCGGAAGGCGCCTAATAAAGAAGGTTTAACGGCGTTAGATGTCCTGCAAAGACAAACGAGTCTTAGAACTGAAATCAGAGAGATGAGTTTGAATATTCTACGTGATACGAGAGTTTTTAGTCGTTTGACTGCCGTCTTCATTCCTCGAGTTAAGCCCTTGCACGAGAGGTTTAGATCAAAGATCACATTTCCTGAGAAAGCAGCAGTGCGACTAATTGGCCCAATCATAAATATGTCAGTCGACAGTATCAATGCATACCTTGTACCGTTAGCGCTGATTATAACAGCCATTTATGAATCCATACTCAGTCCGCCTGCTGGTCTTTGGCAAGGCAGTGATCCGAAAAACACCCGTGTGGGGAATTCAGCCATGGATGCAATTTCTTTTATGAATTTCTACAGTGCAATATATTCCTTGGCTCTTATCGCGTCCACTCTTCTCGTCGGCTTAATCCAACTTGTGACTGATAGCACTATCGTGGCGTTGATCGCTGAACTACTGGCGGTATTTTTGTCCATGTCCTTCTTCGATGCCTGGCGGGCCATAAGACCAACGTATGACGGTGGGGAAGAAATTTATATCTATTTATATAACACGGATCCAGATACCGAGAGGGCAACGTTCTTTTGGATTACTCTAGGGTGCTTGGAAGCCAGTAGATGGTTCTTTCTTATTTCCAAAAGATTGTACTTGAACCGTCGAATGCACTAGACTCAATTTATGGTTCATTATCCTGTCATTTTAGAACTTTTGTGTTTCTTCAATCAAAAACGTTTTGAATTTCTAAACTATCCATGTTTATTTAAAAATTAATGTGAGTTATTATATAATTGACTGAAGTTTTGATTGAGAATGAATTTAAATTTTTGGTAGAATTCTATTGAAAGCCTTGATGATTAAGTCAATGAAAGTAGGGTATAAACGAACAGAACGTTCGACGAATCGTTCGTGAACTCGTTTAATTTTTGTTAGTTTATGTTCGTTTATTAAGCTTAACGAACGAACACGAACAACATTTTAGTATTCGTTTGTTAAACGAACCGAACATGAACAGAGGTATGGGTCGTTCGTTTTTGTTTGCGAACAAGCTCGTTTATGTTCGTTTATTGTTCGTTTGTTTAAAGTGTCATTTATTGTTTATTTATTGTTCGTTCGTTGTTCGTTCGTTTATGTTCATTTATTGTTCGTTTGTTGTTCATTCATTTATGTTCGTTTATTGTTCGTTTGTTATTTATTAAAAAACTAAAATTACTTATATTATATAAGTTATATAATATATAACCTATTTTTAGGACATTAATCTAAAAAATTAGTACCAATTTTTAAACATATTTATACAATATAACTTTGTTGGTTTAAAAAATTAATAAAATATAACTATAAAATAATTATAAAATTAAATTATTTAATTATACTTAAAATAATTTTTTTAAAAAATTTTAAACATAATGTATTGAAATAAAATTAGTAAAAGTCTCATAATAAGTGAAGATTTCATTCATATGATCTTATCTATTGACCATTTACATATATATATATATATATGTTACACTTATATATGATACTTTAATATATGTGTATGTGTATAATATAAATTGTACTTAAAATAGTAATTATCAATTTTGACTTAAGTTGTGTTGTATTTAAAATTTTGTATTAGATAATTTCAATTTGCATGTGGAATTAATCTTTATGTAACATTTTTAACATTTAATATTTAGTTTGTTTTTATGAATACTTGTTCATGAACATATGTTCACGAATGCGTTTTGATGGAGATACCTCATATCACGTTTGTTTACATTTTCGCGAACTGTTCGCGAACATTAACGAACAATCCCTACCAAACAAACGAACAAACACGAACGCACTCCCTAACGAACACAAACGAACACAAACGACACTAAAAAATAAACAAACGAACAGAAACATCAAATCTTGTGTTTGATTCGTTTATAGCCCTAAATGAAAGAATAAATACACTCATCAAGTATTTTCTTGTATAAAAAACTAGAAAATCATATGCAGTAAATATCAAATACAAAAAAATCATCAGAAAGTGATCTTATCCAAAACCTCGACATTGATATATTTAGGGTGCAATTGGCGCATAAGATTATAGATAAGATAATATCATATTATTAATATTATTGAATTAGATAATATTGTTTTGTCTTAAATTTGGTGTATTTAAGGATTACAAATAAGATTGTTTTTCAAATATCTTTCATCATGTTTTTTCTGTAAAATTAATGATAGGATAATATAAATTTTATTTGCCAAAAATATTCTAAGTAAATATAATATAAATTTACAATTTTCATAAATATAATTCAAAGATTTTTTTAAACTTAAAAATATATATTATTATAATTTTTATAGTTAAGAGATAAATTTATTTTTCAATCACAAATATTGCTTTCTACATTCTCACTATTTTTTCTTTTTCTTTTTTTTTTAAATTTAAATTTAAAAAACTTCTAAGATTGTTAGTTAAAAATATCTATTTTACAAAATGAAATTTTAAAAAAATAATTTTTTAAAAAAAATATCTTGCCTTTTTAAAAGAAATCCTTATCTATTTTTTTTTTTACTTTTAGTTTTTTTTCTTCCTCTCTTTTCCACTTGGAAAGAGTGAAAAATAGAAAATAAGAAAAAGGAAGAAAAAAAAATAGTGATATAAACAATACATTGGTGTTCGCAAGCTACTTAGGCTCGACTCAAGAAAAACTTAAACTCGATTTGATTTTTCTCGAGCTCGAGCTACTTGAGCAAACGAGCCGAGTTTGAGTAGCATGCACAAAATACTCGGCTCAAGTAACTTGTGAACTTTATTGAACCTTTAATATTTTAATATATATTTTATTATATTATTATAAAATTACATATATGCTCTAAATTAACCCCTAAGTCCCAAACTTAATTACATTTTGTTTCCCTTCCACATTTTCGCTCAGCAACCCACCGCACATACCTCTCCCATTCTCCCATAACCATTCAGCAGCCCACAGCCCCATAGTCGTCCACCCACACGGGCGACACCCTAGTGTGTTTGTTTCACTGGAAAGACTTTTTTTTCCCTATTTTTCTAGGCAGGGCCACAATTCCTCTTTTTGGTTCAATTTTTGGCTCCGATTTTGCATTCTTCGGAAACGTTCAATTTCCGTGTGGTGAAGAATTAGAATTCTTCATGGATGGCATCGATTTTGTTTTGGGTATTTCTAAACACACTCTAACGAGTGCTAGGTGCACCCTAAGTAAATGATTTTTTTTTTACAAAACTAACCTTTGACAATGTTACCATCATACCCTCTCAATCTCACGCACCTTGAATTCTCTCATTTTTTTCTTTCTTTCACATATTCTAACAGTGAAATCTCGAGCTGCAGTGCACTCAACAATTCATTTCACATATTACTTGGAGTTCGTTAAACACTGTCTCAGCAGCTTCCTGCCGAGACTGAATATGGTCTTGGCAGTTGACTGCTGAGACCAAGGACATGTCTCTGTAGTTGGCTGTCGAAAGTAGAGAAGAAATCTCGGCAGTCAGCTGCCGAGATATGTGTTAAGGGCTCTTATTATATTAGAGGTGCTGCATGTTTTGGAGGGATTTTGTATATACTGATTTTAAGAAAAAGAGATATAGATTAATCTAGTTGGAAAGATAAGAATATAATAGTAATAATTGCATCAGGTGGGAGACGTTTTCATCCAGCTTTTGTCGGATCATCAGGTCTTACAAGGGGTCTCACTGGTTTTGAAGGAGCCGAGCCACTAGCATTCTCATTAGGAAAGTTGTCGGAGACTCCAACCAAATGAGGTTTACTGGCACGAACTTCAACAAATTCCATCTCCAAATGGTGAAGACATTGTTTATCTAGCAATAGATCAGACTGGAAGTGGGGCAACCCTTTCTATTCAAAAAAAAAAATTCAAGCGGCACTAAGGTGCCGTGAGGGTTGTTAACTGCGCGGCACTATTAACGGTCGCGGCAATTCATTGCCTCGACCATGACCATTGCCGCAAGCTGCAGAATTGACACACAATTACATTTTTCAAAAATTTAACATTTATATTCATTTAAATGAGAAAAAAATGAATATTTAATGTCTGTAATTGAACATAAAAGCTACATTTATTTTATTAACTTCAAATGCTCAAAGATTTGAGGAAATGAAAGTTAGAGAAAACGTTTGTGATGTGAGGGTGTGGGTGTGCCGTGGGTGAAGGGGTATAATGGGGTGAAAAATTTGAGATTTAGGGTGTGAGTAGAAGAAAAATTAAGAGAAATAAAGAAATTAGGGTGTGGGTAGCAAATAGGGTATGTCTAGATATTATTTGGGTGTATTTAGTTGTTCTCTTTTGTTTTTTACGAGTAAAGGAGTGGGTTAAAAATTTTTTCTTCCAACCTTATCCTTGAAATTTTTTTAATTTACTTCCAAACGAAGGTTTTTTTTCTCTCATCTCTTTTGCGTTTCTTTCTATTGCCTTTCTCTCCTCTACTCCTTTCCATCTTTATCTCTTTTGCGTTTCCTTAAAATATTCTGCAATTTCAGCCAAAAATCTTTCTTTCTCATCTTTGCAACTTACCCAACAATTGCAACAAACGATTTGGGCATACAAGTATATATTTGTGAGATCTTTGCAAATTACCCAACAATTGTGACAAACGATTTGGGCATATAAGTATATATTTATGATATTTGTTAGAAGAATCTCTTCTTGTGAAGAAATAGGATCGTAGGTAAAGGTCGTGGATGGTCATGGATATATTTTTTTAATACCTGTAATATGGGCATTCGAATGCCACAAAATGCCTTCCAAATGAATCGCCTAGCAATTCATCATAAATGAAAATTGTTTTTTTAATATATACATAATTAGCTCATAATTCATGTGAGGTATGAATTAATTTTATCTATTTAAATGTATTGGTAAACACATATACTTGTGTGTGTGTATATATATATTATAAATATATTTTATATATTTAGAAAATAATATTTTTAAATATTTAAACAATATACATGATAATTTATTTTTATATTTTTCAATTTAATTAATAAAATATTCTTTTAAATAAATAAAAATTAATATTATCTATTTTATATGAAAAATATATAATAAATATTTTATTTTTAATTTTCTAAATAGATAATATAAAATTATACATATTCTAAATATGTTTGGATTGAATAAGTTAATTTCAGAAGTGACTAGGTAAAAATAATTTTAAATTATTTTAGAAAAATTTTAGCAAGTGAAAAAATAGAAAAGATAATATGTATTATTTATTTGAGTTAGGTGAGCATAAAGTTAATAGATGCTTACACGTTTCATTCAAAGAGAAAATTTAGGTAAATGTTTACGTAATCATCATGCTAACAATAGATTTTAAAAAAAATCTAGATTGAAGGGTATTTGGGTAATTATCTAATAAACAGATGCTTTGTGATTAGACTAGAAGAGGGTATTTTTGCAATTGAAATTCAAATGCAAGGGCAATTTAGTAAATACAAAAAAAGAGAAAAATAATCTTCAATTTTAATAAAAGGGAGCCTCTAAATGCAACTGGCATTTAACTAAACACAACTTATGTTTTTTAATCTATAATATCTTTAAATGAAATGACTATTTTGCCCTTCCCACAGCCTAAACTCAGCCATTCTCTCTTCTCTCACTGTACCGAGCTTCCATTCACTCTTCCATTCACTTAAAAATCTTTGTAATTTGTTAAAATGGATTACGAATCTGATGCTTTCATGAAAAATTATGAAGAAGATGAAGATATAAATAGCAAAGTAGAGATATCTAGAGAGGTATGATGCATTTTATTAAATTTTTAAAAACTTTTGGTTTGAAAAACACCTAAAAAATGGGTTTACGAAACTCCCGGAAGTGAATTTTTGGCAGTTTCTTCGTGCTTCCGAAAATGTGTTTCCTAAAGCAAACTGAAGCTCCCGGAAATGAATTTTCGGGAGGCTTTTCAAGCTCTCGGAAACGAACTTCTGGGAGCTTTAAGGATCTCTCGGAAGTCTACTTTCAGGAGGCTTTAAAGGCTCCTGGAAGTGTATTTTTTTTAATATTATGATATATTAGTTATATTTACTTATTTAATAAAACTAACTATTTGTTTAATTTTGTAGGATGATAAAAGATTAGTTGTTTTTCAGCAAGAAGCAACGTTTAATCAATTTGATTGCACATATGCATTTTCTACGGATAAGGTATGAGAAGGTGAACTTTAATCATCTTGAATACAAATAAAGTCAAAAGTTAATTAATATTTGTATATTGTATAGGTTTTTCCTACTTGAGAAGTATTGATTTCATGGGCAAGGGAGGTCGGAAGAAATTTAGGCTTTGTAGCTGTGATAAAAGCCTCTGAAGCAGCAATTTTTGCAAGAAAACCTAGAGTACGACTCTCATGTGAACAAAGTGGAAAATTCAGGGAGTCGAAGAAGAAAGAAACAATAGATAAATTACACCGTAAGGGTATGCGAATGAAGAAGTGTGGTTATCTATTTGAGCTACATAGTGTAAAGTTGGAGAAAGACGATGAGTGGGGAGTTAGAGTAGTTAGTGGGTTGCATAATCATATGCCTACAAGACAGGTTGAGGGCCATTCATTTGCAATAAGATTGTCAGCCGAAGAGAAGGATGTAGTTGCTGAAATGACAAAAAACATGGTAAAACCACAAAATATACTCATGACTTTGAAAAACAAGAATGAGAAGAATGTCGGCACTATTAAGACTATTTACAATGAACGGCAGACCTACAAATTGATTGAGAAAGCTGGTAGGTCTCAAATGCAACAACTGATGAAACAGTTAAATGAATGTAAATATGTGGAATGGCATCACAGTGATGAGTCAACCGATGTTGTCAAAGACTTGTTTTGGGCACATCCTACATCGATAGAGTTGTTGCATGCTTTTCCACATGTGTTGATTATGGACTGCACATATAAAACTAATAGATATAGGCTCCCACTCCTCGAGATCATTAGTGTAACATCAACAGATATGACTTTTTCGGTTGCATTTGTGTACATGGAAGCCGAGCATCAAGAGAACTACACTTGGGCGTTGTAGAAGTTACAAAGTTTAATGTCGCGTGTTGCATCACCATCTGTCATTGTTACTGATAGAGATTTGGCATTAATGAATGCAGTTGTAGCAATGTTTTGGAGAGCAACCAATCTATTATGTAGATGGCACATATAAAAGAATGTGCTTGCTAACTGCAAAAAGTATTTTGAGTGCAAGGATAGGTGGGACGCATTCATGGCATCTTGGAGCATTCTTATGTTTTCATTGATGGAAGAGGAGTATGAGAGCATTTCAACTTGATGCAATTAGATTACCATAGTTATTCAGATGCATTGTAATATGTGAAGAATACTTGGTTGGATAAGCATAAAGAGCGATCTGTTGCAGCTTGGATTGATAGAGTGATGCACTTCGGCAATGTAACAACTAATAGGTACGTTTAATGTCATGTTTTAAGTTTATGTTTGTGTTAAATAATGTTTTGAATTTATAATTAATGCATTTCATAATTTGTTGTACAGTGAAGAGTGCACATGCAAAATTGAAAAGACACATTGGATCATCTCAATGTGATTTTGAAACATCTTGGACAATTATCAGCTCCTTGATAGAGCTACAACATACGACATAAAAGCTTCATTTGAGGCAAGTCTTACCGTTGTTGAACACAACTTCAAGCCATCATTACTCAAGGAGTTACGTGGTTTGGTGTCAAGATCAGCACTGAATATGATATTAAAGGAGGTAGAGCGGGCAAAGGGTGCAAATATTGATCATTTCTCATGTGGTTGTGTGTTAAGAAGCACACATGGGTTGCCATGTGCTTATGAGATTGTTGGATATATATGGTTTACACAACCAATTCTTTTATCTATTGTGCATTCACATTGGTCAAAACTGGATTTGACGAAGTCCGAAGATGATGACATGCAATAGTTGACATTGGATGCTAAGTGGGAGATAATTGTCAATCGATTTAATGAATGTGATATTTCAGGGAAACTAGCCTTAAAGAAGAAGTTGAGAGAAATAGGTGAGCCAGCAACAACATTCTTAGTTCCTCCGGTCGAAAAGGCTAATACAAAGGTCGTTCTCGAGCAGTGAATATGGACACATCAACTTGATGTGATCCTTCTTATTTTGATATTGTCAAATCTGATCATGACAGTACTATTTCACCAATAACAGCAAGTTCAATGAAACTAGCAAATAAGAGGAAGAAATTACCCGTGCATTGTCCAGTAGGCAAGATTCGGTATCTCGATTCTTTCCCAGTGGAGATATGTCAGTACATTCACAATGTTATTGATGTAGAGTCTGATGGACACTATGGATATAGAGCTATCGCTGGGTTGTTGGGCATGGGTGTAGATGCATGGTCATAAGTGCAATGAGATCTGACGGATGAGTTAATGAAATATCGATATGATTATGTATATATCTATGGAAGTCAAGAGCATGTTGATGAATTGATGCAGTCCTTGGTTTGTTTCAACAACATAACTTATAAGGATAATTGGATGACCATACCAGATATGGGTCATCTGATAGCATCACGGTATGACGTCGTGCTTGTCCATTTGTCTTTGAGACAGTGCTTGACATCTCCCACATAGATCTATTGCACCTCCACCAATGTAGCATAGGTTAATTGCTATTGGATTTGTAAGCAATTGTCATTTTGTTCAGGTGTGGGTCATGATTAAAGTCTAGCATTATGGATGCTTAAATATTATTAGTTTAAATTCTGATTCAACTAAATATAATAAATTTTGCAAGTCATTATGGATCCAAGAGCGTCGATACCTCCGATTGCATGCAACTGGCACAAGTATCGATATGAATGTGTTCGAGAGTGGGAGCTCCCATATGTTTCTCATATCAAGGATTTCAAGTTATTGTTTGCATCAAACACAGATGTTGTTACTCAAGAAACAATCAATTTTGGATGAGCCATGATTTTGATTTCTTTTTTCTTATTGAATTTTGTATCTTAAACATTATCTTTTTTATTTATGAGTATTTTATTTATTTAATCATCTACAATTTATTTATGATATCTTGTTACTTAAAAAAAATGTGTTGGCAAAGAGTCATGTTCTTTCGATCAAATATTGAAGACATGTCGAGGATTAAACACATTTGGGCATGCATGAATGAAGATAGTAAATTAAAATAAATTAATTTTATATTAAAACAAAATGTTAAACTGAAACTAATGTTAAAGTGTTTTAGAATGATTTACGGAACTATTAATTGTTAATCCTTGTATATGCAAAAAAAAAAATAAAACAATTTTTGCATTTATATCTTACTAACTTTTGCTTTAATCTATCAGTAAATGAATATCAATTACATTAGCTAATGACTTGTTTTGAATCAAATCGGCTAATCTTGGATTGGAAAGATCTTTTAATTTTGACTACTCAAAAATTATTATGGATGAATTTTAAACTTTATTTATTTAATTTTTTTAGTTATATTTATTTATTTAAAATTAATAAATTGTTGAATTTTTGTAAGATGATTGAATTTATTTGTTTATTTGATTTTATTTATTTAATCATTTATAATTTATTTATGTAAACCTGATATTTGTTTAATATATATATATAAATAAAACAAAAAATTTGACGATAGATAATGTAATGATAATAAATTAATATTTATATACATAATTATGATTTCATTCAAAAAATAAATGTAAATATATAAAAAAAGTCTACTCTTTCTGTTTGCTCTTATGTCTAACATAAGAAATAATGTCTGCTGGTGGTAGTGCTGCTGCTGAGGTGCTGCAGGAGGCGCCGATGCTGGTGGTGATGCAGGACGTGTAGGAGGTGCCATTGCTGGTGGTGATGTAGGAGGTGTAGTAGGTGTCGCCGCTGGTGGTGATGCAGGAGGTGCTGGTGTTGGTAGAGGCAAACGCACCAGGGGATGCTGAGTAGGGATTGCTGAGGAAGGACCTGCTGAAGATGAAGCTGCTGGTGGAGGCCGAGACGATCCTGGGACCGATGGTAGAGGCCAAGATGATCTTGGGATTGATGATGGAGGAACTGGTGCTGATGGTGGATCAAGGCGTGGAGCTCGAGGTAAAGCTGAAGGTAAATGCTGTGTCATGCTGTAAAGAGCATAAATGGTCTGTCTCCATACATCCACAGACTAATCGTAGCCACCAGCCACCACTGACTCGAGCCGATCCCGTATGGTTGTCACTATGTGCTATAAAATAATAATAATGTAAATAGATTAAACACAATATTGACATAACATAAGAAATGAATGGTTTACCTAGTAATTGATCAGTCTCTGTGGAGGTCTCGATCTATATCTAGGATTTTGCACATACCGATGAGAAATTGTGACATACCAAGTCATATAATCTGCTGTACACTGTCCATGGATCCTACTTCATCTTCCTTTCCTCTCATCGGTGAGCAAATGACATTCCCACATATCCCAGTATTCTTGCTGAAAGGGATATTGTACGTCGTAGTTTACTGGCTTCAACCCTCGTTCCTCGTGATATGGGGTGAGAGGTGGCTGTGGAATCATCTGTACATAACCCCACTGTCGAAGAACTCTATTCGAATGATAAGGCTCTACAATATGCTCAAACTTAAGACATCCGAAAAAGTACGTAATTTGCAGCAAAGGATGATGGGCTTTGGCATCTAGGTACGGATCCCAGCAGACCTGATGATAGTTGAGGTCATCAAGTTGCTCCCTCACTATCCGAAGCAACAAATTGCAGTTGAGTGGCTTCCATCTACGAGCCCGTGGCAAGTCCTGTCTATATGACAAATCTTGTACTAGATCTAACGAGGGAAAATGCTCATAAATCCATGCCTGCATTAAACAAAAGCAATATTTATAATAAAATCATAATTTATTATATATTAAACAAAACAATATGAAACTTATTAAATAAATTTTAAATACCTGTAACAATGGCGTGTAGCCAGCTATCGAATGACAATCAGACTTGCTAGCAATACCCAGCTGTCTATACGTATATGCAAGACAAGCTGCACCCCATGCAAATTGACCAACGGCCGTCAAATCCTCCAAAAATGATAAATACGCGATTGGTACTTTGGTTGCACTCTTATCAGTTGATAAGAGTGCAACCAAGTAAAAGTAACAAAACTGCACAAGCCGCTTACTCTACATGCTCCTCGTCATCGGAGTCGGTCACACCAAAAAATGTATCTCGTAACCACTGCAACCTAACCTGTGGGCTTCGAGAGGTGACAATCCAACCACAGGAATGCCAAGTAATGTAGACACATCATTTAGTGTGACAGTCATCTCTCCGAACGGCATGTGAAACGTGTTGGTCTCTAGCTGCCACCTCTCAGTAAATGCAGAAATGATAGTCTTGTTTCGCGTCAAATAACTGCAGTCCAATAACGGAGCCAACCTTGAATGCTGGATGATCGACCGGATGCGTGACCAACTTGGACCCAACGGCCATGTACCAACTTTCGGACCATGATTAATAACTTTAATCTCCCCATGTTCCTATATTAAAACAAATAAATAATTAGTATATAATTAAGTATAATTTTCATAGCAATAAATATGTAATAACTTTCAAAATATACCTTTCCTTCCCAAATAGCTACAGCAACATGAGATCCAAAGCTCTGCAAAACAGACACATCAACTGGACCACTACTACCAACTCCCTAACCAAAAGTACTGGCTTATTGCGTATCCTGGGTAGCAGTGGCCTGCTGCATATCTTGCTGCCTCTCCTCGACAGTTGCTGCCTCGCTAAAAGCACGGGCATGCTGCGTCTCCTGGGTAGCAATGGCCTATTGCGTATCCTGCTGCCTTGCCTCGATAGCTACTACCTCGCTAGCAGAACGGTGCTGCATCTCCTGGGTAGTAGCTGCCTCATCAAATACAGGCACCTGTTGCGTTTGCTCGGTTGTTGCCTCAACAAGAGTAGCAGGTGCAATCTCCAACTACATGGCATGGTCACCTGCTGCTACGGATGCAACGTGTCGCCTAACACGTCACCTCCTCTTAGATGCTGTCGGTTGCCATCGCCACATGGATGGACTCAAGGGGGACGGGTACGACTAAGATCACGAGATGACCCGGCTCCTTGTGTACGTGCCATCTGTAAAAACTAATTTTATTAAAAAGTACATAATAAAAACTAATCTTATTAAAAAATTTAATGACATAATTAAAATTTAATAATAATAAATTAAAAATTAAAAATTATTTATAATAATAAAATTTAATGACATAATTAAAATTAAAATTTAATAATAATAAATTAAAAATTATTAATAATAAAATTTAATAATAAATTAAAAATTATTAATAATAATAAAATTTAATGACATAATTAAAATTAAAATTTAATAATAATAAATTATAAATTAAAATTAAAATTTAATAATAAGAAAATTAAAATTACAAATTGAACTCACGGCATCAGGGTGCCATGAGGCTAGTAAGCCTCACGAAAGCCTTATCCTGTGAGGCTTTGAAGCCTTATCGGAAAAGGCTTTCGTGAGGCTTTGGAGCCTCACCGGATAAGGCTTTCGTAAGGCTTTGAAGCCTCTTGGAAGAATGATACCGTGAGGCTTAAAAGCCTCAGGATATTAGCCTGCGGTGAGGCTTGAAGGTCTTACGACTTTTCCTTGCCGTGAGCCCCGAAAGCCTCATGGCTTTTCACTGCTATGAGGCTCGTGCTTCACCCCTAACCAATGCCCTAACCCATTATCTTCTACATTTACATGCAAAAACAACAAATTCACAAATACAATCAATAATGTAGAAGATTTTACCTTATAAATTGATGAAGAAATGCTGATTTGATGGAAAAATTGGTGGAAATTGGAGATTGAAGAGTGAAAATAGGAGACAAGGAAAAAATAGGAAAGGGAAAGTGGCTGCAGATCGGTTGTGTTGAAAGTGGGAGGGAGGGTATTTTAAAAATTAAAGAAATAAGTGGATTGTGTTTACAAGAAATAAAAAAAGTGTAGGCTGTGTTTAGGAAATAGGTTGTGTTTAGTATATTATAGGTTGTATTTAAAAATTTCCTTTAATAAATTTATATATGAAAGGTATTTTGATCATCTTAACTTTATTCTTACTTTATTTCTACACCAAACAAAAAAAAATATTTAAAAAAATTATTCAATTCTACCAACTAAATAATATAATACGTATTTCATTTATTTTCCTCATATTTTCTATTCTTTCAAAGTACATTTTTCATTCCTTTCTTATTTTATTCCATAAACCAAATGTCACTACAGCAAAATGGACTTTTAGCGGCGTTTTTTTTATCTTTTAGCGGCGTTTATAAATGCCGCTAAATTAATGTGGCATTGTCAGATAACGCCACAAAAACTGCCGGCTTTGTTAGTGTCGCGAAAAATAGTGACGTTTTCTTAAAAAAGTGCCGCTAAATTCGCGGCAATTTTTTGCATATTAGCGGCCTTTTTGTCGCCGCAATTTAGCGGCGTTTTAGGGCATAAACGCCGCAAATTTTGCGGCATTTTAGGAAAAAACGCCGCTAAGTTAGGCTTTTTCTTTTTTTTTTTTATTTTAATTATTCGATTAATTTGCTTGCGGCGTTTTAGGGCAAAAACGCCGCTAAGTTAGGATTTTTCTTTTTTTTTTTTTAATTATTCGATTAATTTGCTTCATACCAACACAATACTGCCGACCTCACCAACACAATACTATAAAATAAGTGTTTATAGTATTTACATTAAAAACAAAAAGGAATGATGAAACAATATTACATTAAGACATGAATAATATAAAATAAATGTAATGAAAAATATATTTATACATCTCCTATTTGATATAAAAATAAATCTCTCAACATTTAATTAAAAAAAACATATATAAGAAAAAAGAAAGAAAGAACAAAGATTAAGGTTACATAATTCTTAAGCTTTTACATCCAAAAGTTATCCTTTCTTTCTTTAATAAGTTCCCTTACAACATTCAAGGCATTTCTTGCTTCTGTCTGGAACTCCATCACTAAACGAAACAACATTCCTGCAGCACAAAGTTCAAACAACTTTATCTGATGTGAAAAATGAAATGAGCAGTCTCAAGTTAAAATTTGATTTTCTTTTCACCATACTTCATTGAATACAATAAAATCTCTCATAATTAAGATCATGATGGAAAGGTAATCTTGTAACATTATCTGCATTTTCAATTTTATTACCTTGTCAACAGAAATGCTTACATATTTGAGCAAAATGCAGTTAATTCTATAAGATTTGTGTTAAACTTAATTATAAATATGAAGGCTTATTTGAGACTTGGGAGATTAGGTAGCATGAGATACAGCAGGTGTCTATCAATCCTGGGGCTTATTCAATACCATTCTATTTCTAACCAATGATTCAAATGCATGCTGCATTTTTCATGGAAGCAGGGTGCTGAATACATGCTATATATTTTATTTATAAGAAAATAAATGTCAGGAAAATTTCAGATATATGCATACACAGAATCTAAAATAATTAAAGCCAAAAGATCCCATATACCATTCACTACTAGGCAAATCAAAATAACTTAAAACAGTATCAACCCTATCCTCAAAACTTATTAACACAGGAATCTCACTACTAGGCAAATCAAAATTTTCATTGGAATGTAAAACCACAATGAACAGCTGAATTTGATAAATAAAAGCTTAAAGAAGAGAAATCAAGGATTGTTTCAACAACCATGGTTAGAAACTTAAACATGGGTAATTAACAAACCAGAATTTTCTAGTCTTTGCTTTCTTCATAATTCCTGTAACCAAAGATCAAGTCCAAACTAGAACAATATTAACATTTCTAGAAGAAACAAAGCTTAGTTTCCTCACTCAAGCCAAAAAACAAAGTCTTAGTAGAGCAATTCAAAGCACAAAGGTGTAAATATGCTAAAACTTTACAAGTAGAGAACCCTAACCTTAAAATTCACTGAACAAAAAGAGCATCCAATCAAAGTTCAAAGGCTGTCTGCCCGGCTCTGCAGTGCACATGCAGCAAAACACACACAGCATTATCAGATTAATGAATCATGGATACATACCAAGACACAAATCACAATATATGCATAGAAGCTATTGTCCAACTAACAACCCATAATCACAATATATGCATAGACTTGTTTTAAAAAATAATTAAAAATAAGTATCTACACTTAGTTTGAATTATAGAATTATATTCATCAATTGGTGAAAGTATAGTAAAAAAAATTAACAATTAAGGTTTAGTCCAGTTATTGTTACTCTATTTAAGAGAGACTTGGTCTAAAGTTCAACTCCTTCTTTTTTTTTTTGGGTAACATTTATTATTTGATAACATCATATTCATACGCTACTAAAATTAAAAAGGTTGATGAGAAGGAGCTATAAGATTTTGAGACTTGCATCTCTTACATGAGCTTTTTTTAAATAATTAGAGAATGGGGATTGAGCCATTGAAATTACTTGAATTTAAACTTAAAATTTATAACAACTCAGCTTGAAAAATAATATTTAGTTGTGAGGTAATTGTAAATGACACAATGCTAAAGTAACTAACTTCTGTTTTGGAGTTCTAGGCCGGGCTTTAGTACTTAGCAATATTTTTGTAAGACAAGTCTGGATTCTGAGATCCATTTGGACTTCAGATTGGGCAGGGTCACCTTCGGTTAGCAGTGGCACCTTGCACTCCTACCCATGCAACACAGTCCACAATACATGAATATTTTATCCTCTGTGTACAGAAACATGGTGACGATAAGACGCATACATGAATGCATATCTAAACAGTAGGCAGAAGAAACGAAAATAAATCAAGATGCTCACCTTGAGATTTGGTACACGAACAAGAAATGTGATTTTTAATCTCAGCAATCTCTCTTTCTTGTGCATCGAATATTGGAATGCATTTTTGTACTTGCACATAAAAGAAATGCCTAAGATTAGCAGATTATATATCCTTAGCATAGATGAATAACAAAATAGTTATATGCAGTGGATCAAGCACAACAAGATAGTTTGATGAGGCTTTACCAAACGTTTTATAAGACAAACAAAGCATACAAAGAAAAAATGAAAAAAGTAAATGAAGAAACACGAGAAGATTGAAGGTCAAGGACACATCACATCGATCAATTATCTATAAGAGCATACAGAGTTTGCCCTTTTTTTATAAGTTCAAGAGTTAACAGACGCAGTCTGCAGACCATAAGTTGTGTCACATCCATTTGTGGCAGTAAGAAACATTCTTGAAACTATTTACAGAATTGTAAAACAAAACCCTTCAAGGTAATAAGAATATACAATTAGAATGACCTAAGAAAGCTAAATAATTGATAAATAAATGAAAATATTAAACAGTGATTGTCACCAAGCTAATAAACAATTTAGAGTTTAGAATCAGGAGAATAGGATTATGAAGTACCGACCTGAAGGTGGGGAAAGACTAAATTGTACACTTCCAAGAAAAAATTTGACTTGTTACTTAGCCTGAAAAATATTATTAATGCTTCCATCAGCATATCTATTATAGCTTGAAGTAAGCATAGATGGCAAGGTTAAGAAAAAAATAACAATGAATCCAATCATTTATAACAATTCATTACTAAATAGCATTCTAAAATGTCAGTATTATTATGGAATCCCAAAGACAACCGATCGTAAAACCAATGTTCAGTTACAGTCATTGGATGCAGAACAATCAAGAAGACGTACATGCAAACACAGAAAAGCAATGAGGAAAGTGTTGAATCTTCGAAATTAAAAGCAAGATATGAGACTTTTTGAAGTACGGGATTTTTTTGCTTCATACATACCTCAAATATGCTAGTAAATCATGAAGACATATCTTTGCTTCATACATACATATATCATTTACAAGGTACAGTAAATAATTAAATGAACATATCATGATCCAACAATAACGATCACAGAAAATCTGTTCTGCATGATTCATCTTTGTAGAAAAATGGCAGCTCCTACCAAGCCAAACCATAGAGTCAAAGCTACCCAAAATGCCTGGTTCTTCTCCAGTCCAACAGGAGGTCACCACACCAGAAAATCCCCCAGAAAGTCTCTGGGGGAGGGAAGCTGATTGGTAGTCGACATTTAATTAACTTGAAGTAATTAAATTTTAAGATAAAAAATTAATCTCCATTCACTAATAAAGAAAAATAAAAAAAAAAGTCTTTCAGCTTGTGGCAATTGAAATTTAACCAAGTCTGTGGCAATTCAAGTTGCAATTTATAGAAAGTCTTTCAGCTTCCATAGGAATTCACACACATCCATCATGGTTCATAAATGTCTTCATCATCTTCACGGACCCACTAAGCATCAGGGATACTTTCATCCAAATTTTGATCGATAAAAGGCAAACATTCAATTTGGGGTTCAACTTCATCTATGGATTTTTCACCCATATCAAACAAGTCTCTAGGTGTATTATGAAGAACAACTAACCAACCCGCATCTTTGGGATCCTCAGAATAAAAGACTTGTTTCACTTGAGAAGAAAAAACATATGGCTCATCAACGACTTGTTGTCCAGTGTGGATTAATCTAGAAAAATTCACCATTGTAAATCCAAAATGATCTTTCTTAATACCTCTGGCACTAGTCACATCAGCCCAATCACATCGAAATAAGACAATCTTCCACTTGCCATAATAATCCAACTCAATGATATCATTAATAATGCCATAGTAATCGACATTTCCTTCCAAAGGGTTAGTGTCTCTAGCACTAGCATAACTAGTAGTTGAAGAAGTAACAACAACTCCACTATTTTGTGATCTCCTATATCTCTCACGAGATTTAGAGTGAAATCGAAATCCATTTATGATAAAACCCTGGTATCTTTTCACAATCTTGTTCGGGCCTTGTGAAAGTATCTTAACTTCTTCACTAATATCTTTGCCACTCCAAACCTACAAATATTGAATGAAATATATTTTGTTAATTATATGCATACCCTATACATCGACACTAAGTACGAAAGTTGCATTACTTACAATTTGGCCTAACCATTCATGGAAATTCTCCATGAATAACTTATCAAGCTCGCGAGGGTTCAATCGTCGAGAATGAGCACGAGCACGAGCACGAGCTCTCAAGTTGTTTCTAAATTCACTATACGCATTAACATGATGTATTAAAATAAGAAAAAAAAATAACAATTATATCTTAAATAATGAACATTAACTTACGTGCGTAATGATTCAATTGACTCGTGATGGAGAAGCACATATCGATGTGCTTGTGCCCAAGATTTATCATCCAAGTCCACCACTTCAACTTTACCTATTGGTTGTCCAAAACTTCCAAACATATATGTGTGAGCAAAGTCACTATAAGGGAGCCCAAAATTCCTCGATGGGCGATTAAATCTTGTTTCAACATCTTCCAAGTATCTTGAACAAAATGTCATACACTCCTCAGCCAAATATCCTTCAGCGATGGAACCTTCCGGATTCGTTTGTTTCGACAATAAGATTTTAATCTCCCCAAAAACCTAAGGATTAAGAAAATGTTATATATAACTCGTACGATAAAAAGAATGATAAATGCAAACTTTTTAAGCCATTAATACCTCTCAATTGGATACATCCATCGATAATGCACCGGTCCACCAACTTTTGTTTCATATGGAAGGTGAATAACGAGATGTACCATTATAGTGAAGAAGTTAGGAGGAAAAATTTTTTCCAAATGGCATAAAGTTGTCGCTGCTCGATCTTGAAGTTTTTCAAGCTCCTCTACTCTAAGAACTTTGCCGCAAATAGCTTTGAATATGTTACTAAGTTCAATTATCACTGAAGTTACTTGCTTTGACATGGATGAACGTAAGGCAAGTGGAAGTAAAACATGCATCAATATGTGGTGATCATGTGACTTTAAACCGTAAAGTCTATGCTCCTTGAGATTAACACATCTTGATATATTTGAGGTATAAGCATCTGGGACCTTCACATCTTTCAAAACCTTACAAAACACATCTTTCTCTTTTTTAGACATCCCAAAACAAGCAAATGGCAACCGTAATTTCCCATTAGGAAGCATTTCGGGATGAAGTCCAATGCGAATTCCCATGTCAACTAAGTCAAGCCGACTCTTTAAGTTGTCCTTTGATCTTTTATCCACATTAAGAATTGTACTGATAATATTCTCACAAACATTCTTCTCTATATGCATTACGTCAAGGTTATGACGCAATATATTATATTCCCAATAAGGCAACTCAAAGAAAATGCTCCTTTTTTTCCACAATTTAGCCTCATTAGGGTCATCTTCGCCATCTTCATCCTCATCACTTCGAGGATCAACATCATCAACTTCAAATATGGAAGGATCACCTTCAAACATCTCCCTCACTCTTTTTCTTGATTTGGTACCACTTGAATGTTTTTTTTTTCCATAAGTAAAATTGATATCTTTCAACATTGACAAGATATTGGACCCAAGATGAAGTGTAGGTGCTTTCCTAAGCTCCTCAGTGCCATCAAAAAGATGTTTTTGGAATCTAAATCGATGATTTTCAGGTAAACACCGACGATGGGCCATATAACAGAACTTCTTACTATTATATAACCACTTTGAACATGTCTGTCCAGCACAACAAGGACAAGCATGACGACCTTTGGTGCTCCATCCCGATAGATTTGCATAGGCAGGGAAATCATTAATGGTCCACAATAAAGCAGCACGTATACAAAAGTTCTCCTTCTTTGAGGCATCATAAGTCTCAACTCCTTCCCATAACTTCTTTAACTCTTCAATGAGAGGTCGTAAGTAGATGTCTATATCATTTCCGGGACCTTTTTCACCAGGAATTATCATGGACAAGATAAAAGAAGATTGTTTCATGCAAATCCATGGTGGCAAATTGTAAGGAATTAGAATAACTGGCCAAGTACTATAAGCAGTACTCATCATTTTGAATGGATTAAAACCGTCAGACGCAAGTCCAAGCCTCACATTTCGAGGATCAGAAACAAAGTCTGGAAACTTGGAATTAAATGATTTCCATGCCAAAGAATCAGTAGGATGCCTCAAGAAGCCATCATTTGTCCGCCCCTCATGATGCCACCTCATAGAATCTGATGTTTTGGAAGACATGAAGAGTCTTTGAAGTCTTGGTATTAAAGGAAAATACCGCAATACCTTTGCAGGTTTCTTTTTCAAATGTAACTCACCGTCATCCTCATTCAAGCCATCTTCGAGGCTTGTGTCTAACCAACGAGAATTGCCACACACATAACAAGATTGGTGATTTTTTTTGTCGCCCCAATACAACATGCAATCATTCGAACAACTATGAATTTTCTCATATCCAAGACCTAAATCCTTGATCATCTTCTTACAATCCTTACAAGATTCAGGGATTTTAGCAAAAGGAAACATTTCTTTCATAAACTCTAACAACAAGGTTAAAGAGTTTTCTGTCCACCCACACATGCATTTCAAGTGAAAAATACGCACACAAAAAGACAACCTTGAATGCTTTGATCCCTCATAAAGTTCTTCATTCATATCCTCAAGCAACTTATAAAACTTTGATGCTTCTCCACTAGGTTCTTGGTCACCAAGACCTCTACCATGTTCACCGAAATCATTCGTTTCACCAAAATCACTTTGAGGTGACAAATTTTGGATGTTAAAAGCATCCCGCAACATGCCTTCCATGTTATCTTGTCTTAAAGGAAGATCACGTTGAATTTGGGAAGTTGCACTTGGAGCAACTCTTGATGATGACCTAGAAGGCATAGCCTCTTCGTGAAAATACCAATTAATGTATCCCGGGAGAAATCCTATACAGATTAAATGTTCGAACACAATTTCACGCATATGCCAAGAGATATTACCACACTTCAAACACGGACATAGTATCATATCATCCTCACTTGCATTCTTAAATGCAAAATTAAGAAATCGTTCTACTCCCTTTTGGTACCTTGACTTAACCTCGACTTTTGCATCCAACTCTTATCCATTTATAACTTGCTACATTATACACCAATAAAAAAAATTAGATGTCTATACACTATATGCCAATAGCATTTATTTTTACTATAGATTAGGAGTGTAAACGAGTCAAGGTACTCGTGAGTTACTCGAGCTTGACTCGATAGTTTTTGAGCTGAGCTCGAGCTACCTAAATGATGAGTCGAGCCAACTTCAAGTACTTTAACAGTGGTTCAAATGGCTTTTAATCTAATTAACTAACATGCGAAACAATTCAGAACAATGTTTTACACATCATGGAGCAACATTACATTAGCAATCAAGTTCACTTGTAGGTAAAAGAAGAAAGCATTAACTACATATTAACTAACATGCAAAACTTAAGACCAAAAAATTCCTAATCGTAGTAAATACAAGAATTTCATCCAATAATGCAAATGAATATAATTGCAGTGTGTACTTAGAAACTGAATAAAAAATAAAGAATCTGAACCAACCTAGCAAATAAAAAAGGAAAAAAATGAACAAGAAGAAATTTAAAGAGAAAATAAAAGATAGTCATACATACCAAGAACAAGATCCTTGAAACTAATATGGAATTCCAAGCAAGAATTGTCTTCCACTTACAATCTCCTCTAAAAATCAAAGGCAAAGTAATACAATCAGTAATTCAATTCTAAACGTTATAATGTCAAGTTGTATATATAGAGGGAGTGAAAGAGAAAAATAAACTAAAGATGACATTTTTATTTCAAACCGTTAAGGTTTGAAATACATAGTTTCCAATAAAGTCCATTTCCGGATACAAATTTCTAACTAAAGATGACATTTAGTAGCAATATCCGAAAAGCAGGACTGTAATTAGTCTGCACAGATTCCTAGCATATACAGAAAGAAATTGCATCCTAAATATGCAACAACAGAAGATTTCTAGCATAAATAGGAATTGGGATTAAGCCCTCAAGCAACTAAGTTCATGTAGAGTAACTGTCAAATATAAGCACAAAGTGATAAAAGAACTCCAGTATAGACACTTTCAATAAACTCAGATGCAATGACTTACTCTACAAAAGAGATTTTGCAATGTGTAATATCTGTACTGTTGGTAGTTGAGTATTTGTTAACATTTGTTAACATGTGTGCGTCTTCCCACTGCTTGTAACACCATAAGCAAAAACAGTTCCTATAAATATTTCTAGCATAATATTTCTAGCATGAAAAGATAGGGCGAAGACCGAAAGGTTTACCAACGTGGTTTTATCCTGTTCAGTCCACGGAAATCAAAACCAAGTCTACTTAAACTAGGTATGTAATTGAATTCAGAACCAACCTTTTCAGCGGAACAAGATAATGAGAGAACACTAACCCAAGCAACAAATGAAAGAAGAACCCGTTGTCCAGATTTTAATATTAACAATTTGCATAAAAAGTCTATATATTAGTGGGATAGTTAAGGCCTAACGCACTGTGGCTTAAAAACCTGAACGATGATTGGATTTGATGACAAATGTTAGGGTGAAATTCTGCTCTGACTAGCCATGGTGGAGTGGGATAAGGTCTAAAGATTCTTGACTTTGATTATTTTGTCTCTGTTTTTTCCAATTTTGAATCTTTGAACGACAAAGGAATATGCTCAGCTTTGAATCTATGGTCTTTTGAAGAGCCACCTATTTGGAATCTTCAGGGCAAACAAACTCTACCTTGCATAGTCAACTAAAATTGCATTCATATATGTTTCAGGATTTCACAACCATTAAATACTTATTTTATTTAGAAGTTGATGACAGAATGCTTGTAAATCATATTGGATTTTGACTGAAAAAATCTATCAACTAGCTAGATATGTCTTTGATCTGTATTCTGTTAGCACATCAGGGAAATGGTGCGTGCATTTACAAACTGCAACCAACTCTTTGGATAAACAACAAATTAAAGCAGAAGTTTTCAGTTCATATTCCTCCTTCCTCTGAAGATTTTATTCGAGGCAGAACTTTTTTATTAGTTTTTTTCCAGTTTCATTTCATGAACCTAAAGCAACTTGCATACTTTGTATTGGCGGTCCATGCACAGGATCTAGAATTCCTTTAGGAAATAATATTAATTATAAGTAGAAATAGAATAAGTCTTCCATATATAATCTTTGCTTTTTTTCTTATTAACAATTATTAAAATTGGTTGGTGCTGAACAACTCAAAATTGATGTTTCATATATCTATCCAGACGGAGCATATGCCCAGAATTCATGCTTCCTTGAGTCAGCACTTCACATTTTATATCAGCACATATAATAATAACAATAATAATATTCTTAGGAGTCTAATCTGTTTGTTTACAATTTAATTTCGTATTGAATATCAAAATAACAACGAATGATGATTGGAGGACTTCATTTTTGGCTGCATTTTGTATCAAGTATAACTTTATTTGTTGTTGTCTATTCCAAAGGTTACATACATATTTAGGATGCAATTTCTAACAATTATTAAAAGTATAAATAGGAATTGGGATTAAGCCCTCAAGCAACTAAGTTCATGTCGAGTAACTTTCAAATAGACAGATTCAACAATTCCGGAAATAGACAATAAAAAATATGGGGAAAAATCAGCAATAAATTCCAACACTAAAAGTCTACAAGAGATTAGGCAATTACCAAATGCGTAAGCTGTAGCTGGATTATACTCGCTTCTCACAATCTTATCCCCATCCGCAAACCACGCGATCTCATCCCCTCTCTGGAATTCCCTTTCACTATAACCAGAGAAAATAATTGAAATCAATCAAATGAACTGCATTACCTGAAAATAAAAATCTGACAACAATTAAATTGGAAGAATCCCTACATTTAGAAAAAACACGTTAGTCGCAGAGGATGATTGAGAAAAATCCCTACATTTTAGAAAAAACAAGTGAAACAGAATCGGAGAGAGAGAGACGAACGTGAGCTTGAAATCAGAGAGAGAGAAGAACGTGAGCTTGAGAATCGAAAAGAGAGAGAGACGCGAGCTTGAGAATCGGAGAGAGAGACAAACGTGAGCTTGAGAATCGAAGAGAGAGAGACGCGAGCTGAGAATCGGAGATTGCTTCAGTTCTTAGAAGACGGTCTTTTAGGAACACACGACAATCCCGACTACCTTGCCGGAAATCTAGCTGTGGGGCGGAGCTTCTGCGTAGTTTACTTCCTTGCTTTAATCAGAAAATAATGGCAAATCTTGGTTGATTTTGTCAAGGAAACGATGGTTTTCATTCATATATATTTAATATAGGCACGGCCAAGACAAACGAAAGAATTTGGGATCGGCGACCGGGAAGGAGAAAATGCTAAAACAGGTGATATATTTTTTTAACATAGTGGCGTTTTTCATAGAAAAACGCCGTTAAGTGTAAAACTTAGCGGCGCTTATAAACGCCGCTAACTTGCGTTTATTTTGTAAAAAGCAATTATAGAAAATATTTATTACATAGCGGCGTTTCTAGGAAATAAACGCCGCTATCTGTTAAACTTACGGCGTTTTATCATGGAAACGCTGCAATTGGGCAAAATTTTTTAATTAAACGGCGTTTTTCGAATAAAACGCCGCGATTTGATTAAAAACACGGAACTTGGCGGCGATTTTATTTAAAACGCCGCTAAATATATGCCGCTAAAAGTCCATTTTGCTGTAGTGTGTCCCTTTAGATCCGACCTCCCATCACCAAACAAGTTACCTCCAAAGTTCAACACCCAGATCTGATGCCGATGAGTCACTTGGCCCTCAGATCTGGCGTTGACGAGCCTCTCGACTCTCAGATCTGGCACCAACGAGCCCCTCGGCCCTCAGATTTGGCACCCCTAGTCCATCTTCCACATGCATGTCAGTCAGTCATTTTCCTCGGCCATCTCCTTCGCGCAGTCGACAGATCTTAGAGTATGAACTTTTAATTTTATAACCTTTATTTGGATTACTTCGTATTTATTTATTTATTTATTTTGGACAGCCAAAAGAATGAGTCCTTACTTGAGCATTTGCATTCCCCACAACTTTGAAAAGAGGAAAGACGAATGAGATTACAAACTAGTTTGTTGAAAGTTAAACATTTTTCCTATCTTTCCACATATTCTTATTTGGATCTTACTTAATAGGAGGAGCTCTGTAATATGCAGAAACAGTCACCGAGAAAAAATTTGCCTCACTCCTTCTGCCTTGATGATAGGGAAGATGATTCATGACGCTACCCAGATCAAGCTAGCTCCAATCCAGATTCGCTTAAGAGAAGGGAAAGGTAATAATCATTTTTACAACATATTCTTATCTGGATCTTACTTTGTACATATTTATATTTTCTGTTATTGCTTGATTTTTTTGGTATGGTTTTATATTGAGATTTCAGTATGCGACATACTTTGTTGATTAAGATCTAACAAGCAGTAGCCCATGGTGCCAGTATCTTATTATCTTTGATTCTTTGTGTTTTTTCAAGGTGTTATGAACTTATAATGATATGATCTGCCTGGACTGATGGATTATTCTGTTTTCAATAACATTTTTAGTTATTGTATTTTAGACTTTGTGGGTGTGTTTTCAATTTCTTTGTATAAGTGTATATGCTTGTTGTGTCTAAGTGCATATGGCTGGCAAATTTATTGACTGCAGATGATATTAACTTTGAGTTGGTTTAACTCAAGTAAGAACTAGTTTTGCTGCTATTTATGGCTTCCTTTTCGTTTATATTAATATTTGTTCTCGTGAATTTTGTCTCTATGTCTTTCATAGAAAGTGTATGGTACAATTTTGGAACATTTAATAATGGCCAACTTAGTCATTTGGTCATATATCCTTACGAAAAATACAAAGAAAGAAATTTCCATCCATTAATGATTATCATTTCCACCATCAGCATGTAACAACAACTCGGATAATGAGTTTGTGTATTCAGAAAAATTGAACAAAGACAAGGGCATGTTAAGCTTAGTAGCAATGTTTGCAGACTTTTTTCTTTAAATAAACTGTTCTTGGACTTGTAGAATGATGGATTGGTGCTTTTTTATTTGTAGGTAAAAGATGTAGCTTCCTGTTTGCAAGGAAGAAGATTTGATGATGGATCAGCTGGTGGAGCTAACTAGTAAAAGATGTGATGTTACTACTTCTTTTTTTTGTTTATTTTTATAATACTGAAATTATGTAAGACTTTATAATCTTCGAAACAAGGTTGATTTTGTGTGTGATTTGTGTTGTCTTTAGTTACTTTCATTTTTATGTAAGGTTTTCATTATTGATAACGTTGTGCTGTTATTATTATTAAAAAATATTATATGTTGTTATATTTAATTGATAATATTTTTATATATAAAATAAAATTGAGCTTGAGCTCATGAGAATTGAGTTTAGATAAACAAGCCTAATTGAGTGAGCTCGAGTAGTTCGATTTTGATCTCTAGCTGAGCTCGAGTTCAAATTTTGAGGCTTAGTCGAGCTCAAGTCGAGTACCAAACACCAAAAGTTTCCAAGTCGAGCTTGAGTTCGAGCATCCCTTGTATCGGCTCGGTTTGATAACACCTTTAGAGAGAAAGAACAAAAGTATACTAGTTGAATTTAAAAACTCAAAATTTGTTGTGAGATTTTAAATTTATACAATTAAAGTAAATAAGAGGTCTATCGAACCCAAATTAATTGTTAGAATAAAAATTTTTGATTTTGGGCCCAGTAAGTCGAACTATCATACAGACAAATCTGTTGATCTCATGGGGGCTTGCACACACCTAGACACATTTGAATCATCATGTATGGATGATTTATGGTCGCAGGTAAACTCATTTATGAATTTGAAAGTTATTTGAACTCAAATGAAGCATATCTTAAAAAATGAGAAACAAATGTAAAAATAACGATTTTGTCCATGGGGCTTCGGATAAAGTGGTCAAATCCCATACTTTTTATTGACTTTAGGGGTCATCATGGGGTATGTTAAGTGGTCAAATTGTTACGTCAGATCCCAAGTCGATAAATTTTATGATAGGATCAAAAAAGGCTAAAAAAAAAATAGCGCCCAATTATATTGTAAATGGTCAAACTTGGTTAAATCAAACTTGATATTTTCGTGGGACATGCACAAAAATTATGGATTACTCACTTAAAATAATTTACAAGCTAACGAGGAAGCATTTAGTGGGAAAATATGGAATATTATATGTTAAAGTGTGATTAAATGGGTATATATATATATATATATATATATGTATGTATGTATGTATATATCCATTAAGTTAAGACATAAATCTTATTTTTCAAAACTTCAATTTTATTCATATTGAATCCATACACTGTTCGAACATTGATTTCTTGGTTTCGGTACAGTGAGGTGAACTTCCATATGAACATGTACGTGGGCTCCACTTTAGTGTACACCTATACAGATATATCTGAATCAGATATAATGATGATATTTAGCTTTTGGTAAGCCATTATAATTTTTTAAATTATGATTTTGGCCTTTTTCGGTAAAAGTGCAATAAATCGAAAAATAACGGTTTTGTCTCTGAGTTGCCGGACAAATGATCAAAATTTAGACTGTGAGTTGACTTTATGGGTTATGTTAATTCACGCCAATGCCTTGGACTGTCATATCATATCCCAAATCAAAAATATTTTATGGTAGGGTCGAAAAAGACCACAAAAGGGCTAAATCGGGCTGAAACCTTATAAATTCCTCTTCATGGCCAGCCAAGGCCATTATTTTGTCCTATATGGTTAGGATTTATACGGTGATAATGATATTCTCACCAAACATAAGCTAAAGAGCCAATAAGAAAGAGGAAAATTTGAAAATTAACAGATAAAGAAAGAATTATGAGATATTTTGGCATAAAGCTTAAGGGATAAGTATTAGAAATATAAAAATATATTTATATTGTTAATATTTATCCCTTAAGTGATCGGCTTCATGGGTTTGCCATTTAAAATGGCTAAGTGAAGAAGAAAGAAGAGAAGTTCTAAACACACCTTATATACTATTAGACACATTTTATTTTTTAACAAAATTACATAAATAACTTTCTTAATATTTTTTTTAATTTTTTTCTGAAATCTTTTCTCTCCTGGAAGTGGATTTCCGGGAGCATAACAATTTTCGCTGAAGTTCACTTCCGGGAGCATCATAAAGCTCTCGGGAGTGGGCTTCCGAGAGCATAATAAAGCTCCCGAAAATCCACTCCCGGGAGCTTTTTTTTTTCTCCCCCATGACTGCCCAGGCAGCTTGCTGCGAGAGCTTCTTTTTTCTCCTCTATTTTTGTTGGCTGCCCAGGCAGCATACAACTGCTGGTGAGCTATGGCTCACCGGAAACAAAAAATGCCATGGAAGGGTATGAGGTGTCAAATTTTTTTAGATAGGGTGTGCCTAATAATTTTTGGGGTGTGAATAGAATTTCTCAAGAAAGAAATGTGAAAAGCTTAAAGAGAAAGAAAGAAAACGTAAAGTTACCATGGTGAACCCATCTTGCCGTCCTATATGCACTCATTTCCATTCGGTTTCAGTCTTGGCTTCCTTTATAAGAGTTGTTCCAAATTGTTTTCTCTAAACATAATGAAATTTTGTGTCCTAACTCCCAATGAATAGTCAAAGTTCAAATAGAGGTAATTTTCAGTTTTAAGCTAAAACGATGGTCTTTTCACCCATTTCTGGTCGATTTAGCTGTTTCTTTCTCATAAAAGTTGTTCGTCTTCATCTACTCTACAACAGATTAAAATTTGGGAGCTTAATTCCTCATGTATTAGCACGGATCTAAGGTATACTATTTTTGGTTATGCTTAGATCTAGGGAGTTGTAGTTGGTTTCAATCCTCCATCTTTATATATGTTAAATAGAGGTTAATATAGAGTGTTTTCATGTTTTATAATGTAGCAGAAAGCTGCTTAAGGCATGGGTATTAATTTGGCCAACATGGGTGACAAAGGGTAAGTAGTTAACCAAGCTTTGGTTTCAACAAAAGTGAGGTGTTTGAACATGCCATGATTGAATATGAAGTTAAAATGGATTGGAAGTACATGGAGCATGCACAGCCTTTAGGGTTTGGTCAATGAATTATGTGAATTTGATAGAGATGTCACCATAGGTTGTTTAATTCAATGAATTTAATGATATTGGGAAAGAAAAATGAGAATTGAACATGTTTAAGTGATATATAATGAGGGAAGCCACAATAGAAAGGAAAATGACAAGAATTGTTTTTAAAAGGGAAAGAATCGAGATCTAGAATCAAAGACCTAGGATTTTAGGTTTGTTTTTGTGAAAATATAAGGCCAGATCAGTGTTTAGGGTGTTGAGAGGATTCAAAATTAGAAAACAGTTTGAAAACCGCGATCAATGATGGCATCGAGCGACGACTCAAAAGATGGAGTAGGTACCAGCCTGGGTCCGGTTGAGGTTTAGATAGTGGGAGTTTCCTTTTAGAAGTTTTTATCTTAAGAAAGGTAAAATGATATAAAAAAAATTATATATAATGGGGGAAGGGGAGGGTCCGCACGTTGACCCGAGTTCAATCGGGGGTCTGGGCGTACCCGACCCATCCCTTTCTTTTTATTTAATTTTTTAATTTTATTTATTTTATGATTTTTATTACTATTAGTATCATTATTGTTGTCACAATTATTATTTAGTTGTTTTGTTTAATTTTATTGATTTGATTTAATTATTCATTTTTTCCTTTTTACAATTTTATACTTTAATTATTTAACACAACAACATGAAAAATAGACAAAATATTTTTATAATTTATCCAAAAGGGTGGATAATATACATTTAAATTTTTAGATAAATAATATAGATAAATAAATAATTTGTCCAAAATGGTGAATACTATGTGAACTTAATAAGTTAAATTTTTTTTAGAAAATGAGAATAACTACATATAAATAAATAAATAAATAAATAATCTTCTTAATTTGCCCAAAACAGTGGACAATGTACCAATTTAATATATTAAAATTTTTGGATAAATAAATAATTAGGATTACTTTAAAAAAATAATTTTTAGGATTTGCTCAAAATGGTGGACAATAAAGAATTTAATAAATTTGTTGTTGCCTGATATAATAATGAGATTTTGATGAAGTAGTAATCTTGATATTCACACTAGTATGTTTCTAAGCACTTTGCAAGAAAAGAAAATGATTAGAGAGATGTAAGGGTTTATGCATGCATATGTACTCCGATCCTTAAGTCGGACAAAGAATTTGATAGAGTTTCAATAAGCGATGATATTTGTCACCTATTTATAAGAGTTATTTAGCTTGCAATTACTATTAAGACCAAAAGTTAATCACATAATTTAAATAACCTTATGAGCTCCACTTGGTCAAATTCGTAACACATCTCATGAAGAGAAAATATCGCAAGAGAAGTGGCTCCAGGAACGCATTTAGGCCTCACTTGCATCAACGTCTGAGAGGTGAGTGTCTAAGAGAGTCCTCCCTCTTTACTACATCAGTTGCCGCCCTAAGTAGGAGATTCTCCCGCTGGGTGCAGCAAGGTCTTTTGTCGCACAGCAGAGACTCTCCCATGTGCATGTGGGAAGCCTCACGTGCGAGAGAGTCCCCCGCACATAAAGACGTTGCACATAAGAGAGCCAAACAACACGCCGCCACATGGCATTCTCTTATTGGGCCTCTCATGGTTATTCTAGGTCCTTTTTCGTATTGAGCCTAGTTTGCCTTTAGGCCTTAACTTACATCAATTGCTTTTCATTTTTTTGTAGGATATACCTTAAGAAAGAGTATATAAGAGCATTTTGGTACTTTCATGACTTTTTTGGGTTAAGGGGTTCTTCAAACTTTCTCTCGCAATCTATATTTTAGAATTTTCATGAGAGACTCCTCACATTCCACACAGGCGACTCTTCAACTTCCTTAGCTGCAGTATATTGTCGATCTATTTCTACCTTATAGGTGTCTAAACGTAAGCGCATGTAGTCATACAAGTAATATAATATTTGAGTTTCGAATTATCGTCTCACATAGATTAGTTAGATTGATTTAGTTAAATACTAAAATAAGTCATCTTGGATTTATTCAAACAAATAAGCACATTCTTGAAGTCAATTAACTACTAAAATAATGAAAATAAAACTTAAACTAAAATTGGAAATTAAATTAAAGAGTATGAAAATTTTAATTGCAAGTAATGAGCATTAAAAAACTAAAAATAAAAAATTAAAATTAAAATGCATGAAAAATAAAATTATTTAAAACTAAAATTTCAATTTAACTAATAATCCTAAAAATGTGAAAATTAATTACAAGTATAATCTACTATTAAACTAATTAAAATCTAAATTAAATTAAACCTATTACTAATTTACTAATACTAATAACTATAAAACTGATTACAACTAATACCAATGAAATTTTTACTGAAACATAAAGAAACATGTTTCAACCGTGGCTATTATGTGACCAGCCAGCACGTCATCAGAATGCACAGCCCAGTGCAGCACACAGCCACTCACAAGCTCAGCACGTAACCAGCCACGCTCTCAGCTGCTGTCCACGCTACAGCTCACGCCACCTGCACAGCCAGCACCCAAGCGGACCATCTTTGCACCGCTTCACCGCCAAGCTTCAGTCCCTGCAACAGGTTCTGCGTTCTGCCAGCCCAGCTACGTCCACAGCCCTTGCCACGGGATGCTGCTCCAGCTCATCACGCGTACAGCTGCCATGCATCCCAAGCCACCACGCTTCAGCAGCCTTCGCGCCAGTGCACCAAAATAAGCAGCAGCCCACACCGCTTAATGCTTCATCGCTCCCTGCAGTCAGCCACGACTTAAGCAACACGCACGTCTTTCAGTAATCCAGCCCTTGCACGTCCCCTGCGGCAGCCCCTTGAATTAGTCTCTAGCACTGGGTCGCGCAACAGCGGCGGCCCCCTTCAGCTTCTTCCTCAAGCAGAACAGATCCCAGGATCGCAGCAATGCAGATAAGCGCAGCCAAGAAGCCAGAATAAAAAGTACAAAGAAAAACAGAGACTTAAATTTAAGTGTAGAAAACAGATTGTAGTTGGTGTAGAAAAGCAAAATTATAACGCGGAAAAGAAGAGAAATAAGGCAGGAAATAAGACATGACTCCGAATTTTAAAACTTAAAACTGAAAAGGAACAAAACAGAACTGGCAATTACAATTTAAAGCTAAATTAATAGGAACAAAGTATAAGAAGAAGAAAATAGTGAAGTTTTGAAATGAAAACGTGAATTTAAATTTAAACAATGAACTTTAATATCTCTGAACTGAAGTGTTAGAACTTACATCTCTGAAAAAAGAAATGAAAACAGAATTTAAAATTAATAGAAAACTATTCCTAAACTACAGAAGTCTTGAAAGAGAAGAACAATAACAATAATGAAGAAATGCCGCAAGGTAGATGAAGAAATGCAATAAAAATTGGGAAGACTGAGCTGCTGTAACCAACCTCTTCTCCACACCGTTAAGGGTTCCTACAAAGGCTCAAGAATTTATGTAAGTGGAACAAGGGTTTATGGTTATTAAATGGGAAAGGGTTTGTGTTTAAGGTTTAAATAAATGTTGGTAGGAATAGGGTTTTGGATTTGGAAAATGGATGAGCTTAGGGATTTTAAGAGTAGAGTTAGGGTTCGGGACTAAACACCAAATCTAAGCATTATTCCTTAATTTCCTTGCCATTTTATTCTTGAATTTCCTACAACAAAGACAATTAAATTGGAAATAAATTACATTAAAATTTCAAATTTTAATCAAAATTTGTGTAATAAAATACTTTAAAAATATATATTTTAGAGACATATCACACCCTCAAACTTAATATTTTACTCTTTCTCAAGCAAAATAATCTCAAAACATGTAAGAGATAACGTACACTTGACAGATTTATTCCCCACATACACCTTGGAGAAAGAGTACCATCTAATCTAAGAAAAACCACAATTATTAATCAACATAGAGTTTCCTCTAGTCACATGCTTAAGTCCCAATTAGATTCTTCGTGTGTGTGCAAATATGAATCACATTTCAAGGTATACATATTCGGATGAGATTATGCAAGCATAAAAAGCAAAGTTTAAAGCACGAACAATCTCATAGGTTTACTTTTCACTTCTCTCTTCCCTGATGTAGCCATACTCAATCAAGAATTAATAGGACTTCATTAAGCTTATAATGTAAGGCTAGGGTAAAGGTATGATAAAAGATAATTTAGGCTTAACAACCCCTAATCATGCATTGCACTCTAGTATCTCTATGTTTCACGTTTCAATTAACTCCCCCAAACTTATTTTCTTCTTATTTTGTTTACACTTTATTCTACTTTTGCTTCTTTTTTTTTTCATTTTCATTCTTTTTTTTCTTTTCTTTTTGAAATTTTCTATTTTTTTCTTTCTTTTCTTTCATTTCTTTTTCTTTCTTTATATATATATATATATATATATATATATATATATATATATATATATCCTATCCATCTACCTAAATATGTACATAGCTCATGATATATCCTAGTAAATTACACGCTTTTGGGGTAGTGGATAGGGAAATTTAATTATTTGGCCATAGGAAAGTAACGTGTAGGTGTGTAAACAGAGATAGGCTAGTTTGGTACAAAAGGGTGACTATTGGCAAGTATGTACAAGGTTAGCTTGAAAAGGCTCAAATGATCCAAGGATGGCCTAAATCATTTTTCTAACTAAGCATGGGCTAAAAATTTCACCTCGAGACAAGATTAAACAAATTCTAGGATATGCTCACAACTTCAAGGACAAATACCATCCCATATTCACATAATCCTTCTCTAAACATGATCCATGATCAAGACATAGTGCATAAAGGTGGAAAAACCATAATCTGAACAAGGCAAGTTCAAGAATTCAACTCATGCTTCTCAATAATCATAGTTTTCCAAAGATCAGAATCAATCTCAGTCATAATCTCAATCATGGGGAGATAGGAAATAACCAAATCAAGCGTAATATATCTTAAGGTAAAACATTTAAAGCCCAAAAAAGTTTGAAAATTTTTTGAAATTTTTGAAAAAATTTAACTCCAATTTTATTCCCCCTAAACTTGAAGTGCTCATTGTCCTCAATGTGTAATTGAAACAAGAATTTAGAAAAGATAGAAGGAAACTCTCTTGAATTTTCCATTGAAGCTTAACTGCTTACCCACCAAGTTCCATTACTGCTTCCCCAAACTTAGACTCAAACCAACAAAATAGAAAGAATAAGAAATTAAAGCTACAAAATACAAACACTAAAACTAATAAAAGAAAAAAGCAACTAATTGTGACACCCCGAGGTGCACCTACAGGTCCTTGACCCAGGCCACCGCCCCAGGTGAGTCACTCAACCGTATTGTCCGCTTTGGGGAGCACCCATTAGGCCAGAGACAGAGAAAGTAGGGTTAGTAGTATTCCAGTTGACTGACGATACGAAGCACTGGTGGAAGCCGACCCATACCATATTATTAGCTCAACATCAGGTGGTGACATGGGTGATATTTATAGAGGCTATCGGGTAAATCGCGTAAATTTCTGATTTTACCACTGATTCAATTTATCTGTTGACATAGCTAGGACTTATTTCCATGTAGAATATCATGCTTAAATTAGTAGATTAAAATTCCATTTAGTTTAACCATAATTTACAAAAATTCATCCTGGCTATGTGCTTAATCGTTATTTTTTAATTTGTTGGCACACTTCTCAAAAATAATCTAAACAAGTGATTTTGGGTTTCGAATTCTTACCTTAGGCTTATTGGACTCCCCGAATAATATTAGCCAGGTCTCATATCCATTTGGGTACTGTAGAGCCTGTAGGGCTCCTCATGTTGTACTAGGTTATACCTACGAAATACACAAGAGATGAACAATGGTGAGTATCCCTACATTTACAATAGTACTAGAATACATGACTTCACATTCTCCCCACCTTTGGAAATTTGGTCCTCCAAATTTGATCGAACCAATCACTAGAATAGCTCTACGTACTTCTCCCACATCAGACTTTCTAGTTCCCATGTTGCCTCTTCTTTTGAGTGGTACTGCCAAAGCACTTTCACTAGTGGAATCATCTTAGACCGTAGTACATTATCTTTCCAATCCAAAAACTAAATAGGTCTCTCAACGTAACTCATATCCTCTTTAATTTCCAATGGCTCTTACTAAATTATGTGAGATGGATCTAGATGGTATCTCCTCAACAATGACATGTGGAAGACATTATTTAACCCGGATGACTTTGGAGGTGGTGCTAACCGATAGGTGATGTCTCCCACACGGTCTAAAATCTTAAATGGTCCGTATATCGAGGACTGAGTTTCCCTTTTTTTACCAAATCTCATGATGCCATTCGATGGTGAGACCTTCAGGAATACCGAATCTCCAACCAAGAACTCCAATGGTCAATGTCTAGTATCTGCATATCTCTTCTATTGACTCTGGGCTGTCTTTAGTCTCTCACAAATAAGCTGTACATTTTGAGAAGCTTGTTTTACCAAATCGAGAGCTAATAACTTTCGATCACCCACTTCTTCCCATGCAATAGGTGATCTACACCTTTTACCATACAATGCTTCATATGGTGCCATGCCGATACTGGCCTGATAACTGTTATTATATGGAAACTCTGTTAGCGGTAAGTGATCGTCCTAGGAGCCTTTAAAATCCAATGCACACGATCTCAACATATCCTTAAGCATCTAAATGGTGCACTCGGACTGTCCATCAGTTTGCGGATGGAAAGCGGTGCTGAAATTCAATCGGGATCCCATTGCCTCCTGAAACCTCTCCTAAAAATGTGAAGTGAACCGGGAATCTCTATCCAATGTGATGCTTACTGGAACACCATGTAGTCTCACTATTTCTTGAACATATAAATCGGTTAGGGCACTAAGGGAATCTGTAGATTTAATAGCAAGAAAGTGAGTGGACTTCGTTAACCGATTGACAATCACCCATATCCCATCGTGATTCCTCTGGGTCCTTGGCAAAAGTCAATAGCAATATGTTATCACTTCTACATAGGAATTGATAGAGGTTGTAATAATCCCACAGGCTTCTAGTGCTCAATCTTCACCTGCTGGAACGTGAGACATCTAACAACAAACTCTACGATGTCTTATTTCATCTTAGGCCACCAATACACTCTCCATAAATTATGGTACATCTTAGTATTGGCTGGATGCAAAGTGTACCTGGAAGTGTGGGCCCTTGTAAAAATCAGATGTTTTAGCTGCCAGTCATCGAGAATGTAGATCCTGCCTTTGAACCTCATTATCCCATCATTGCCAATCCCATAATCTGATTGTACACCCATCTGAACCTGATCGACAATCTCTATATAGTGAGTATCACTCCTCTGAGCATCCCTGATTCTGTCCATCATATCCGGCTCAATTCGAAAACTAGTTGTAAACCCATATCTCTCTAAGGAAACACATTAAGACTAAGGCTTGAGAACTGCTCTAGCAAATCATACTCTCAGACCATCATGTAGATACCATCCCGATATGCTTCTAGCTCAAAGCATATGCCACCACATTCACTTTCCCCGAGTGGTAAAGAATCTCATAGTCATAATCCTTTAATAGTTCCATCCATCTGCGTTGTCTCATATTCAACTCCTGCTACGAGAATAAGTATTTCAATCTCTTATGGTTTGTATACACTTGGAATTTCTCCCCGTATAATAGTGCCGCCAAATTTTCAATACAAACACCATTGCGGCTAATTCCAAGTCATGAATCGGATAACTCTTCTCATGCTCCTTTAGTTGCCTAGAACCATAAGCAATTACTCGATCATTCTGCATCAGAACACACCCCAAACCTAATGCACACACATCATTATAAACTGCAAAACCTCCAGATCTGCTGGGAAGGGCAAGAACAAGAGCAGTAGTCAACCTCCTCTTCAACTCTCGGAAGCTATGCTCACATGCATCTATCCACTCAAACTTAACATCCTTACATGTGAGTCACGTCAATGGAGCAGCTAGTCTCGATAACCCCTCGACAAACCGACAGTAGTATTCGACTAGAGCCACAAAACTCTAAACCTCTATCACTGTCTTAGGCCTCTCCCACTGTATAATGGCCTCTATCTTGGACGGATCTACGGACACCCTGTCCTTGGATACCACATGTCCTAGAAAAGTAATATGATCTAGCCAGAACTCACACTTACTGAATTTCGCATTAAGCTTTCGATCTCTATGGGTCTGCAGGACTATGTAGAGATCCTGCTTGGGCTCCTCTTATGACTTGGAGTAAACCTGTATATCATCAATAAATACTATCACAAACTTATCTAGATAGGGTTTAAACACCTCATTCATCAAACCTATGAAAGTTGCAGGGCATTCATCAATCCGAATGGCATCACCAAGAACTCGTAATGTCTGTAGCGAGTCCTGAATGCCGTCTTTGAGACATCAACCTCTTGGATCTTTAATTGATGATACCCTGATCAGAGATCTCTCTTTGAAAACACCTGTGCACCCCTGAGCTGATCGAATAGATCATCAATCCTGGGCAGGGGATACTTATTCTTGATGGTAACCCTATTAAGCAATCTGTAGTTAATACACATTCTCAAGCTACCATCCTTCTTCTAGACGAATAATAGTGGAGAATCCCACGGAAACACACTAAGCTAAATAAAACCTTTATCCAGTAACTCCTAAAGCTACTTCTTAAGTTCCTTCAACTCCATTAATGACATCAGATAAAGGGGCTTAGATATGGGCTCCATACCAAGTACCAAGTCAATGGTGAACTCGATCTCCCGATCTAGTGGTAACCTTGGTAGATCCTCCAAAAATTCGTCCGAGAAATCCCTAACCATAGGATCTCGACAGCTCTGGACATTTCTTTTCTACGTCCTCCACATAAGCAACATAACCTTCAATCACATCACAAATACACTCAAACAATTTTAGTAACAGAAATTCACTTTTATTACTTATCTAACAATTTTACAGTATATTTTTTGAGATAAGAGACGATGATAAACTTAATATAACAATCTAGACTCACATAATTTGTAGCTAACCAATCCATTCCTAGGATTACGTCAAAATCAAATATATTCATCAAAATTAGGTTAGCTGTCATTTCCTTCTCTCCTACTGTCACTTTACAGTTTCTATACACCACGTCCATCATCTCTGAATCCTTGAAAGGTGTACTAATATGCAAAGTATACCCCAAGGGTTCAAGTTCTACTAGTATTTTACTAGCACAAGAAGGTGACAAAAAGGAATGTGTAGAACCAAGATCAAATAAAGCAAGTACCAAAATATCAAAAATGTAAATCTTACCCTTAATAAGATCTGTAGAAGCGTCAGTAGCCTCCTGATCTAACGCGAACACCAATCCCTGTGTTACAGCCTTTCTGCCTTTCTCTGCTGCTGTCTCACGTCTTCGTTGTGAAGGTGTCCTCTTAGCTGTCTTAGTCTGTATTAGGGCTGCTAGAGGTGGTACTACAGATGGAGTAGTGGATGCAGCTGCCTCTTTCAACATCAGGCAATCCTTCACTAAGTGCCCCTTCTATTCGCATATGAAGCAAGCCCTAAAAAACACGTAGTATGGTTGAGTACCATGCGACCTCCCACACAATGTACACCTGACCACTGTACCTTGTTGAGTAGTGCTGGGGCTAGTAGTAAGTGTAGTAGTAGTAGATCGAATTGATCTCCCCTAAAAAATCTAAAAACCCAATGTCCTGGCCTTTTTAGGCTGCCATCTACCGAATTTGTCATCAGAAGCCCTCTTCGCCTTCTCCTTACCTTTAACTTTACCCTTAGCTCCATTTTTGTATGAAACTGCTCATAATCCCGCTCACACAACTGAGTTCATCGAACTGCTTCATCATAAGTCCTGATGTCGAATGGGACTAATCTAGTCCGGATAGAGGGTCTCAACCCAACCATAAACCTATTGATTTTATGCTTCTCACTCACTCGAGTCTGCGGATCAAACTTGCTCAAAGTGGTGAATCGAGACTCATATTGGTCTACAAATTCTCCCCTAAACTAACTCTAAGAACTCCTGCTATAATTTCTTCTGTGCTGTGTCCGGGATGTACTGTCTACGGAAAGCCTCTATAAATATTGCCGATGTCACCACCTGATGCTAAGCTAATAATATGGTTTGGGTCGACTTCCATCAATGCTTCGCATCTAACCCTCTTTCTTTGTCTCTGAGCACCGTATATATCACAACAATTTCTCTATGGCATTTACCTACTACTCAGCCACCAACGGATTCTTATCACCCTTAAAATTCAGAGGATTCAACTTCTTAAACTGCCGTACTAAAATCACATACAATAATACTCCAAATCTCGCGGCTATTTAGCTAGTGGCTGCAGTGCTGCCTGCTGCTGGATTGCAGGTTGTGGCTTGGGAGGTGCTGGTGCTTGTGCTGGCTGAGGTGGGGGTAGTGCTACTGGAGCTGCTACTACTCTCTCTCTCAGCTCGATTAACAGCTCGATTCGCATTATACATAGCGATAAAGTCATCTAACATCCGTTCTAACCTATTAATTTTGGTGTTCAAGCTCTTGGGTTACGGAGGGAGTGTGGGTTCTAGGGCAGGCTCCAGTGTTAGCTCCAGAATCGGCTTTGCCCTACCGCATCCTTAACCTTGTCGGGTACCCCCTATGTCCACTTATTTCTGCACAGTGCAGACATCCAAATCAATTTTCAGTTACCTAGATCATTTATACATTCAGACTATACAATATTATAAGGGATGTACTCCGATACATAAAGACACCGTCAGATATCAGACCAACCTCACTCTGATATCAATTTAACTGTCACATTTCGTAGTATATAATAAATATTTCATTTCACACACACAGTAAATGGTTGGGCTGTCTGCGATGTCTTTATTTCACACTTGCTTTAAACAGTAATTATTTACAAAGGTAAATTTTTTTAATTCGCAAGATAAAATATTCACATAAACAGTATTCTTACATTATTTACATCCCCTGAATATTATTTATAACCAGTAGTACTATACAAATACGTCTGAACATATAAAAGAAAATAATTATACCTCCAAGATCCACTAATAGTTGCCTCAGGGTAACAAAACCTAGCCAAAATCCTCGAAACAGTATATAAATCAGTCACTACAAGTAATATGTAAAGTGAAAAATAAGGGGTGAGCTAACGTGCTCAGTAAGAAAATCGTATGTAAAGACTAGTGCTATGAAATCTACATGCACTATAAAACATTTTAATTCCTAATAGTGCACTAAGATACAAATCGAAAAGGACACTATAGTCGACTAGGAAACCGGATGGAGTATGGGAGGTATTTTAGAATATCTATCATGTCCCGGCTCTTAGAAGCGACTATAGGGAGTAATCAATTAAATTGATATTGAAACAATATGAAATACTATCGAAATTCCATAGCAAAATAATTTAGTAAATCAACAAATATTTCTTTTCCATAATAATACTCATTTCAATATTGATAAACACAATACGTAAGCAGTTCTATAAACAGTAGGTATAAAGCTCAATATCAGTAAATAATTCAGTACCAGCAAACATTTCGGTAAACATTATAGTAAACAGTCACAGTATAGTGGAGACCAGGCAACACCCAAGGTATATCATGCTATAATAATATCTCAAAAAGGGAGAAATAATAACACGTGAGACATATGACCATAGTCTCTAGGGTCCTCAGTGTGCATTGATCAGGTGACACTGAGACGCTGATAATAAGATTAGTATCTATCAGCAACAGTACTGTAACAGTAACACATGACACGTGAGCATGATACGGGCCTAACAGTCTCAAAGCAATGTATATATAGTAAAAACACCATTTACGAAATCAATTTCACTATTAGTATCTTCAATCAGTCCATAAAGAAATATATTGAAAATATATTTAGTTTATGAATAAAAATTCATAAAATATTCACACTCACTATTCTTTCTTGAATATGTTCTATTTATCTGTAGAACAATAATAAGCATATGTTGATACTTTCACGTAATTAAAATTTATTAACATGAATATTTAAATATTATTTTTCTATAAATCATCATTTTATGAAAAATATTAAATCAAGTGCCAAATGTTATGAGATTCACTTAAATCATGCACTAGAATATTTCATAATATTTTTATAAAATTTTCTAAGAAATTTCAGCAGCATAACAACTGCTATTAGCCGAGGCTTCCTGCACTTAAACACAGTTCAATAAAACCAGCCAAAAGCCACAATTTCCACTATTCCAAGGAAATTGAGTTCCAAAATAATTTCATAAAATTAATTTCACTTAAATCATGCTTTCACAGTATCCCTACAGCTTACATACTCATCCCTTACCTGTCTATTCCAATCGATACCACTGATAGCACCACACATGAATTAACACTCCTGGGCTGCAAAACATTATACTAACAATATTAATTCACCTCACTTAATTTTTATATACATTTTTTCTTCACTAAACGCAGCCCACATTGTCTACAGAAAATATTAAGTCAGTCTAAATTACACCGATGCTAAAACATAACTTCGCCTACACAACTCTGATTTTAATTTTGATTATACCGATAGATTCCTTGTAATTTTTACAGTATTATGGCACCTCAAATTCATCAAATGGAGCACAAAAGCCCCTTGCCCTTACAATGGTCGAATGGTACATGTGGCCAAATTCATGAGTTTTCAACAATTTCTACATTCATCTAGGTTCATTTTCATGCATCAAACAACATGAATTCCTACACTTCCATCATTGGCCAAAAACCCCAAGAAGAGATTTAGAGAAATTCAACTCAATCCAACATCAAAACCATGCTTAATACACTTGAATTTATCATTAACTACCATTAGAATTGAAAGAAACTACAAGCATGATTTTACCTCTTCTTGGCCGAATGGCATAGTGCTCTTTTCCTCTTGATTTTGTCACTCTTCTAATGATCTATGGATATGGGTTTGTAGAGCTTGAAGAGAAGAACAATTTTTTAGAAGAGATTTTCTTGATTTAAGTTTGATTTAATGTGTTTTAGTTGAAATTTTAAGTTTTCTAAGCTTTGGCTATGGAGTTTGTGGGAAGAGAGGTTGATGATGATGATATGGCCAGCCAAGGGAGTGTGTAGAAAATTTTAGAAGCTACCCAAACAGTAAAATGACCATTTGCCCTTGGTTATGAGATTTTTGAACAAAAATGCCCTTAAGCTTTTGTAATTTTTATAACTATGTAATTTAACTCCAAAAATTCATATTTCATCACTAAATATTATTATTGGGCATATTTTAATGAATAATGCAAGTTTCATTGAGGTTTGATCTACCGTAAAGGTAAAATTACGAAATTACCCCTATCAGGTAAATTGCGTAAATTTCTAATTCTACCACTGATTCAATTTATCTGTTGACATAGCCTAGGACTTATTTCCATGTAGAATATCATGCTTAAATTAGTAGATAAAATTCTATTTAGTTTAACTACAATTTAAAAAATTCATCCGGGCTATGTCCTTAATCATCATTTTCTAATTTGTTGGCACACTTCCCAAAATAATCTAAATAAGTGATTTTGGGTTCCAGATTCTTACCTTAGGCTTATTGGACTCCTCAAATAATATTAGTCCGGTCTCACATCCATCCGGGTATTGTAGAGCCTATGGGGCCTACCATGCTGTACTAGGTTATACTTGCAAAATACACAGGAAATGAACAGCGATGAGTATCCCGACATATACAACAATACCAGAATACATGACTCTCACATTCCCAAGCCACTCAATTCAATTTAATCCATTGGTTATTTTTATTTGTGTGACCCTTCAGGTTTCTAACATGTTGATAATGAATTGAACCAATACTCATAGATCAAGATAGGTATTTAGCAATATATTATAACCACCCAAATGTTAGAAAATCAAAGTGGTTTGACTTGACCTATTCAATGTATAGTATATAAGTGTAATTCGGTTCTTTTATCATAATATCTTAGAATTACATAAAGTTTGGTGTAGTGTTTACTTCATCATAATCCAAAGACAAATCTAGAGACTCAATCATCAAAATTTGAGCTTTCAAAGTCAAGACCAAATTGATAATGTAGACTTATTTTTGATCCCCTTATCTAAATTACTATTATGCTACCAATATTCTTGACCTGAATTAATTTGTTCATCCAGAAAATCCAAAGAAATTACGAATGTTGAGAAAAGCCAAAATATTCCTCCGTTAGTCCATAAAGAGACGCCCATTCTTCGGTCAGTACGTTAGCAATGCGTCTTCATGACTCGAAAGAACTGTTCAGTTTTCCCACTCTGCTTAGTTGGTTCCGACAAAATTGCCAATTTGGCCTTTTGGTCAACGCCTTTATTCGGTGGCTGACGATTGCTGTTGAAAAATTTCCCCTTTTCTCGACAGAACAACACTTTTTTGTAATAGCTCGTCAAAATATTAAGTATTTCATAAAAGAAAAGCATAGTAAATTATATATGAAAGCATGCATCTTTGTTTTAGTTCACTTAGTTCATCCTCAATCTTTTTCAAACTCATTTTCAAATTCCAATTGTGAACTTTTGAAAAAAAAAATGGTAAACGACAAAGCTTTTGGAAAATTTGGATTCTATAAGAAAAGTTGTATTCTCAAACCAAATTGGTCAAATTTATGATTATTATATAAGGACATCCTCAATTTTCTCCTTTTATGTTTGAAATTATAATTTTTATATTGTAACTTCAGAGAAAAGTAATTGAATAGATGGCGCATAAGTGTGAAAATAAATGAGTTATATTAGTAATCTCCTTTTCATTTGTAAGCTGATTTATTAAATGATGCGCCCAGATCAAGGAAAAGAGAAACATGGGAATAATGCCAGTGTGTATAAATTTTTTTTATGAGAACTAATATTTTTAACTAGTATACAATTGGACATATAATTCACACATTTTTTAGACTTAAACCTGATTTTTTTTTGTTTGCTCGTCAAGATCTCGACATTTTTTTTTGTCACTAGATCAAAGCCTCGTTAGCGTATATATAAATATTTAAAACTTTAAAAGTTATAATTTATTTTATGTATTTTATTGGAACGATATATATGATAATTATTTTATACCGTCAACGGAGCTTTTTATTTTATAAGCAGAATTAAGATGATAACACATATATTTTAAAATATTAAGAAAATAAAAAATAAATAAGATAATATATGTCATCATCTTCACCTTAACTCTATTAGTGGTGTATAAAATAATTAACTGTGTGTATATAAATATATATATATATATATATATTTATATTTATATTTATATTTATATATTAGTGTCTAGAAAAACGGAATTGTCCGCGAGGATCTGCCCCTTATCTAGAGACCATTGAATTCAACCATGAAGCCTTTTCTAATTTTCCGGTGTTCCTTGACAAAAACCCCTTTTTAATTATTTAATATTTTCCCCCACCTTTATTTTAATTTTTGAAAATTTTTTACTTCATCAATTTTAGCACAACATTTCTTTCTTTTTCATTTCTTCTATTTTTGAATTTCTCTAACAATCTTTTTTATATTATATGATTTAATAATCATCATGCCTTCGATGTCATCATCAAATCTTAAATTCAAATGAGTGGAAGAAGAACAAGAGAAAGAAAGTTTCTTTCCATCAAAGGCGACGGTCCAAAAAGGGAAGTATAAGTAAATCAAAGAGGATATTATATAAAGTTAATTTGATCCCTCTCCATGGGTAATGAAAATTTCAATTAGTGCCCCTATTTTTCATATTTTTTGATTCACATGCACCAAATGTGAATAAGTTAATTTTTTATAATGTCAAATAAGTAATTTCATTCCTGATCAACCATGCAAGTCAAGTCTAAAATTTCAACTTTGTAGAATATACTTGGTCACTTATTTGATACGATCGAAACTATCAACTACATATTCTACATAAAAAAAAGGTAAAAACTGCATCTTAAAGTATGGATGGTAAAGGAAAATTTTTCATTGAAATTGTTAACGTTATTTAATCAGCTTAAAAGTTTGAGATATAAAAATATATTATTGGAGTCAAGAATGGATTTGTAAAAGAATAGACATAGTGTCGCAAGCATAATTGAAATATATATATATATATATATATATATATATATATATATATATGCGCATACAAATTAAAAAATCAGACATATTTAATTTGTGCTCTATTGATGCACATGAATATCTTATATTTTATGTTATACAATTTAATTACACTTTTAACACTTGCCTTAAAGCAGAATTGTATGCTATCCGATTCAAAATCAGTTGAGTTTGAATGTTGTATCTCCACATAAAAAGAAATTCCATTTAATTAACTCTGTTGTTCACAGAAATCTCATCAATTTAAGCTGAAAATTGATGATTGAAATCAATTTTTGACTTTTAACCTCATTATTAAGAGGAACAATGACAAAAAAAGGGGCTGCAAATAAATATATGATTAATTACAAAAAAAATGCGTAAATTAAATAATAAAAACAATAATAAAACAAATGCAATCCGATCTTTTCTATCGTTTTTCTTGTATCTTTGTTTTAGAAATTTTTTAGATAAAACATGAGATTTCATTAAATAGATTTGGATTACAAATCAAACCAGGAAGAGAATTCAACAACACTTATTGAGATCCTACTTGACATTCTTATCTTGCCAAATCATGCACAAGTTTGTTTGCATCCCTACAAACATGACTAAAAACTAGAGGTGGTAAAAGTTGACCCCAATTAACCCGAATCCAAACCGGACTGATCCTATTTGACAAAAAAGTCAACAACCCAAATCCAACAAATCCGAATCCGAATTGATCCAAAATCAAATTTATCTGAATTCACATTGATACAAACCTGACCTAATCCAAATCGAATTGATCCAAAACCAAGTTCATCTGAATTTAGATTAACCCAAACCTGAATTGATCCGAACCCAAATTGACCAGAATCCAAATTAACCCAAATCTGAAAAGATTTAAACTTAAATTTAATATTATCAATAAATATTTAAATATTAAAATTAATTATCAAAGTATTTTAATATACTAAAAATATAATTTTTTTTCAATAATATGAGTGTTATATATATATATATATATATTAATCTAGTAAACTTAAATATTCACTTTTATATTATATTCATTTGAACCTAATGAATAATTATTTAATGCCTAATCTATAATAGAGTACAAAAGCTATATCACCTACACTTAATATTTCCAATTATTCTATAAAAAATCAAGATAAATTAAAGAGATATATAGTACTATTTTATGATATTTAGTAGGGATTATTAATTCACTTTTATTCATAAAATTATTAATTATTATAGATAATAAAAATAAAATAAAAAATATAATTAATTTATGAATATTGGTAAATGTATTATAAAGAAAACTATCCTATAGATTATTAAATATTTTGATTTTTCAATCCCAATTGTACAATTGGTCATGTAAGAAGAAAATTTTATTTTCACGAGTTTTGTAATTCTTAGAAATATGGTTTCAGTTGATTTTCATACTAGATAAATCACATCGAGATGACCAAGGCTTAATTCAATAAACCTGTCCAATTGACCCGAATCCAAGTCCGACCAACTCGAATTGACTAAAATATTCAACGACCTAAACCCGATCTAATCTGAACCTGAATAATTTGAGCCCAAATTGATCCGAATTCAAATTGATCCAAACCCGACCTTATCTGAACCAGAAATGATCTCGAACTTGAAATAGATTGATTTTTTCTTGACTCAAACCAGAACTGATCCGAACTTGAAATGATCCGATTTTTCCTTAACTTAAAATGATCCAACCCAAACCTGATCCGATCTGTCCATTTGTCACTTCTACTAAAAACACAATTATCAAAGCTCCTAGCTAGATCTTGGATACTAATAACTAAATTTCCTCCTTCCTAATAAGACGGTTTCTTTTTGTTAATTTCACTAATAGCCATTAAGGAATCACTTTCAAACAACTCTTAATTTAAATCAATGTCCAAAGCCACCACAAATCCCCATAACATAGCAAATATTTAAGCATTTAAGTAAATAATACTGCAAGAAAAAAAGCTCATAAACTATATTTAAAAAGTGTAGTCTAAGCCAAAAGACTACTTTTTTAACGGTGGTCTATTATGACGTAGTGTTTTCTTAAGTAGCACAATCTATGGTTATTGAAATGCAGTATAATATATAAATATGGATTACATTTTAGGAAGAAATAGTCGTCAAAGTTATAGAAAATATATTATGCTTTAAATTTTAACGCATGCAAAATAAACTACTTTATTAAGTTATTTAAAATTTTTGATTTATTTGAAAATAAAATCAATATCCATACACTAATTTCAAGTATAAGACTATGCATATGGGTTAAACTTTGGTATTTTATTGTCATTAAACAAAATATTACAAGATATATAAATATGATAGATTTTTTTTCCTATAATGAGCATAGTGCTAAAGCTTTTTCCTTTGCCAGTCCCTTGATCCATTAACAACTTAGTTTGTATCACCTTTGTTTGTCATTTTACTTGAACGAGTAGGCTGTTAAATTAATGGACCAAGTTTTCAGTGGTAATAGATGCATTATACTAGGCAAGATATTCATCATATAACATTGCATATATGTATCTAATTCGCTTTATGAACGCATCATTGTTATTCAATGGTTTTCTGTCTAGTTGAGGTGTAAAAATTAGGAACTAGTGAGTTAAAAGCGATGCAAACTATGATATTAATAGATCTTGATCATCATGTGTGAGAGCATTTTATGCAAAAGAAATTTTGAATGACTTCAAGAATGTATTGAAGTTTATCACAATTTGATTATGATAAAATTCAAAACTTTCTTGAAGGCATTCAACATTTCTTATATATGCACAAATACTCTTGTAAATAATCAAGATCAAGTTAAACATCTTAACTTGTATCACCTTAAATCATAGTTTCTAATTTTTTTACAAACCAATCAAACAAAATATCATTAAACGACAATGTTGTATTTCAAAAGTGAATTAGATACACATAAACAATGTAATATGATAAATAACTTGCCTAGTATAATGCATCCATTTCATTGAGAACTTGGTCCACTAAAATGAATAAAAAAGTAAATGGAAACAAATAAGAAAATAACATGGACAAGTTGATTTTTATTTGGTTCAATTCCCCGATCAAAAATTGTATGCCCAATCCAAATGACCAACAAAGCCCAAAAGCAAATTTGAGTCCAAAAAATAACGAAGCTCAAAAATAAAATTAAGATCCAATCTGAAATTTCAAGGTCCAGTTAAAACTTCGAGACCCAAATAAAAATCTGAAGAGGCAAAAGGACATCTTTTTTTTTACAAAACAAAAACGATTAATGATTAATGATTCAAGAATCCAAAAACGATTCAGTTTTAACAAAACGATTAATTTAATAATTGAACTCAACTTAATAACAATCATTTCGAAATCAAACTTGTATAAAAATTTCGGACACAATAAGATGTCTAAATGCCTCATAGTAAAACAAAAGAAAATTGTTCTTGATATTTTACTTTTTTACAAATCTATGTAACATCCACATCTACTCGGAGACATTAGTTTTGGAGAATAAATATTGCGAGTCAAATTAACAACACTCTTAGAAAATATACTATATTATATATATCTTGCTATGTGGTTTTCATTAAACAAACTCTAATTACATCAAAGAGGAGCTTTATTAGGCTTTAATAGTGAGGTAACAAATTCCATACTACAACATTTTGGAATTTACTGTGGACGTTGGACAATTTGTACTCTCTTCGTTTCCATAATTTCACATTTGAGACAATGGCAAGAACAAAGCAACTGAAGGATTTGAGAGTATAAATCACCCTTCAATTTATTGGTAAACACCGAAATTTGACAATTGATGAAACATCTTAGAAGTATAATTATATCTGTTCCGATCAAGCAGAATTAATTTTTGCAAAATCAAGCGACTTCTTGCCATCGTGAGCATTTCCAAAAAAATGCTTCATGTAATCAGCAAGCACAAACTCTCTGTAAAGAGCAATTCCATCTTTCTCTACCACCTGTGGCAAAGGTGCAATCTTCTCTGTTGGTTTCGGAATTGTGAATATTGGTATTGACACCCTTGATTTGGTACTTGTGGTACGAACTCTGTGCTCTGCACTTTTGTACTTTCCGTTGCTTAAAATCTGCACTCAGAACACAAATTAGAAACGTGCAATCGCGTTTAGAGTGTGGTTTGTTTGAATCTTCAACTTTTTTTTTAATGTAACCACAAGTTTATTCGTCTGTTTTACTCTCTAAGATTAATCCTATTCGAGATTGAAGTGGTTAACGATAAAACTTTCTTAATAGTGATGAGTTAAGATTCGAACTATATCCAAATGCCTGTAACAGAAGTCTATTTTCATTTTTTCCAACCAATTGTTGGTTGAATTTTCAACTTGTTTCACATTACAAGTTTTTAATTGAAGCAAAAAGGGTCTCAAACTCTTAAATCTAAATCAAACATTTTATATGTACCTGTAACATGTCTCCAACATTTATAACCAGGGCACCAGGAGTAGGAGGGATCTCTATCCACTCTCCCTTCTTTCCAAAATCTCCATCTTCTTCGATTTTTACATATAAACCACCAATTCCATCTTGTAATAAGACGGTAAGAGTGCCCATATCAGAGTGACGCCCTACGCCTATAGTAAGACCTGGATTAGGACATGTTGGATAAAAGTTCATATTAACCATTTTCTTCTCCAGAAATGTATCAATCTTTGGGTCCTCTGGTTTCACCCCGAAATTTCCCAACAAAACTTCAAGCAATTTTCTCACCATGCGAATCGATGTCCTCAAGTACTCAAGTGCCACTTCCCTACAAAGCAAAAAACAAGTAAAAGAATCAAAATTGGTGTTGATAAACAAAATATCTATATAATTCTAAAGAGCAGTAATGAAAGACGGATATTTAGGATTAAAGGTTCATGCAAAAGCAAAACACTTTGTATCTCACCGGCACTCTACAGGCCAATGTTCAAGCGCTTCAGCATCATTAGTGTATTGCATGCTGATATAATCTTTCCATTCCAATGCCTTCTCTTTCTCCGGCACAAAGCTCGTCCCATACTTCACTAATGGAGTTGGACTAACTTCGGTACGATAAACAGCCTTCCTTTCAGGAGACAGGCTGAAGAAGTTATGCGCAGTGTCCTTAAGGGACTCAAGTAGATCAACAGGCACTCCATGGTTGACAACTTGGAAGAAGCCGAGAGTCTCAGCAGCTCTAACAATTTCCTTGGCCACTTCATCATGGTCAGGGCCATCTAGCCTCGACAAATCAATCGGTGGCTGCCCATGTCTCCTTGCTTTTTCCTTGTCTATTCGCTCTTGAGGTGGTTGCAGGTAAGCCTGAGGCACCTTCGATAAGCCTAAATCCACCATGCCTTTGACACCATTGCCATCTCGGACAACAAAGTTATAAAGGGAGCTGACATCGTCAAAACTAGGAGCCATGGTGAGTATAAAGAAAAGGGCTGTGCTTGTTGAAGGTGAAGAAGGTTTATCTGATAAAAGTTGATCGGTGACTAGACCAGAGAGAAGGGTCGCCGCTATAAATAGTGGAGAAATGGTTGAAATTTCTTCATGAACTAATAATTAAAAATTATATAAATTGCTATGACGTTGAGGAATTGATCTGAAATTTTCAGCAAGACAAGATACAGGGCGTTTAAAAGATAGGACGGCAAAAGTTTTGCCTTCGATTTTTTGTTACGCAATCATTACGAAAGATCGAACAACATATTAAAACTAAGGAAGGATGTTTGGGTTCAGCAATTTAGAATTGTCAAGACAATATTATAATATATATTCACCAACCCTTATGACTTCTCAGATTTTCAAGCCACCTGAAATAATTAATTTGCATATTGATCAAAATGAAAGTTCAGGTGCAAATTTGTTTCTAATTTATTTAAAATTGAAATTAATATGAAATTTGAGCATTTAACTCTATAATAATAATAATAATAATAGTTGAAGTATCGAATTTTGGCATTCATATTGTTCTAAACACAAGGTACACAGACTAGTTCAATTTATGAGATGAATAAATATTTTTTTTGTTGATTGACTTTTTTTTGTCAGGTTGATCTTTCATCTTCGTGAGAATATTCTTAAAATAAAACCTTAAATTCATTGGCCGATGATAGTTTACTCATAAATCTGGCTTGACAGAAAGTCAAGAGAAAACAACCGAACTATAAAATATATTTAAAAATAAATTCTAACATAATTAATGACCAAGTAGAGAAAAAGACATGCCTGTGGTTTTCAGCCCTCCACTTGCAGTAACAACTATGCCTAAAGTCCATGGTTTTCGGATTACATTCAAAGACTGTGACGAATGGTCGATGAAAATATACTATGATAAGGATAAAGACCGAAAGAGATTTGAAACACAATTCTTAAATATAGGACTTCAAATATCATAGCATACCGCTCGTCTACGATATTATTGCATTAAAAGATTTTTTTTATTCGTACAAGAAAAGTTATCGAATCCGATTTTGAATTTAACCTCTTTTTTATAAAAAAAAAAAAAGGTCAAAGAAGGTTTTTTAAACTCAAAGTCTAGACATGTTGCAGACTTTAACGAGAATTTATATTGAACTTATAGATTGCTTATTAAAAAGGATTATTAACAATAAGAGAGAAATTTAAACTTTAGTGAATAATCTTAAAAAAAAAAAACAATTGTTAGGAAAAATCTATACGATCTATTTTGCACACACTTATACTCGAGAAAAAATTGGATTTAAGTGGACTGTTATGATATTTTACTGTTAGAGATTTAGTTGATCTTTTTTCTTTATCTTGTCTCTGATCAAAAGATTTTAAGTTTTTTTAGATTTTTGAAAATAAAATATAATTTTTTTGAACTAATATAATTTTGAATCTTTTGTATGTGCAAAAATAATTTTTACTTTTTTTTTATGAGTTTCAACTTTCATGTATTTTTTTAAATTTTATTCTTAAATTTATTCAGAAACACATTATTCTTTTTATCAAAGACATGCTTCTAGGTGTACTTATGAGCTCTATAAATTTATATCTTTAAAATGAAATGAAAATAGGTAAATTTCACTAAATCTTTAAAATTTAATCATAATTCAATTTTAGCCTATTAGTTTTGAAAATGAACACTTTCCCATAAAATCACAAATGATCTTAACATATATTAATTAATTATTAAACTTTGAATTAATAATATCATATTTTCAAGTATTAACAATGGGCCCCGCACTCTCGGTCACCTTAGGTCGACGAGGCCCACAACCCCCACCACCTTGAGTCAATGAGGTCGTACTTTTGATCACCTTGGGCTGATGGGCCTGTACTTCTAGCCAACTCAAGCGATAGGGCCCAAACTCTAGAGGCAAAGCCCAGACCAAGAATTGTTGGACAAGCTTTTGCTACAATGTTTTTATCCAATTCCACTTTAGTGTTGGTGAAGTTTAAATACATGTGGCAATAATCATTTTTTCCACTTAATAGCTTAGTAGCATACTTAAATAGCTTTAAAACCTTTTTTAATTGTCTTTCTCCTATGGTTTTTGTGCTTAGTATTTTGTCAAGCACATGGGATCAAAAACAAGCAAGAGCACATTATATCCCATCTACCAAGGGCAACGAAATTGATTAGAATGATACCGTTAATATTATAAAACAACATGTGGTCAAGCCACGGCCTATTAAAGATATGGAAAAGCTATATTCAATCAGAAAAATGACAGGGCCATATATTTTTTGCATGATAATTCATATGTTCATTTTAAGATTTTATGTCCTGAATTCGTAATTATGATTGACAATATTTAAATTTTATATGGCAGGAATGCGAAATTCAATGGCTTGAAGCGAAAAATGTACAAGGTAAGCCAAACACAAAAAGAAAAAGGCCTGAAGCGAAAAGTGCATGAAGTAAGTCATGCATGAAGAAAAAAGTGCAAGGGCATTTAAGAGAAAAATGCACAAGGTAAGCCACACACTTAAAGAAAAAGGTTTGAAATGAAAAATGCACGAAGTAGGCTACCCATGGACTTGAAGTGAAAAGTGTGCAAAGTAAGTCATACGTGAAGACAAAAGTGCAAGGGCTTAAAGCAAAAAATACACGAGGTAAGGCACGCACTTAAAGAAAAAGTCCCTAAGTGAAAATGCGCAAGACGGGCAATAAAAAAGTCCTTAATCAAAAAACACATAAGACAGGCAACAAAAAAGTTCCTAAGCAAAAAATGAGCGAGATGGGCAACATATTGACTTGAAGCAAAAAATGCGTGAGATAAGCTGTGAATGAAATAAAAGTCCTTAAGCGAAAAATGTGTGAGACGAGCAACAAAAAGGCCCCTAAGAGAAAAATGCGTAAAGATGGGCAACAAAAAAAGTCCCTAAATGACAAATGTGCGAGACAAGCAACAAAAAAGTTCTTAAGCGGAAAATGCGCAAGGTAAGCCGTGAATGAAATAAATGTCCTTATGCAAAAATGTGCGAGATGGGCAACACTTGGGCTTGAAGCGAAAAATACGTGAGGTAAGCCGTGAATCAAATAAAAATCCCTAAGTGAAAAATGTGCGAGATCGACAACACATAAATAAAGTAAAGGGCTTAAAGCGAAAAAATGCGTGAGTAAGCCAGACATGAGAATTCATGAGCTTAAAATGAAAAATGCATGAGTAAGCCACACATGAGAAATTTAAAAGCTTGAAGAGAAAAATAAACAACATAAGCCATGCATGTAAAAGACAAGAAAGTGTACAGGCTTGAAGTAAAAAATACATGACGCAAGCCACTTACGTGAAATGTAAGGACTTGAAGTAAAAAATGCGTGAGGTAAGTCTAATTGTTACGTAAGATGAGTTTAAATAAGTACAAGGTAAATGTGTAGTCGTCGAAGAATTCTTTATAACAAACTGAGCTCTTTCACAAAGAACTGGGGAACACATACTGCATACATACAGATTAAAGGATGAAAATAAAGCAAGAAAGTGGAATTTTTCATTCATTTAACTCTAGAATTGTACAATAAGTGTCTTCTAGATTGACCTCTGCAATAAGAGAAGTATTGGTACTAACAGGCACTTAGGCATTTGTGTCCTAAGACACTATAATGTCAGGAGTTTGATCCTTAGAAAGGTTAGCCTTTGGATTATCTAAATCATCTCCGTCTAAGTCTGTGAGAACCTCGACCACTTTAGGTCAACAAAAAGGCTCCTAAGCGCTGGTGAGATCAGATAGATCTTTATAAGCGCACATCTTCAGAAAAAGTTCCAAACCCTAAACATCTGGATCAAGTTTTGACCAAGCAGGAGGATGCCAGGTACAAACCATATTTGATAAAACCAATTAAGAATATGAGCCTTCTTTTGTGGCACATCTTGGAAAGATGATGCTCTCTTACGGCCTTAACCGGGATTTGGTCTTGTTCCTCTTGGCTAAGAGAAGGCTTTGGTGGCTCTGCAATCTTGGTAATTTCTCCTTATAGCTCTTTGTTTTAGTTAGCTAGGACCTTGACTTCACAGAAAAGAGTGGTATACTCCACCTAAAGAGCATTCAGCTCAATTGAATTAGAGGGAAATACATCCCGATAGTGCTTTGAAGAGGCAGTCTTGGCCTTTTTCATCTCAAAATCGTCTTTAAGATGAAGTAACCCCAAGTCTTTTATGACGTCATTATCATTGACCCTTGGGCAAAGCAAAAAAAAATTTATTATGCCATGTGAATGACACTCCCTCCATCTATTACGAAGTAATAAGTGTTAAGAGAAGCGATTTTGGAAGCACAGGCACGTCTCTAATTGACAGCTCTCCAAATAGTTGCCTCCTACCTTTCATGAGGAGTTTGGATATATTGCATTCAGCCTAATTCTGCTTATGCAACTCTTCTAATTCCTCTTGTTGATTGCGACCTATCAATGGTGATTCACGAGGGAGAGACTTTCCCCTTCCACAGTTAGGAGATCAAGAGGAACTAAATCCATCATAATGAGCATGAGAAGAGTACGAGCTCGAGTGTTTTCTTTAACCACTATTTTGAAGCGAACTCGTCTTCTAAGGATGAGGAATTTCAACTCGAGAAGTAGAGAAGCTTTCATTATCCTTCATCCTACAAAAAGCACGCATAATACTTTGGGTTAATGGACCATCGTGCTCTAAAAGAGGACTAATGAGAGCGTGAAAAGAATTTGTGAAAGCATCTACCATGTTTCAACCAACAGATAGGATATTCACTTTGGTGAAGAGAGTAAATAAATTAGTCCCTCTTCTAGAACATAACCAGTCAATTTGCTGACCATACAATCTCTTTAAGATCGAGAAAATCCGATATTTAGATGATTTCCTCCCACGAATACCGCATTAGGTAGCAATGTCTAGACCTTCTGGGATTTCAACGAAGAACTAATCAGATTCATATCTATGATGTTTGCTTAGAAGCTCTCTAAAAAATCTATTTTTAAATCCTTTTTCAGATGCCCTCTTGATAAAATAAGATGCTGACTCAGAGAATCCATGGACTTTGAAATAGGCACTTAACCGCCCGGCATGACTCCATTCCTATTACAAACTATGGTGAAGCCCACCAGTTGAGCCCACGAGTGAAGATGAAAGTCTCTTGCAATAATTCCAAAAAAGTGGGTATCAATAGAATCTGAAAGTCTATGAACCCATAATGATTTTAATTAAAAAAAACCTATATACTCTTCCATTGGGTCTACCATGTCAAAGAGTGGAGAGTAATTGATGAGAGTCATACTAAGAGTCATTGGCCTTTTTATTAGTTAGACTGAAGGTCATTGGGCCTAAAGGTAGATTAGGCCTAAGAGCAAAGGTGACTCAAGAAAACCATGGAAGATCCATTAAGTGACCATTGAAGTTGTGGATCTTAAAGGTAATTACGTGCCAAATAACTTCTATAAATAGGTCATAGGTATTATCTTTATTCTTTAAGCTGTATTTGCTTACTGAAATCCTGCCAAAACCCTGTCTGACTTAAGTATTAGAGTGCGTGCACAAGGAAAAGCCGTTGTGCCCCCTAATTGGTTTTCTTTCTTGCAGAGTTCTTGGAGACAAACTTAACATGAAGATTGAGATTATCATGTTAGCAATAATCATCATTGTATCTAGGTAACAACAATAGTAAATAGCAATACTCAAACATTATAACTTTTATAGCGTTAAAGCATATTTATTCTATTATAAAGGGCAATGCAGTATACAAACAACTAGAATTCAAATCGACAGCCCACAGCTATCACTCATAGCATTCCAACATTGAAAGACAAAATGTACAATAATATATAAGTAATAATTACCTGCTATGAAAACATAACCGACCAACCATTTAAAATAGCATAACATTGTTGCTTTATAATTAAGAAGTTATATTATAATAATGATTTCATAACGTTAAGCTTTATTATTAAAATTATATATTGTTGTTTTATTATTAAAATTGTAGTCACAATATTATTGATTATATTTTATACATTTTTGGTTTTTGAAATAAGAAATCTTGAAATGAACCTATAAAAAATTCTTAAAGTGTTTTTCTAGTTCTTTAACATTATGTAATATATTATGTATTTTTTTAAATCAAATTATTAATTTATGTGACAATGAGGAATAAAGTTTTACATTAATTTTTTAAAATAAAATTATTTATTATGATAGTGAAGTTTATTAATTTTCTACAATGATCATAGTTGAGACCATGAATTTCTATTAATTTAGAGAGGTCATAATATTGTTCAAATTTCATGTCTCTATTATTAAGACATGGAAGAAGTCTTACCATTTGAAATTTAAATTTCAACAGAAGTGTTCTAATCCTTTCTCTCAAACCATTGTTTGACGTTATGCCAAAGAAAATAATAAGAGTTAGTATTAATGAAAATACTATTCCTTTCTCTTATAAATGTCTTAGGTTTATTTTTTAAGGAAAGGTAATATTTTATTCGTTATGAGAAAATCCATTACATTCTTCTAAAATAATATTAGCAATAGCATTACAATCCTTTATCCAATGTGAGTCTGTTTTTGTGTTGAGAGCAAGCTTCGCCAATGTATGTGCTGTAGTATTGCCCTCTCTCCTTATGTGTTCTACTTTAAACAAAACAAAATCTCTCCGAATCTTCCTAGCTTCCATGATAAGATTCCCTATAAGAGATAAGTCTCTTGTTGCATAGGATATTGCTCTAATAATCTTTGAAGAGTGTCCCTTTAGTAGGATTGCATGAAAGCCCAAATCTCTAGCTATCGTTATTGCTGACAATGCAGCTTTTATTTCTATTACATTCGGCTGCATGACATGATGAATCAGAACAGATGATGCTGCCTTTACTTACCCCCGAGAATCCTTGATAACCACTTCTGCTCCTCCAATATTTTCCTCAACCCTTAGAGCCCCATCAAAATTGACTATAACCAATCATATGGTAGCGGTTTCCATCGGCTCTCCTGGATTTGTGGTTGAACTTCCAGTCTCTATTAAGCCTTTTTATACTCTTGTAAGTAATGCTTAGCAAATGATGCAAGCTGCTCCAGATCTCTCTATTCTCTGCCCATAACTTCAACATTTCTATAATGCCACATTATCCAACATGCTATCATCAGTTCCTCTAACTTTCCAGGAGTATTTAAATTCATCAAAGTATCAAACCAGTCTCTGGTTACCTCATTGTCCAACAGTTGCCATCCTCCATTTATGAATAACAAGTTCCAAACAGCTCAAGATTTATCACAACCACTAATCACATGTTCTACTGTTTCATCATGTTGTTTACACCTTGGGCATGTCATCTTTACTTCAATGTTTCGCTTTTTCAGATTACGCAAGATCTGTAGACCGCCATGTTTAAGTTTCGCTTTTTCAGATTACACAAGATCAGCTTTCCAAATGGCCTTCTAACCTCCAACCTTTCCACCATCTCTATGCTGAGCATTTTGTTCTGGACGATCCTTGTGAAATTATTGATCAAGATCGATAGCAATTGAAGACTGAAGCTGCAGCAAAGATGGCTTAAAGAGAAGAAGAAGATACGAGGGAAAAAATTTTATTATTCATTGCATTCTTTCATGAATGTACAGGGCTCATTTTTATATCAGTATATGGTAACTAACTGAACAACTAACTATATGGATAGTTTGCTTACTAGGATAACTAAAATTTTATTATTCATTGCATTCTTTCATGAATGTACAGGGCTCATTTTTATATCAGTATATGGTAACTAACTGAACAACTAACTATATGGATAGTTTGCTGACTAGGATAACTAACTAACTGATGCAACTGTAAAAACTGTAAACTGAAAATGCTTCAATTGTATTTCAGTCCGTTAGCCCCCCTCAAGCTGGATTGTATAGGTTGTAGGAGCCGAGCTTAGCTGACAGAGCGTTGAAGGTTGTAGGAGAGTGTGGCTTGGTGAAGATGTCAGCTAGCTGGGATGAGGATGAGACATGCAGTAGCTTAACCACTCCAGCTTGAAGTTTCTGACGTATGAGATGACAATCGATTTCAATGTGCTTTGTTCTCTCATGGAAGACGGGATTCTCTGCAATGGCTATGGTTGACTTATTGTCACAGAAGATGAGCGCTGGTGTGGGATGAGATATATGGAGATCATTGAGAAGAAACAGGAGCCATTGAAGCTCACAAGTAAGAGAAGCGAGAGCCCTGTACTCTGCTTCAGAGGATGAGCGAGAGACAGTCTCTGTTTCTTTGACTTCCATGAGATTAATGCATTTCCAAGGAAGACACAATATCCGATAATGGATTTCCTTGTGTCTGAACATGCAGCCCAATCAGAGTCACTAAATCCTTTGAGCTTTAAGTCAGATTCTGCAGGGAAGAAGAGTCCTTCACCTGGGTTTGACTTTATGTATCAAAGTACTCTATGTGCAGCACTGAAATGAGTATATGTTGGGTGATCAAGGTATTGGGAGAGTTGCTGAACAACATAGGAGAGGTCTGGTCTTGTGGTGGTCAAATAGAGAAGTCTCCCAATGAGTCTTCTGTAGGGTGTAGGATTTGATAGAGGTGTGCCACTGGATTTTGAGAGCTTCAGGGAAGGAATCATGGGAGTGGCTACTAGTTTGCAGGCGAGGAAGCCAGTGTCTTAGAGGATCTTAAGGGCATATTTTCTTTGGCAAAGGTTAATACCTTTGTGTGATCTAGCAACTTCAAGTCCAAGGAAATATTTAAGTTTGCCGAGGTCCTTGATCTTGAATTCTGTATCAAGGTAGACTTTCATGTCTTGAATCATCTTCTCATCATTACTGGCCAAGATCACATTATCCACATATATAAGGAGGGCAATAAAAGAGGAATTTGAGGTTCTAACAAACAGTGAGGGGTCTGATGCTGTTTGTTGAAAACCTTGAGCAAGTAAGGCTGAGCTCAGTCTGTAGTACCATTGCCTCCCTGCTTGTTTCAAGCCATAAAGTGACTTCAACAACTTTCATACTTGGCCAGGCTTGGTAGAGTAACCTGGAGGGGGTTTCATGAAGACCTCTTCATGTAAGTCACCATGGAGGAAGGCGTTATTAATGTCTAACTGTTGGAGGTACCAGTTTTTGGCTACTGCAATGGCTAAAAGGGTTCTGATTGTACTCATTTTAGCTACTGGTGAAAAAGTTTCTGTGTAATCCAATCCATTTTGCTGTGTGTAGCCTTTGGCAACAAGCCTGGCTTTAAATCTCTCTACTTGACCATTAGCTTTGTACTTCACCTTGTACACCCACCTGCATCCTATTGCTTTCTTGGAGGGAGGAAGATCAGTTAATTCCCAGGTATGATTTGCTTGTAAGGCTTGTAATTCAGTTTCCATAGCATTCCTCCAGCATTCATGTTGGACTGCTTGCTCATAAGACTGTGGTTCAGGAATGGTTGTGATTCCTATGGAAAATGCCTTGTAGAGTGTTGAGCAATGATTATAGTTAAGAACAGAAGAAAGGGGATAAGAAGTACCTGTATTTTGAACTGCAGAATCCAGAACCTGGAGATGATTGGCTTTAGCTAGATGGCAATGATAGTCATTTAGGTATGAAGGAGTGACTTTAGGTCTAGTAGATCTTCTGGTGGAGGTAGTTTCGGTATAAGGTTGATGTGAGGATTGTGTATTTAAGGGGTCCAGGGTGGAAATGGTATCTGTGTTTGATGGTGATGCAGAATGAGTATTAGATTGCATCAAGTCAATAGGATATGACAGATCAGTTCCCAAATTTGGACTGGATAGAGGAAGTGAGGGTGTTTTCTGTAAGGAGGTTGCAAGATCAGAATTGGATGTGGCAAGCTTATCAAAAGGAAACATATGCTCATAAAAAATCACATATCTAGAAACGAAAGTTTCATTATTATGCAAAGAGAGTAATTTGTATCCTTTTGTGGCAGTAGGATAACCAAGGAAGATGCATTTTACAGCTCTAGCATCAAGCTTTGATCTAGGAAATGCTAGTGTTGATGCATAGCACAAGCACCCAAACACCTTGAGATGAGTGAACTTGGGAGGTTTTTTGTATAGGAGTTCAAAAGGGGTCTTGTTGTTAATTATTGGTGAAGGTAATCTATTTATAATGTATGTGGCATGGCTTATGCAGTCTGTCCAAAATTGTTTAGGTAAATGTGATTGGAACCTCAATGCCCTACCCACATTCAGAAGGTGTTGGTGTTTTCTTTCTACCACACTATTCTGTTGTGGTGTTTGTATGCATGAAGTTTGATGGATTATGCCTTTTGAAGAATAAAATGAATCCATGTTGAATTCTTGGCCATTGTCTGTTCTTATCACTTTGATTTTGGTTCCAAACTGTGTTTCAACAAGAGTACAGAAATTCTATAGCAAAGGTCTGGTTTTAGATTTAAGTTTCATAAAGTAGGTCTAGGTGAATCTGCTATGATCATCAACAATAGTTAAGAAGTAATGGTGACCATATATGGATGTTACATGATATGGTCCCCAGATGTCTACATGAATTAGATCAAAGCACGAGCTAGAGACAGAATTACTGGTGGGAAATGGACATCTTTTCTGTTTAGCAAAATGACAGACGTCACAAGGAATAGTCTCTTGTACATTTATTGAGGGATCTAGTAAATGCAACAATTGAATTCTAGGTTGTGAGGCATGGCCTAGCCTATAATGCCAAACATTCATTTTCTTATTTTGACATACTGGTTTTGAAGAAACAGAATGAAAACAGGAAGATATCAATGATTGAATCTTATTTGAAGGTAAGGATGGTTGGAGTTGGTATAAACCTTGCCTTTGTCTAGCTAAACCAATCATCTTCCATGTCCTGGTGTCCTGTATCATGCAAAATTCAGGTTGAAAAATTAGAAAACATTGAAGAGATTTTGTTAGTTTGCTGACAGAAATAAGATTGAATGAAAAATCTGGTACAAAGAGGGCATTTTCCAGAACAAGGTCTTGAGATAGCTTGACTAAGCCAGTGTGTGTGACTGGGGTATGTTGACCAGTAGGTAACTTTACAAAGGAGTTAGTAATAGGTTGATAAGTCTCAAATAAATGCAAAGAACAAATGATATGATCAGTTGCACCCGTGTCAATGAGAAAGGCTGAAGAAGGAAGGGAAGAATTTTGAACAGTGTAAGATGCAACTACTTTACCTGAGTTAGGAATAGGTTCTGTGGTTGAAAGGGTTGAACACACAGACTTACTTGCAGCATTAACATGAGCTACGGGAGAAGAATGAATGTTAACAGAATCAAGCAGTCCAAGTAACTTCTGGTACTGATCTTTGGTAAATGGTATTTGGAAAGTATCAGGATCCTGGCATTTTGGCTGTGGACATTCATCTGCCTTTAACACATTCACCTCAATTTGATTTGCTGCAGACAGTTTGCTCTTTGGCTTGAAACCTGGTGGATACCCGTGTTTCTTGTAGCATTTCTCAATTGTGTGACCTGTATAACCACAGTATGTACAAACAGGTCTCTTCATGTTGACTGAATTCCTTCTGAAAAATGAATTGACAGGTGCAGAAACTGGGTTGTTAACAGTCTTGTTTGCAAAAGCACTAGGCTCAAGTTGCTGGAATGGACTGACTTGTCTTTCTTGCTGTAACACCACTGCAAAGACTTTGTTTATTGGTGGCAATGGCTCAATCAACAAGATCTGGGATCTTACACCAGCAAAATTCTCATTCAGACCCTTAAGGAAACGTATCACATAATCATTGTCTTGATATTTTCTTGCCATATCCAAGGCTCCACATGCACACTTTGGATCACAAGAACAGTTGGGAATAGATCTAAGATTCGTTATCTCATCCCACAAAATCTTTAGCTTGGTAAAGAAATCAGTGATTGACAGGTTACCTTGTTGTAAAGAGTAAATTTCCTCTTGAAGCTCTGCAATTCTAAAAGCATCACCTTGCGAGAATCTGTCCTTCAAGTCTTGCCACACATCCACTGCGTTTTCAAACCATATGACACTCTTTGCAATAGAGCTAGAGACTGAATTGAGGATCCAAGAAAGGACCATTGTGTTGCACCTCTCCCATGTCGAGAACAGAGGATCACCCTTGGCTGGTATCTTCATCGAGCCATCAACAAACTGATACTTATTTTTGGATATTAAGGCCATTTTCATGCCTTTTGCCCAAGAATGATAATTGGACCCGAGAGTATTGAAGACACAAGAACCAAAGAGGGGTTTTCTCCTGGATGAAGGAATAAGGGGCTGGATGGTGAATCTTCAGGTCTGGCAGTAGCCATGGCAGTCAAGAATTTAAGAAAGAAGCTTTCAAAGGGAAGACAGAGATCGAGACAAGCAGATGAATGCAAGCTCTGATACCATGTGAAATTATTGATCAAGATCGATGGCCATTGAAGACTGAAGCTGCAGCAAAGATGGCTTAAAGAGAAGAAGAAGATACGAGGGAAAAAATTTTATTATTCATTGCATTCTTTCATGAATGTACAGGGCTCATTTTTATATCAGTATATGGTAACTAACTGAACAACTAACTATATGGATAGTTTGCTGACTAGGATAACTAACTAACTGATGCAACTGTAAAAACTGTAAACTGAAAATGCTTCAGTTGTACTTCAGTCCGTTAATCCTTGTGAAAGCTTCTCTTACAAAGAATTTTATAAGCACTTCTGACAGAGTAAACTCCATTTTTCTCTGCCGTCTATAACAACTCATCTGGTTGTAGTAATCGGCTGAGTGGTATGGTTTTAATAAGTAGTGCTTCCTCGATGGTAAATCTAGCATTAATTTTCATCCTCATTCCAGCTTCTGTTGGCATTGTTAATCAAAACGTCCACTCTAGTATCATCTAAGTTGATACTACCACTAGGAGGCTTTGCCAGCATTTTTAAAGGTAGCCACTCATCCTTCCAAATTCAGATCTAGTTCCCCCTTCCCACCCTCCATATAATACTATCTTGGAGGATTCTTTTTGTTTTCCATATACTCTGCCAAGTCATCGACGGATTGTATCCCAGCTTAGAATCCAGGAACGTAGAATTTGGAAAGTATCTGGCATTAAGTACCTTGAATACGAAAGAGTTCGGATTCTTCATTAGATGCCACCCACTATTTTGTTAAAAATGCCATATTGAACATTAAAGTCTTGAAAACCCAACCCCCTTCTACCTTGGTTAAACACAGTGTCTTCTATTTGATCCAGTTAATTCCTTTCCCTTGTGTTTTGGAATTCCACCAATATTTTTGCACTATTTTGCTCATTTCACGACATAAAGCCTTAGGGAAAAGAAAAACTGCCATGCATATCCTGGTATTGCTTGGAGAACCGATTTTATGAAAATTTCCCTGTTTCCTTGTGAAAGCAATTTTTTATTCCATTGCTGCTCCAGTCTCTATATCTTCTGTGTAATATCCCAGAAAGCTTGCTTTCTTGTCCTTCCTACTAACATTGGAAGACCAAGGTACCTCTCTGGATTAGAAGTAGATTGAATCCCCAAATGTTGTTTCAATAAGTCACAGGTTGACATCACAACATTGTCGCCGAAAAATAAAGAGGATTTATCAAAATTGATCTTCTGTCCCGAACTTTCTTCATATTGCAATAATATGTTCCTCATCTCTTCGTATTCACTTTGTTTGGCTCTTAGGAAAAGCTAACTATCATCTGCAAAAAATAAGTGAGTAATTCGAGGGCTATTCCAACTTGCTTTTGCATCTATTATTCTTCCTTTCTCTTGTGCCTTGTGTAATAAAGATGAGAAAGCTTCTGTACACATTAAGAATAAATACGGAGATAAAGGATCTCCTTGTCTGAGTCCTTTTTTCGAATAGAAGATTCTTAGTACATAAGCCATTTATCAAGACTGAAAATGAAACTATTGTCACATATTTCATAATCAAAGAGATCAAATGGCCATTAAAACCTAACTTTTCCATCACTGCTGCAAGAGAAGGCCATTCTACTCTATCATAAGCCTTACTCACATCTAGCTTAATGGCCATATGTCCCTCTCTCCCTTTTTTTTTTTTAATTTTTAAGTGAGTGCATTATTTCATATGCTATCAATACATTATTAGAGATTAATATGCATGGCTCAAATGCACTTTGCTGCTCACTAATATAATCAAGAAGAATATGTTTGAGCCTGTTAGCTATAGTCTTCGCAATAATTTTATATAAAACATTGCAAAGACCAATTGGTCTAAAGTTGGTCATGGATTTAGGGTCTTTCAATTTTGGGATAAGCAAAATAATTGTTTCATTTATATCCTGGATAGACTTATTCCCATTAAGAAAAGAAAAGCAAAACTTAGTAACATCAGATCCTACTACATATCAATACTTTGACAAAAAAAGGTGAGACATACTATTCGGTCTAGGGGCTTTAATTGGGTGCATTTGATTTAAGGCCTCTTTGATCTCATCTAGCTTAAAATCTGCAAGAAGAAACTCATTCACCTCATTAGATACACGTTTGTCAACTACCTGGAGAATCTCATTGAATTTAGAAGGTCTTTAAGATGTAAAAATGTATCGTCCTTCTAAACTAAATTTTTCTTTCATTCAATTATTTGGTTAGGCTATGAGTAGAGTCATATGATCAAACTTACTTAATAAGTCAATATCCAATTAAATCAGAGTAGTCCTAGTACATTCATTTACAGTACACCATTATCTCCATTATATTCTGGTTATATTTATATCAAGTCGAGTACAATTATTTCATATCTATACTTAACTAAGCAATCTTAATTATATAAATATCAAGTATCAATCATTTAAACTTTAGTATGCATTTCTTTCTGTATTAAACGACTATCAATGACATTAAAACTTCTTTTGTTTACATCTCCTAGAGACTCTAATGTACTGTACCATAAAGTCTGAATACATAAAGTAACTATACAATTGTACCTTTAAAGTAAAATGCAGGAGCCTTGAAGGGATACAATCGAAATCCTCCCTCTAACAAAGTAGCTACTATTGCGAACTATTTGTGAGGTGAAAGAGGGGGTGAGCTTTACGCCTAGTAAGAAATACATATAAAAGAGCTTATATCATGCTAACTATATGCATGTATCCTATATTGGTTCTTACAATAATAGTTTACCATTATTAATGTTAAATTTGATTTCGGTAGGAGCGATTTATTTTTAGACTTGACTTTCAAAATCGATAACGGTCAAATGGTATACAATAGTTTTAGTTCAAATATAAACAATAAAGCTTGTGAAACATTTAAATCAAATACCAATAGATAAACACTTTCACTTTTGATCATTATCATCAAATCATCCATATCTTTTTGCTTACGATTAAACATTTGGTAAAGACTATTAACATCCCTCAAATAGAGTTATGCATGAATTGTATCCCATAAGGGAAGCAAATAAGAAATGGTGTACCTAACGCGTGGCCAGGGATCCACCCCTCAGCCAAGCACATATAAGGAGACAAATGGCCATTGTTGCAAATAAGTGTCCTCAATGAGTACTGATCAAGTGTCATTTGGGACTGCTAAGATGTGATCAAGGTCCTTTAGCAAACACATAACATCCCATAGTACCACTGAGTAGGTGATACCGAGATGGTTGTAAACTTGCTCAAGGTCTAATAGCAACACATAACACATAACGATATGCATGATCGCGAAAGCGAATAATCTCAAAACATTTACTTAGTACCCATAAAATGATAAAACAATACGTTGTGCTTTCAAAACTTTATACGATCACATAATCAACACATATAAACTTTTAAGGAACCAAGCTCATTTCATAGTTCCATGGGATACAACGGTGAGGTATACTGTGTAGCACTTAGCTCCTTTAGACGGTCTTGAGGAACTCGTGTAGCGTATGGTACTTTCATGGTCTCAAAGAACTCGTGTAGCACATAGGTCCTTCAAGACCCTAGAGGTGGCTTCCACAATATAACCCCCAACCATGACAAATCACGTTAAAAACAGTTGTGGTAAACCATCTTCATCAAACGTTTCATTCAGCATAAAACGGAAATCATTTACAATACCTTTAAACATTCGGATCATTTCAATACCATAAAAGTCAAACACTTCATATTCATTTAATTTTCAAAACATTCCATCTATGTATTCTTTCAAAATAGTCAAACATTAAAATAATGCAGTTTTAAGCCATCGTGCATAACAATTGAAAAACTATCAAACAATGATTATGCATATGAGCAATGTAATTATGCATGACTAACGTATGCTTATACAATACCCTTTCATTTTTTGATTCTATACTTTCAGTTTCCAATGCTTTAAATACGATAGATGACATTCAATTAATCCCAATGCTTTCATTATGACTAATGGCATTCAACCAATTCTAATGCTTTCAATACGATCAATGCCATTTAACCGATTCCTATACTTTCAATACAATCAATAACATCAAATCAATGACTCTTTTCAGTCATTAACCAATCTCAAAACATTTCTTTTCTCTCGATAACAGTTAATTATTTTGATTATTCAAACTCTACAATCTATTCAATCATTTCAACCAAATCCATTTTCAAAAAACCTTACTTTACAATCTTTTGGTATGCTTCATAAACTGTCAATTATTCAATGCAAGCAATACTTTCATACATATATTTTTGAATTATTACTAATCATATTAGGATCTAATGATTCATTCTAATAGTCATATGTCACAATCAAAATTCAACGATTTCAAAAAATGATTTAATTTATTTTAACTCTTACTTTACCTAACATTTTCTTAAGTTAGAACCATTCTGACTTAGGGCAATTGACTGCTCTTTTGAGGCAGTCGATTGCTATGTTTTTCATTAATTTTCTCTTCTAAATTAATATTTTCAATATTTAAAATTTGATTATAATAGAGACAGTCGATTGGCCTACATGGTAGTTGACTAGTTTTCAAAAGAAAGCTTTTAGGTAAAATGTAGTGAATTGAAATTTAAGGTAGTCGTTTGGTTTAAGTTTGTTATAGTTAGGGGCAATCAACTGCTATTTATGGCAATCGACTGGTCTAAGTCGGTTACGATGAAAATATCTAAATTATGTGTCAAGCAATCAGCTTCTCCCTTTGGGTAGTTGGCTACTTCTAGATGGAACCCCATCTAGGAGTTAAAAACCCATTTTCCAAAACCTCAAACACAATCAATTATAATTCAATAAACCACAATTCAACCACAAATCAATGCAAACATGATATCCTTACGTTCCTTTATATATATCCCTTACTATACCATAGCAATATCACTTGTACAGTCCAAATTTGCAGCACCAAACTAGTAAGCAGTCATCCATTTGCCTACTCTCCGTTTCACTCAACTATCTTTGGAGCTATAAAAAACAATTTTAAACTCAATCACTTGTATATACAAAGGGGAAATCTACTAATCTTTAAGTCTATTATGGGCAGCCAACTGCTTTAAATCAGTTATTGTATATTTAAGTCAGTTACGATGGAAGATGCCTAGTTCTGTGTTTGGACAGTCAACTGCTATTCATGGCAGTCGACTACTTTCTGCACAGAGTACTAGCTAAAAGTTTGGACTCATTCCCAAATCTTTCCATACATTCAAACCCAATCAATTTACCTTCAATTCAATCATACACATGCTCTTTAACCTCAAAACATTAACATATATTGAAAGAAATCAAGGTTATACGAACTTTCTCTCACCTTTTTTCTTGATTGAAATCTTGAGAGACCAAAACACCATGATTTCTTCCTTTCCCATGGCTAATTCCAAGACATATGATAGAGGGTGATGAGATAAGCAAGTTTCCTTAAAAGAGTTTTAGGTTTTGAGGCTTGTAGAGTAGAGTTTCTCAAGCAATTCTCTCTACATTTAAGCTTCAAAAATGGTAGAAATGAGAGAGGTATGGCCAGCCCTTAGAGAAGATGGGATAAAATATCTCATATAAATACCTTCCAAGCCAAAAGACCATTTTGCCCCTCAACAATTTTAAAAATTCCCTCTACGTCCCAATATTTCAATATTCGATTAAACATTCAATCTAACTTCAAACTTCTTTTATTTTAATGCCAATTATATCTATTCGACATAATTCAGTTAAAACACTGTTTTTTGTTAGGGTTTAATTGGTCATAAGGGTTAAATTACTAAAATATCCCTGATTGTTCATTCGCATTTATTTCAGCGTTTTCATGTGATTTAGTTTATAGGTTGGAATCATGTAAGACTTCTTTACACGAGGATTCATCTACGACAGTCTATGGGTCAAAAGTCAAACTACGTTGAGCGACATTCGCGATTGTCTTTTTGCCTATGTACACAACCATCAGTATCGAATTTGTTGCACATTTCTCAAAACATGCATAAACGGAAGAATTTTGAGATGCAGATTCTGACCACCTCATTATTTCACTTCAAATATCAATAATTTGGAGTTTTGTCCCAATCCTAACTGTAGAAATCCTAGTAGGACTCATGTTCAATTTCCTTCCATATTACCCTTATTTTAGAAATTTTAACGTTTAGCTTTCACTTTTCGATTTCCAAAATAAATAACTTATACTGATTATTGGAAAATTGAGATTCTTACAAAAAAAGCTTCTAAAAGTATCCTAGTATGACCATCTCTAAATCCTCTTTTTCCTTCACCCGACGACCCCCTCATACTCCAGCCCAAGAATGAAATTATTTCTTCTCTGCGAAGCATGAGCATGAAAAAATGTCCTGTTCTTATCCCCTTCTTTTAACCAAGATACCCGTGATCTTTGTCTCCAATATTCTTCTTCTTTGGCCAAGAGATCATTAAGTTCTTTACATAGTCACTCCTCTGATTGCAACGACTCACGGGTTGGGTTGTATCTTTTAATTTTTTCAAGTTCCTTTGTTCAACCTTCTATTCTATTGTTAAGCCCTTTAAAAAAGACTTTGTTCCATTCTCTAAGACGCTGGGAAACATGGGATATTTTCTCTAATATCGAACCCTACTTGCAATCTTGCTAACCTTTCTCAATGATATTTTTTAACTCCTCTTCCTTTGACCATATTACCTCAAAGTAGAAACGTCTTCTCCTTTCGTGCTTCTACCGTCTGTTATAACTTTCAGTAAGTACCATAATCGGATGATGGTCAGATACAGAACTGGTCAACATGGATACTCTGTATGACAAGAACATGTCAGACTTGGATTTATTCCCCACTACCCTATCCAATCTTTCACGGACTATGGCATCCTCATCACGCCTTTTTTGCAAGTGAAGTAGGCTCCCTCAAAGGCCAAATCAAACACCTGCCTCTTGCAATACTTCTTTAAACAACATTATCTATCCCATTAGTGTTGGTTCACCGCCCGATTTTTTTGTATCCCAAAGTATTTCGTTAAAGTCACTTAGACAAAGCTAAGGCTTCACACTCTCTCTTGATAATCTTCTTAACAATGCCCATGATTCATGCTAAAGATTGGTCTTAGGTTCTCTGTAAATACTAGTAATTCACCACTCATTATTTTCATCAGTTATCTCCATTTCTATATGATTCCTCGAGTAGCTCTTTAGGCTTAACACTACTTCATCCTTCCACATAATAGCAAGTCTACCACTACGTCCTTCGGCATTTACTCCAAATACCGATCTCATGATGCATTTCCTTTTAATCACCTCCAACTTATTTCACTGTAGCTTAGTCTCACTTAGAAACACAACATCGGGAACTTCCCTCCTCAATAAGTTTTGGAGAGCTCGAATTGCACATGGGTTCCCAAGCCCTCGATAGTTCCATGTTATGCATTTCATGGCTCTCACCAATACTGGAAACCAGTCTCCGCTATTAAAAACAGATGAGATTTTCCTTCCAACTCCTCTAGACCCCTACTCCTTTTGAGCTCACAATCTATGTCCATCAGCTCAACTTCCATTTGTTGAAGATTCTGTTTCCTTTTACCCATTAATACCAACTCATTCTCATCATTCTTAGTATTTTCACGGGCCAGTTTTTTCCATTTAGCACATTGTTGAACTTTGGAATTATCTTTGTCCCTGGTTGCATCCTTTGTAATATTGCTATTATTCTCTTGACTATGCATTGAAGGAGATTCAGTTTTCTAGGACCCTCTGTTTTCAGTTTTTTTCCACGTTAAGTCTTGTACGAATCGCCTGCTTTGCATTGGTTGTATGAATTCTCTTGTTTAAGTTTGTTATCCTACGTGTGTGAAATCCCCAATTTTCATGTAATTCCACCATGTTGGTAAAGAATTTCAATTCCATATGATTAAATAAACATGAAGTTGATGTGTAATTGAGGTATAAATGATGTATGAATGATGTATGGAATATAGAAGAAATAATAAAATTAAATGTCAATAAGTCAAATAAATTATGTCAATATCAGGAAAATAATTGAAGTAGGAAAGAAAATAAAATCAGATTTTATTTTGGTAATTAAAGGGATGAATGGCTGAGATGAGAAGGAGGAAAAGAGGAAATTAATGGGTCAAAGGGGTCGAGGGAAAGCATGGCTGAGATAGATGATGAGATGAGCATGCATTTAATGCAATGGCATGACTCATCATCTTCATCTCATCACCAACGTCAGCCCCCTTTTCCAGCCCTCCCTCACGTTCTTCCTCCATTTTTCCTAAGTTTCCAGCTCAAGTTACCTTGATAAGCTACCCCAATTCTCCAGCAATTCATTAAGTTCATTTAACGAAAAACGATCCTTATCGTTAGACTAAGAGATATCCAAAGTTTGGTGGATTGATTTCAAGTATTGGAAGAGATCTCAAAGTTTGAGATTTTTGGTTTCTAGCAAAGGTATGAGAAGAAGATGATTTAGTCAATTTCGTTCATGATAAGGAGTTGTATTGAGTTAGTATAAGATGTATATGGTGATTAATTAAAGGTCTAACTTGATATGATAATTTCAGATTTGAAGAGGTGAAAACGAAGGTTGATGCGCCAAGTGATTTCGCGTTTCCGAAGGAATCGAGGTAAGAAATTTATGTAACGGACGTAAGGCGGCTATGTCCGCATGTTTTATGATGTTTTGATGTGGTTTGGAGAGATGTACTAGTTGTTTTGTGCAGGAAAAATGACATTTTCAGACTTGTCTCCTAATGCCAATTAGGTTAGGAGCAGCCGACTGCCTTAAGTAGCAGCCGACTGCCTTAAGTAGCAGCCGACTGCCTAGAGACAACCAAAACGCCGTTTTTCGAGAATTGGTTCAAACCAGTCAACTGCTATGTAAGCCAGTCGACTGCTATTTACCCAGAAGCATTCTGTTTCAAACCAGTCGACTGCTATATGGGACAGTCGATTGCTATTTGCTAAAATGCATTCTGTTTCAAAAACAGTCGACTGTTATTTGCTAAGAAGCATTCTGTTTGAAAACCAGTCGACTGCTATATGGACCAGTCGACTGCCCTCATGTATTTTTCGAAATGAAAATAATTTTGAGAAAATGAAGTTATAAAGCAGTAGCCGACTGCCATGTATGAAAAGAGCTTTCAAAGCTTATTTGATTTAAACACAAAAGTGTTTCCTGAAAAAGTATATTATAAATGTTTTGAGACTATGGACGGCGTGATAATTATGCATTTCTGATGGCTGAGAGACTCTGATCAAGTCCTCAGTAATATGTATGCTAAGCGAGGAACCCTAGTCCGGTCCTCAAGACCATAAGTGACACCTGACTAGTGCTCACTGTGGTATTACTAAGGCAGGAGAGAATCCCTGACCCCTACATGGTATACCACTGTACTAATGCATGATTAGAGTCATATAAATGGGAATGAACGGTTTATATGACGATGAAATTGCTTAAATAATTGTACATAGTCTCCATCTATTTCAAAGTACAAGATGTATGTAAGAAGAAGTATACGATGTATGTTTTAAAGTATGTACGAAGTATGATGTTTTAAAGAAAGAAGTTTATGCATGATGTTTCAAAGAAAGTATAAGAAAAAGAAGTATGTGATGCATGTTTTATACGTATGCTATTTTAAAGAAGCGTACAAAGTATGTTTGCCATGTCATTTGAAATAAATATGCATGGTTGCAAACAATGCATGAAAGATGTTTATGATGCATGCTTTATAATGCTTTACATGACATTATAGAGCTAAGTAGGAAAAATGCATATAGAGGCATAGCACGCTCTTTTACATAATTTTCTTACTGAGCGTAAACTCACCCTTTTACGACCATTTTTCCTACAGATTACCTGAAGTGAACCTGGCTCCGATTAGAGGAGCTTGTTTTGGAAAGATTGCAGTGTACCTTCTCGATACGCTTCCCAGTTAGCATAGAAGGTATACTTATATGTTCATATATATAGTAAATTATAATTCAGTTACAGTACAGTACAAGTAGTCTTTATGTATATAAGATGTCGATGATGTAAGTTAAGATGATGTATGAGATCCTGTGGAAATGGAAGGATAATTATATATATATATATCATTTTTATGCTTATAGAAAGTGAATAAAATTTTAGGAGCTATTAGAAAATTAGCTTAAGTGTAAAGAATGATTGGCACTGATAAACTAAATCAAATAATGTCGGATAAGATAATAAGAAAAAGTTAAGTGAAAAGATGAAGTGGTAGGGACGTCACAGAGTGGTATCAGAGCAATTTGATTGGTAGTTGTCAATGTCAATAAGTTAGAAATAGAGTATATCCCCAATTGTACTGTACTTGTCTGAATACAAATGCATAGTATAACTGTTTATGGTTATACTAAAGAGCTCAATGATGATTATATTTACAGCATGAGCTCACAAAGAAGAGGTACAAGAAGAGGAAGAGGACGGGGTCGTGAAGAACAGCCCCTAATTCCGTCTCCTCATCCATCTCCACCGCATAGCCCGAATACTCAGCTAGCTAAAATGGAAAAGCACATGGAGAACATGGCCACGATGTTTACCCAGTTTATGTCTAGCTTTCCAAATGTGGCCACGAGTACCCAAGCAGCTACACCTGTAGTTCCTCCTACAGAAGTACCCCTACCAGTCCCGGCTACTGGAAGGCGAGATCCTAGGACATATTGTAGTGTGTCATTGACAAACGAATTTAAGAAGTTGGATCCGCCCAAGTTTAAGGGGAAAGAGATCTGTTGACCGCAGAGAACCGGATGAAAGCGGTCTTAAAGTCTTTTGAATACATGCCCTGCTCTGAAAGGGAGAAAGTAGGATTGGCTGCCTACCTATTAGTAGATGATGCTGAATATTGGTGGCAAGCCACTCGGACCGTATTAGAGGCCCGATATGATGAGGTTACGTGGTATAGATTTGTGGAAGCTTTCAATGAGCAGTACATTCCACGCACGGATCGAAATAGACTGAAGATTGAGTTTTTGAGTTTGACTCAAGGTACGATGACGATGAATCAGTATGAATCTAAGTTCACCACCTTGAGTAGATTTGATCCAGAGGTCCTCAGAGATGAAGGACACAAGATCTACAGGTTCATAGAGGGATTGAAGTCCCCTATTAGATCGAAGCTGTATCCGATGGATATTACTACTTATGGAGAGGCGGTTCGTAAGGCTAAATTATGTGAGCAGGACTATGATCTTCATCACGCTGACTTTCGAGCCAAGGGTAAAGGCAAAGAACCGATGAAGCGGAAGTCGGATGAGAAAGCTCCGAGTGATAGGTATCCATTCCGGAGAAGTAGACGATCTGAAGGAGTTTCTATAGGTACTCCTAAAGCTACCGGGATCAAGATAAGTGATGAGCGATCCCGATATCCAACTGGAAGTACCGCTAGCTCAGCGAAGAGTACGATGCAAAGATGTGAGCAATGCGGGAAGTTTCACGGATCACAGCCATGTCGCTTGGCGAGTGGCGCTTGCTTTAGATGTGGGGAGAAGGGGCACATGATTAGGGATTGCCTTCAGAGAGATCCGAGGATGCTTGATGAATCTGATAAGACCCCTAAATCGCAACCTAAGGCCATGGCTGCCGAGAAGGGAAAGAAAGCTGTGACCCAAGGACTAGTGTTTGCCATCGATGAAGAGTCTGTCGATGCCTCGTCCAAAGTGATCAAAGTTAAGATTTACCTGTTTGATGTGAATGTCATGGCATTGTTTGATCCAGGCTCTACACATTCTTTTGTGTCTCTTAAGTTTGCTATGAAAATACCTGTTGAGCCTGAGACTTTAGAACACTTATTAAAGATAAGCATACCTCTTAAGGAATCACAAATGGCAGAGTTAGTGTATAGAAATTGTAAGCTACGGGTAGGAGAAAGAGAATCTAAGGCTGACCTAATCCTACTGAATATGTATGAGTTTGATGTTATTTTGGGTATGGATTGGTTAGCTAACAATCATGTTATAGTGGACTGTTATGCTAAGAGTGTAACATTCTCTTCACCCGTTAACTATGTTGTAAATTTTGCAAGTGATTAATATGAAAGCATGTTTGATTTTGATTTGGTTACAAATGAAAGTAATCGATAATGTGTATGATGATGTGAAGGATTTATTGCTTATGTGGAGGACGTTGATCAGAAACGTCACGGACTTAATGATATTCCTGTGGTCCAAGATTTTCCCGAGGTATTTCCGGATGATTTCCCAGGACTTCCTTCGGATAGGGAAGTGGAGTTTACGATCGATTTGGTGCCAGGGACTGAGCCCATTTCGAGAGCTTCTTATCGGATGGCTTTGGTAGAATTGGAAGAACTTAAGAAACAGCTTCAGGAGTTGCTAGACAAGGGATTCATACGACCCAGCGTATCCCCTTGGGCTGCTCTTGTGCTTTTTGTCAGGAAGAAGGATGGTAGTATGAGGTTGTGCATTGACTACCGGTGGTTGAACAAAGTGACGATCAAGAAAAAGTATCCTCTTCCCAGGATAGATGACCTCTTTGATCAGCTAAAGGGTGCACAAGTCTTTTCCAAGATAGACTTGAGGTCGGGGTATCATCAGTTGAAGATTCAGAACGAAGATATCCTTAAGACTACATTCAGGACACGGTATGGTCACTATGAGTTTCTAGTGATGCCGTTTGGTCTGACCAATGCACCTGCAGCCTTTATGAACTTGATGAACGATGTGTTCAAGGCATATTTGGACCAGTTTGTCATTGTCTTTATCGATGACATCTTGGTATACTCGAGGTCATGGGAAGAGCATGAGCAGCATTTGAGGATTATTTTGGAGACCCTTAGAGATCAAGGACTGTATGCCAAGCTAAGTAAATGTGAGTTTTGGCTCCATTATATCTCCTTCTTAGGTCACATTATCAGTAAAGATGGAGTCTCAGTTGATCCATCGAAGATTGAAGCGGTGGTTCAATGGGAGAGATCGAAGACTGTGACGGAGATTAGGAGTTTCTTGGGTTTAGCTGGCTACTATAGAAGATTTGTAGAGGGTTTCTCGAAGCTAGCTGCTCCACTGACACGCTTGACGCGCAAAGAGGTGAAATATGAGTGGAATGAAGCCTGTGAAAGTAGCTTCCAAGAGTTGAAGCAAAGGCTAACAACTGCACCTATCCTCACCATCCCTAGTGCTTTAGGTGGATTTGCGGTGTATAGTGATGCCTCAGGGCAAGGTTTGGGATGTGTGTTAATGCAGCATGATAAGGTAGTAGCATATGGTTCTAGACAATTAAAGGACCATGAGAAGAACTACCGAACTCATGACTTGGAATTAGCTGCAGTAGTATTTGCTCTGAAAATATGGAGACATTACTTATATGGGGGGAGATTTCAAATTTTTACGGGTCACAAAAGTCTGAAATATTTGTTCTCTCAAAGAGAATTGAACATGAGGCAAAGAAGATGGCTCGAGCTTCTAAAGGATTACGATTGTGAGATCTTGTACCACCCGGGGAAAGCTAATGTGGTGGCGGATGCTCTGAGCCGGAAGCATGTAAGTATGGTATCTTATATGATGATAAAAGAGTATGAGTTAATCGAGTAGTTTGCAAGCCTCAACCTTGATGTTAAGCCTAATGAGCAATTTGGAATGATTGCTAGTTTAAGGATTGAGCTAGAGTTAATGGACAAAGTCCGAAGTGCTCAAAAGGAAAATGATAAATGCATTGAGGCTATGAATCAGATGCAGTCAGGTATGACTTCAGAATTTGATGTTAGTAGTGATGGAATTTTGAGCTTTAAGAGTCGTATATGTGTTCCTAATGATGACGAATTGAAGAAGCTGATTTTGACTGAAGCACATGCCACTAAGTACACGTTGCACCTAGGAAATACGAAGATGTATCACAATCTTCGCAAGGTGTATTGGTGGAATGGCATGAAGAAAGACATAGCTGAGTTTGTGGCGAAATGTCTTACATGTCAACAGGTTAAGGTAGAGCATCAAAAGCCAGCAGGATTACTGCACCCTCTGCCTATACCTATGTGAAAATGGGAACACATTATGATGGACTTTATTATGGGATTGCCTAGAACCAAGAGAAATCATGATGGTATTTGGGTGATCGTCGATAGATGACGAAGTCAGCTCACTTCCTACCTATGAAGTCAACAGACACGCTTAGCACTTTGGAAGACTTGTATGTAAGAGATATCGTAAGACTAAACGGTATTCCGGTGAGCATCATTTCTGATAGAGATTCCAGGTTTACCTCTCATTTTTGGGAGCATTTTCAGGAAGCCATGGGATCTAAGTTAAATTTCAGCACAGCTTTTCATCCGTAGATTGATGGACAGTCCGAGCGCACGATTCAGACGCTCGAGGATATGTTGAGGGCTTGTGCTATGGATTTTAAAGGCTCCTGGGATGACCATCTGCCATTGGCTGAGTTTGCATACAATAATAGCTATCATGCAAGTATCAGGATGGCACCATATGAAGCTTTGTATGGAAGAAGGTGTCGATCTCCGATTGGGTGGGAAGAAGTAGGCAAGCGCAAGTTGTTGGCTCCAGATTTAGTCGAGCAAGCCTCAGAATATGTTAAGTTGATTTGTCAAAGGCTTAAGACAACTCAGAGTAGACAAAAGAGCTATACAGATGCTCGACGGAGGCCACTTGAGTTTATGGTTGGAGATTTAGTGTTCTTGAAAGTTTCTCCCTCCAAAGGAATTATGAGATTTGGCCGACGAGGTAAGTTAAGTCCTCGTTACATCGGTCCATTTAAGGTCTTAGATCGAGTAGGTGATGTTGCCTATAGATTGACATTACCTCCAGAGCTATCGAGAGTACATAATGTGTTTCATGTATCGATGCTTTGGAAATATAATCCGGATCCGTCTCATGTCATTGAGTATGAGCCCTTGGAAATAAGGGAAGATATGAGCTATATAGAGAAGCCAATTTGGATTTTGGACAAAAAAGAGAAAGTATTGAGGTCTAAGACAATCCCATTAGTGAAAGTTCTTTGGCAATATCATATGATGGAAGAAGCTACATGGGAGCTAGAGAGCTTAATGAAAGAAAGGTACCCAGAGTTGTTTACATGATAAGCTAAGCCAAATTTGGAGGACCAAATTTTCTAAGGTGGGGAGGATGTGAAATCCCCAATTTTCATGTAATTCCTCCATGTTGGTAAAGAATTTCAATTCCATATGATTAAATAAACATGAAGTTGATGTGTAATTGAGGTATAAATGATGTATGAATGATGTATGGAATATAGAAGAAATAATAAAATTTAATGTCAATAAGTCAAATAAATTATGTCAATATCAGGAAAATAATTGAAGTAGGAAAGAAAATAAAATCAGATTTTATTTTGGTAATTAAATGGATGAATAGCTGAGATGAGAAGGAGGAAAAGAGGAAATTAATGGGACAAAGGGGTCAAGGGAAAGCATGGCTGAGATAGATGATAAGATGAGCATGCATTTAATGCAATGGCATGACTCATCATCTTTATCTCATCACCAACGTCAGCCCCCTCTTCCAGCCCTCCCTCATGTTCTTCCTCCATTTTTCCTAAGTTTCCAACTCAAGTTACCTTGATAAGCTACCCCAATTCTCCAGCAATTCATTAAGTTCATTTAACGAAAAACGATCCTTGTCGTTAGACTAAGAGATATATAAAGTTTGGTGGATTGATTTCAAGTATTGGAAGAGATCTCGAAGTTTGAGATTTTTGGTTTCTAGCAAAGGTAAGAGAATAAGATGATTTAGTCAATTTCGTTCATGGTAAGGAGTTGTATTGAGTTAGTATAAGATGTATATGGTGATTAATTAAAGGTCTAACTTGATATGATAATTTCATATTCGAAGAGGTGAAAATGAAGGTTGATGCGCCAAGTGATTTTGCGTTTCCGAAGGAATCGAGGTAAGAAATTTATGTAACGGACGTAAGGTGGCTATGTCCGCATGTTTTATGATGTTTTGATGTGGTTTGGAGAGATGTACTAGTTGTTTTGTGCAGGAAAAATGACATTTTCGGACTTGTCTCCTAGTGCCAATTAGGTTAGGAGCAGCCAACTGCTTTAAGTAGTAGCCGACTGCCTAGAGACAACCAAAACGCCGTTTTTCGAAAACTGGTTCAAACCAGTCGACTGCTATTTACCTAGAAGCATTCTGTTTCAAACCAGTCGACTACTATATGGGACAATCGACTGCTATTTGCTAAAATGCATTCTGTTTCAAAAACAGTCGACTGCTATATGACCAGTCGACTGCTATTTGCTAAGAAGCATTCTGTTTGAAAACCAGTCGATTGCTATATGGACCAGTCGACTGCCCTCATGTATTTTCCGAAATGAAAATAATTTTGAGAAAATGAAGTTATAAAGCAGCAGCCGACTGCCATGTATGAAAAGAGCTTTCAAAGCTTATTTGATTTAAACACAAAAGTGTTTCCTGAAAAAGTATATTATAAATGTTTTGAGACTATGGACTGCGTGATAATTATGCATTTCTGATGGCTGAGAGACTCTGATCAAGTCCTTAGTAATATGTATGTTAAGCGAGGAACCCTAGTCCGGTCCTCAAGACCATAAGTGACACCTAACTAGTGCTCACTGTGGTATTATTAAAGCAGGAGAGAATCCCTGACCTCTACATGGTATACCACTGTACTAATGCATGATTAGAGTCATATAAATGGGAATGAACGGTTTATATGACGATGAAATCGCTTAAATATTTGTACATAGTCTCCATCTATTTCAAAGTACAAGATGTATGTAAGAAGAAGTATACGATGTATGTTTTAAAGTATGTACGAAGTATGATGTTTTAAAGAAAGAAGTTTATGCATGATGTTTCAAAGAAAGTATAAGAAAAAGAAGTATGTGATGCATGTTTTATACGTATGCTATTTTAAAGAAGCGTACAAAGTATGTTTGCCATGTCATTTGAAATAAATATGTATGGTTGCAAACAATGCATGAAAGATGTTTATGATGCATGCTTTATAATGCTTTACATGACATTATAAAGCCAAGTAGGAAAAATGCATATAGAGGCATAGCACGCTCTTTTACATAATTTTCTTACTGAGCGTAAACTCACCCTTTTACGACCATTTTTCCTACAGATTACCTGAAGTGAACCTTGCTCCGATTAGAGGAGCTTGTTTTGGAAAGATTGCAGTGTACCTTCTCGATAAGCTTCCCAGTTAGCATAGAAGGTATACTTATATGTTCATATATATAGTAAATTGTAATTCAGCTACAGTACAGTACAAGTAGTCTTTATGTATATAAGATGTCGGGGATGTAAGTTAAGATGATGTATGAGATCCTGTGGAAATGGAAGGATAATTATATATATATATATCATTTTTATGCTTATGGAAAGTGAATAAAATTTTAGGAGCTATTAGAAAATTAGCTTAAGTGTAAGGAATGATTGGCACTGATAAACTAAATCAAATAATGTCGGATAAGATAATAAGAAAAAATTAAGTGAAAAGATGAAGTGGCGGGAACGACACAGAGTGGTATCAAAGCAATTTGATTGGTAGTTGTCAGTGTCAATAAGCTAGAAATAGAGTATATCCCCAATTGTACTGTACTTGTCTGAATACAAATGCATAGTATAACTATTTATGGTTATACTAAAGAGCTCAATGATGATTATATTTACAGCATGAGCTCACAAAGAAGAGGTACAAGAAGAGGAAGAAGACAGGGTCGTGAAGAACAGCCCCTAGTTCCGTCTCTTCATCCATCTCCACCGCATAGCCCGAATACTCGACTAGCTAAAATGGAAAAGCACATGGAGAACATGGCCACGATGTTCACCTAGTTTATGTCCAGCTTTCCAAATGTGGCCACGAGTACCCAAGCAGCTACCCCTGTAGTTCCTCTACAGAAGTACCCCTACCAGTCCCGGCTACTGGAAGGCGAGATCCTAGGACATATTGTAGTGTGTCATTGATAAAAGAATTTAAGAAGTTAGATCCGCCCAAGTTTAAGGGGGAAAGAGATCTGTTGACCGCAGAGAACTGGATGAAAGCGGTCCTAAAGTCTTTTGAATACATGTCCTGCTCTGAAAGGGAGAAAGTAGGATTGGCTACCTACCTATTAGTAGATGATGCTGAATATTGGTGGCAAGCCACTCGGACCGTATTAGAGGCCCGATATGATGAGGTTACGTGGGATAGATTTGTGGAAGCTTTCAATGAGCAGTACATTCCACGCACGGATTGGAATAGACTGAAGATTGAGTTTTTGAGTTTGACTCAAGGTACAATGACGGTGAATCAGTATGAATCTAAGTTCACCACCTTGAGTAGATTTGATCCAGAGGTCCTCAGAGATGAAGGACACAAGATCTACAAGTTCATAGAGGGATTGAAGTCCCCTATTAGATCGAAGGATATTTACATATATATCATTTTTATGCTTATGGAAAGTGAATAAAATTTTAAGAGCTGTTAGAAAATTAGCTTAAGTGTAAAGAATGATTGGCACTGATAAACTAAATCAAATAATGTCGGATAAGATGATAAGAAAAAGTTAAGTGAAAATATGAAGTGGCGGGGACGTCACAACGTGGACTCTCAAGCTGTTAACCAACATTTATTCCCCCAACGAATCTGGCAAAACTTGTTGTTACTCCATTTCCTCCAGACTAGTTCAAAAGCCTATTGTTTTTTGCTACATTGAGGCATCCTTAATTATCGCTACTATCCTCATTTCTTCGTATAATTCCATGATTCTTTCCTGATCCTCATAAATATTTACTTTCCTTTTCCTTATGACTTTCCAAAACAAATGCCTTTGCTCGTACTCCTTCCTTACCACTGTCGCCACCACCTATCTCTGTTGCTTTTCCTGCATCGCATGTCATTTGTTGCTTTCCCGAAAACTGCCCATTTCCATTTCTTTCAGGAAAATTCCTCTGCTTCTTGATCAATGAAGCTCGTAACCAGTCATCGTACTGGTAAACTGGTTCATATGTGACCTCTACCTTACTTAGATCTTCACAATCCACATCAATGTGCCCTAAGTGATCACACTAGTAAGAGAACATACTCAGCCTTTCATATTTTTTTCATCCTTGAACCCCATTTTTCCCAACCACTATTGCACAATGCAAAGGCTTTGTTATATCTTTTACAACCCTTATCCTTAGGAATTGAGCCCATCCTCCCACATCAAGGCTTGCATCAATCTCTATCACCTTGCCAATCCTTTCTCCCAATTTTTCTACAAAACTCTGGTTTCTCATTCATAATGGGACATCATAAATCTATATCTAGAATAAAGCTTCAAAGAATACATACTCCTCAGGTCGTAAATCTGCTTTATACTCCCTAAAAAGTAAGATATGCTGATCAAAGGACCATGGAGATCCTTCAATAACACGATTTTTGTCTGCCAAGGAAGCAAACTTGAAGAGGAAAAGATTATCTTCTAATGATACTATTGTTGGATTATGCCCTTAGAACCATTCATTAGATGATTGACTTTGGCATTTTTTTATGTATCATGACATTTTATTTATTATAGCTCATTATTATATTTGTCTTATAACTGCATAATGTAATCTTATATGATAATGTCCTTAGAATAGTAATAACACACTATTCTTAAAATATCCCTAGTCAAGTATTATTGTGAACAAGGATAACAATGTACGATAAGACTAGTATGTGGTTGACTGATGACCATTGTCATCGATATGGGATATCAAGTCATCACATAGGTACATGTTAGAGAACTATGTACTGGATCGACCCTCAATGAGAACGCTACATGGATTGTTATATAAGTGTCATAAGCGATTCTCATAGTGATGATGGTGTATGTGATCTTTTGACTTGAGATCATCAGAGATCCCAACATAGAGAATTGCATACTTTAATGCTGCTAGATGTCATTCGTAACAGGATGGACTATAAAGGTAGTAATTGGGTATGCCTTGATCTATGTAGAGGGATGTTGAGTGATCAAGATAGGATTTATCCCTCTTATATAACAAGAGTGATGTCTTAGGCCCTTTGATAGAGTGAGACTAAGAAATGCATGGCCGTGCTCGAATAAGTCAATATGAGATATTGATTTAATTTGTTTAATTAGTCTACTCAGCAATCAAGAAACACTGATTAGACTATACAAGTGTGACACATTCCATGACTTATGTCTAATCAAGACATCAAAGGATAAAGGGATTAGACTACACAGTAACATCTATCACGAGTAAGGTTATGTCGAGTCATTGACATTCTCGTTACATGGGTAGCAATGATGTGTTGCTAGATACCGCTCATTGCCTGTGACAATTTTGTCATTGCCATTTTTTTGAGAACCTATTGGGTCGCACACTTAGAACGGATCAATGAGGAGCTTAATTAATCCTATTCTGAATTGGATTAAGGATATATCTAATCCTATTCTGAATTGGATTAAGGATATAGTTAATCCTATTCTAAGTAGGATTAGAGTTCTGTTTGGCAGTAAATTTTAGGGTAAAATTTACTGCCTATAAAAGGATGTTTTTTCTAAAACATAGCCGCACAATTAAAAAAACAGAAAAGGTATTCTTTTAATCGAAGCTAGCAATTCGATTATAAGGAATCAAAAATGCTCTTTAAGGCTTCTGATCGTGAGACGTTCAAGAGTCGTGAGATCCGTTCGTGTGGATACCATAGAGGCAGGAACGAAAAGTTGTTGCTTGTGACTCGACCAACGACAGAAAATCAGAGAAAACGTTAGGTAAATCTCGAAACCCTAATCAGGCAACTCTCTGAATCGATCTTGGTGGAGGCCGAATGGTTTAAATTCTGCTGCGTGTTTGTTTCGGTTTCCTTCAACTATATTCACTCCTTGGCTAATTTCCACACTTCTTGAAACATGTTTATCATAATTTCTTTATTAAACTGTCAATTTGTGAATAGTTTACCAATCATCCACCTCTAATTCTCCATAGGTTGTGTTCCAAGGCCATCATCTTTTGGGTCAAAACTCTCCAGTTCGTCTTCCCTAAGTTTCAAATTCTTCCACATTCCTTCCAGGCCCTCTTTCATTTTTCCAATAACAAAGCTTTTCACTATCCGAACTAATAGATCACCAGGGACGGAGGTGCATGAGGCCCTGTGGGTGCTCAAGCCCCCACCGAGCCTAAAATTTTTGGTTTTTTTACTGATGTTTGGCCAATAATAAATATATTATATTATATTTTATAGTTAGTTTAGCCCCCACTGGACTTAAATTTTTTTTCTCAAAAATTGGGCTTAATTTTTTTGATTTTTGAGTCTTTGAGTTTTAATATTTTTTTAACTTTTGAGTTATAGTTTACTGTTTTATTTTTACTGTACAGTAGTCAACAAATAAAGAATGAATAATATACTTATTTTAAAGATATTAAAATAAAAAGTATATATAATATATTTATTTTAAAGATATTGAAATAAAATAAAACTAGGGCTGTTGAACTTGAAACTAATGGCTACAAAACCTTGTCTATTTGCTTATATACACGGTAAAGCAACAAATGGAAACGGCGGCATACAAAGCTTTTTCTTTTTGGGTGGGGCGGCAGTGCACCCAAAGCTTTGCAACAGTAATTGAATATTTGACTTCTTGAATGAGTTTTTATTGAATCTTGGTGATGGAGAAATATTTGATAAAATTATCAAAAGCAACACCTTCAAATATGGATGATGAGGGTTCAAAGAAAAGAAAAGTAGAGTTTGATGTATCCGATCTTCCCACAAATCCTGGTTTACGACCTCCAATTTCTGATTATCATCCTGACATTCGAGATGAAATTAGAAGAGCATATGCACAAAGGGGTCCTTGCCAACCTAAAGATCATGACTTTGAATACAAGAAGTTTGGAAAACAAATGAGACGATTCACTCCCGCTTGGTTTAGTCGATACGGAAATTAGTTGGAATACAATATATCAAAAGAAGCTGCTTTTTGTCTTTGTTGTTATCTCTTCAAGCCGAATATTGGTAAACAAAGTGGAGGTGATGCATTTACTGGAACGGGATTTACAAATTGGAAGAAAGTTGAAAGATTGGGTGATCATGCTGGAGACCATAATAGTGCTCACACCAATGCTGTGAATAAGTGTAATGCTTTATTGAAGCAAGAGCAACATGTTCAGACATTTTTTGACAGACAATCTGATGTAGCTCGAAAGGAATACCGAACTCGCTTGATTACATCTATTGATTGTGTATGATTTCTTCTAGAGTAAGGACTTCCATTTCGAGGTCATGATGAATCTAAGAATTCAAGTAATCTAAGTAACTTTCTTCGGCTTTTAGAATTTCTTAGTGATCATAATGAAAGTATTAAAGCGGTTACTTTGGTGAATGCTCCTAAAAATCTGAAATTGACTTCGCATGATATTCAAAAAGATATTGTGAATGCATATTCCATTGAAACTACTAATGCAATTATGAAGGAAATGGGTGATGCTTTTTTTTTCTATTTTGATTGATGAATCTTGTGACATATCTTCGAAAGAGCAAATGGCTATTGTGTTTCGTTATATGAATAAGAAGGACATGTAATTGAACGATTTATAGCCGTTAAACATGTTACTAGTACCACTTCTCTCTCGTTGAAGAAAGCTCTTGATGACTTACTTTCTTTGCATGGATTAAGTATGTCTAGAGTGTGTGGACGGAGTTATGATGGGGCTAGTAATATGTAAGGAGAATTGAATGGTTTTAAAACACTCATTTTGAGGGAGAATAAATGTGCATACTTTATTCATTGTTTTGCACATCAACTACAGTTGGCGATTGTGGCTGTGGCAAAAAAAACATGATGAGATCAATTCGTTTTTTAATATGGTTGCTAATGTGGTTAATATTGTTGGGGCATCACCAAAACGGCATGATATTCTTCGAGAAAAACATTATGATTTCATTATTGAAAAATTAAATAATGGTGAACTTTCAAGCGGACAAGGCCAAAATCAAGATAGTAATTTGAAGCGTTTTGGTGATACACGTTGGGGCTCACATTATGGTACGTTATTGAGCATAATCTCTTTGTTTCCATCCTTAATTGATTTGTTTGAAGTGGTTACAAAAGATGTGTCAAACTCTAGTGAGCAAAGATTTCAATCGAAATATTTTTTAGAGTTCATGTCCTCATTTGATTTTCTATTTAGCCTATTTTTGATGAAAGAGATACTTGGCTTGACAAATGAATTGTCACAAGCACTACAAAGGAAAGACCAAGATATTTTGAATGCAATGAAATTAGTTGAAATGTGTAAGCAGAAATTACAAGCGATGAGGGATAATGGATGTGATTCTTCATTTGCTCAAGTCTCTTCTTTTTGTCACAATTATCTTATTAATGTTCCAAGCATGGATGATATGTTCATTCCATGGGGTAGATCACAGCGCAAAGCTCCCAAGGTCACAAACATGCATCACTACAAAGTTGACCTATTCTATACTGTTTTGGATATGCAACTTCAACAATTAAGCAATCGTTTCAATGAGGCAAACACCGAATTTCTACTTTGTTTGGCATGTTTAAGTCCAAATGACTCATTTGCTTCTTTTGATAAACAAAAGTTAGTGAATTTTGCTAAATTTTATCCAAAAGAATTTTCTCTAGTGGAACTTTTGGCACTTGAAGTTCAACTTCAAACTTATATTATTGATATGCGATCTAGCATTGAGTTTTCAGGACTGAAAGGAATTGACCAGCTGGCTGTAAAAATGGTTGAGACTGGAAAGGATAAAGTGTATCCTTTAGTTTATTTGTTGTTGACACTAGCATTGATTCTACCAGTTGCGACTGCCACTAGAGAGAGAACATTTTTTGCAATGAACATCTTGAAGACTCGTTTGCGTAATCGAATGGGAGATCAGTGGTTGAATGATAGTTTAGTTGTGTACATTGAAAAAGATGTGTTCAAAAGTATTGATAACGAAGCTATTGTGCAACGTTTTCAAAATATGAAACCACGTCAAGGAGAATTGTAAAATTTTTAATTATTATGATTGGATATGAATATTTTAGATTTTTGTTTAGTTATCATTATTACTGTTGTTATTATTTTTTTATAATTTATTATATTTGAATCAAGCCCATGGTGAATAAAATCTTTGGCTCCGCCACTGTAGATCACTACGGAGAATGTAACTCATAAGACTTTAAAGACCATCTGTTCAAATGATATTCCCAAGGCAGTAACTCACTTGCACCTAAACAAGACTTAGAGAAAATCCTACACATCCTAAGGCCGAGAAGACTTCACAACTTTTAAATGTCTTAGGTTTGTTATGATTGAAGTTAACGAGTGGGCTACTAGGGAAAATGCTATGATTATTTTATCGTTAATAAGCAAAGATCCAAGAACCTAAATATGTATTATAGTTAAGAACATATTGATCATCCATAAATCTAGTGTAACTAAAAATCATATGAAATACTTTGAATAAAAAAATTGATTTCAGAATACCAAATTCATGCTGCCAGACGTTAAAGATAGTAAAATCTCGCAAAGCAACACCTAGATTTTGGTAAGTGTAATGCGGCAAAAAAATATCATATTGACTTATTCAATTCTCCCTTTTTTTTTTTGCCTTTTTTGTTAGAACTAGATAACTTCTCGCAGTTTCATGCAGGTTTGTATATGTTATTATTATTTTTAACTGAAATCTAATAAGTAAAATATTGATCAACTAAATTCAATGACATGAATCACTAACACTATAAATGCATTTTCTTTATGGAACCAACCCATTGATAAATATATATTATATATTTATTATGCAAAGGATTAACAAAATACACTACATAATTTACACACAAAAAAACACTGCATAACTACTTAGGAACTTAGCAAACTTTCAATAATAGAGATGAAACAGTAAGGGATCATCGTTGCCACAGTTTTTGTCAACAATCTTCATCATCAAGTGCATTAGAGATGGTAAGAAGGATTTTTGGAACATTTGGTAAGGCCGTTAACGTGTTTATCCTAAAGAAAAGAAGTTAAAAGGAAAAAGAATTGGTTTTGTTAGACTTGAATTGACCAAGGATGCTAAAAAAGTAATGGGGAAACTTAATTATGTGTGGATCTTGGACTATAGAATAGGTCCTAATCTGGCAAGGTTTGAACCAATGGTGAACTTTGGAGGAAAAAGGGAACTATGATCCCAAATGATAAACGTACTGAGGAAAAAGAGTTAATAGTGGTGGTTGGTCTTTGAAAGAGGTGGAGAGTGAGCCGAATAAAGTGGGTCCTAATCCAACTTACCTTCAACCAAATAAAGGCTATTGGGCTTGTGCTTTTATAGCCTTCATGGGTCTAAATTCTAAACTAAATTCACCTAACTTGATGCTCCATTTCACCATTTTCCCTAAGGTAATCATCCTCTGTAACACCTATTGTAAGGGTTGGTTAATGAATACAACTATATGGTGGCTTTAGAAATATGGTCCCTATGGAAAGCATAATACTTAGACCCATCAGCATTCAAGATAAGATGCCTGGTTGAGGTCGCTGAACATAAGACTTATTCGCTATGGTGTTCATAATGGCTTCTTGGCTCATGGTTAGTGGGGTATAGGACTGAAACTTTCTTTGAGGGGATCTAGGTTTGTTATCAAGCCTGTTGATGGGCCTGTCCCTTTCTGGTCACCTAAACTCAAGATGGTCACTCCTTCTTTTAGGCTTCACATGGGCCTTCTCAAAATTCCTCTCTCTAATCTCCTCAATTTTTGCCAAAGTTTGGCTTTCTGCAGTACATTATGTAGTGCTCCCAACTGTTTGCCACACAACAAAAAATGTATGTGGTTATTTATTACTCTAGCTTTGAACACCTGAACAGAAAAGTTATCATTTGGATCTTTAACATCAGTGTAGGTAGTAGTGAACCTGCGGATGTAATCCCTCAACTTCTCTTTGGGTCTTTGGACAACAGACATCAAACTCACGAAAGTTTTCCTCTGCTTTTTATTGGGAAGGAAATGTCCCACAAACAATTTGCTGAGTTAGTCAAAATATGTGATTGAATTAGGTGGAAGTGAATAAAACCAGGACCTAGTTGTTCCTTCGAGTGTAATAGGGAATGTCCTACACTTGGCAGCATCAGTGGTTTCGTACAAGTCCAAGGTCGCCTCATAGTAGAGGATATGTTCTTGTGGATCTCTCGTGTCATCGTTATTCTCTTTTAAGACCCTAAAATTGTGACGAACTATCTCCCTCTGAATCTCCATAAATAGTGGGCTGTCTATTCACCTAACACAGTGAACTATCTCCTGCTTCCCTTTCTTTAGCTCCTTTAGTTTTTCATAAATAGCATCGAGCCTTTCATGGATAGATAAATCTAGGTTCTCATGACCCATTCTAGGTCTCTTGGTCAAATTTATCATTGGGGAGCTAAACTCCTCTTTTCCATTTCTTTTCTCCTACCAGGGTCATAGCAACCCCCTTGTGGCTCAGCTGGAGGAGTTTAGTGTTCGATGAAGCTTAGGTTAGGTGTCAAGCTGTTTTTGGTTGGCAATCATTCTGAAGATGTGGGGGGTTGGTTGCAGGTGGAATAGCGAGTGCCTCATGTATTGTAGGGCGATCATTTGGTTTAGTAGCTTAGCACTGCAAAGTCAGGAACTTTACTATCTTGGCATAGTGTGCCATTTTAGCAGTTAGGGCTTGGTGTTGGGTGAGTAGTTGGCTATATTATTTGAAGGTTATCTTTTAGGATGATGTCGAGACAAAACATGGTCCCATTGTGGTTGGGAACTAGGGAAAAGAAGCGATTGCAATGGCAAGGGCACTGAAGGGTAGCGATACCACAGTGGCTGAGTTGCTAAATGGTGGAGGCAATATGGAGGTAATAGCTTCTCCATGGGTTAAGGGGTTGTTGAAAATAGGGGTTGTTACTCCTGATATGGGGAATAAGTTCCTGGTTTGGAATGACAGAGCATCAATGAAGAAGGTTGGGTGGTTGCTTTTGCAGTAAAATTAGGCAATGGTTCAGTGTCTACTTGGTTGGGTGCTTGTTGGTTGGTTTAGGAACTCAACATGACTTCTTCTTCTTTGGTTCCTAATGGGATTTTCTCCGATGCCTAAGTTAGTAAAGGTTTTAAGAATGTTTGAGTAAAAAGGTATAGAAAGTATAGAAAGTACGAGAAGGTATTCAAACCTATTTCTAGTGCATGGTCTTTCCTTTTATAGGCTTTCCTGGCTTGTTCTCCCATTACTTCCTGAATATGCGGAGTTGGGCAACCATGCTTGTAATGGGTTATGCTTGATCGTGTGGGAGAATGGGTGCTTACGCTTTTTTGCACGGGAGAGTGGATAGCTACTGCACACGTACTCTTATTTTCTAGTTATGAGGAACTAGGGCTTATGGCCTATTGAGTCATTAGATGGTCCATTATTTCCCATCAGCTGTTTGTGGGCTGGGTTAGCTATAGTTCATCAACTATTGGACTAGGTAGATCTGGGCTTATAGATACAGTAGTAACAAGTCTGATATGAAAACATATTGTGAGTTACATAAAAAATGAGTTGTTTTAATCTCCAATGTTTAGTATTGCTACTATTTACTATTTAGGCTCCAAAGAACGCAAAATATTAGGCTATAATCTAGACACCATTTTATACTCTTCCCAAATATTGCTTTATACATCTTATATATATATATATATATATATTTGGTTAGTAAAATATTCTACACTCACTTACCCCTTTTTTCCGTCAAGAAGGGGCCCACAATTAAGCAAGCAGAAGTCAGAAGTTAAAAAGGTCTTAGTAAAAGGAATGACCAAGCATAAGTAATTTATAAATTAAGTTTAATATCCCATTGTCAGCTGTTGGTGTAATGACTTAATGAGGGGTCCTTTTTCTTACAAGTGAACATTTTTTCCCTTCCATGACAGATGTAATGGAACAAAGCAAAAAGTGGTCAAAACTCAGATATCATCAGGATTGAGAAAGAATTTGAAAGAAAGATAGTGTCATTTTATTTGCTTTTGTTCCTCAATTCTTATGGAGAGACTTATTTACTTGAACCGAAATTAAAGAGCTCTAATGTTAAACTTTATGCATTAGCTTGATGAGCAAAATACATATATAAGATATAGAACAAATTAGGTGACCGCAACAAAAGATTTTTTTTTTAATAAACTTAATTGGTCATTGATTTAATTTTCTCATGTTTTGAAATATTGTGAAGTCTTTTTCTTGGAAACAAATTAACCTCTTGTTTGCCATTAAAGGTAGGAAAAATAAAAACAAGAGTTTAGAACATAAGCATCCGGAAGGGAGAGTCCATAGCATATGTTTTGTGACCAAGAGAACTTTCACTACTGTTTTTCAGACTGATTTTTTCGAACATAGTAAAAATTTTCAGTTTATCTCCCCCTCTTTGGAATTGTCGTGCCACCCTATTAATCTGTTGCGTTGATTCGTTAGTCGTAATTGAGGAACAGTGTTGATATGTCAATGTTTCCCATTTTGTTTTTCATTGCCTCATGAGTTATGGGCCTCTTTGCTTGTTCTTGAAATTATTTTATACAACACCATGTTTTTATTTTTTAAATTTTTGTCGTTAATTTTTTCTTTAATTTGTGAAAGATAATACTGTCGTTAAAATCAGAGAAATTCCTAAATCTACTGCATTTTTTACTTTTTTCACTACAATTTAACTACACCACAAAAAAATATTACATATATTCACTACAGCAAAATTAACCTTTTGCGGCATTTATTTAGCGGCGTTTCAATAAAAATGTCACTAAAATTTATGTTAGCGGCGTTTATTAAGTAAAACGCCGCTAAATTGAACACGTAGCGGCGTTTTTATGGAAAAAAGCCGCTTTTCTAAAAATTAAAGAAAAAATAAAAAATAAAATGAGCATTTTAGCTATTTTTTAAAAGAAATATAAATAATATAGCGGCGTTTTTAGTTAAAACGCCGTTAAATTTTTAAGTTTAACAGATAGTGACGTTTTTCTTAAAAAATGCCGCTATTTCAAAAATTAAATATATAAATAAAAAATAAAATAAATATTTTAATTTTTTTAAAATATTTATAATTAACTTAACAGAAGTGGCGTTTTTTCTTAGAAACGCCGCTATCCTATAAATTTAATATATAAAATAAGATTCCATGCCCGTGTCTTCTCCAAATCCCTCTTCTTTTTCTCAAAATCCTTTTTTCTCTGTCTATTCTTTTCTCCCAACCCTAAACCCTAAATTTAAATCTGGATAATCAAGGATTTACAACCCTCGTGCCAAATTCCCGAAATCGGGTACTCCATAAATCAATTTCTGGTAAGCTATAGAAACCTTCAATCCACCAATCTTGTTTACCTGTTCATTTCATTTCTTTTCTTTTTAATTTTTTTCAGCTCAAATTGCGTTATGTGGATGAGTTTAATATCTAAAACCCTGCTGGGTGATCATAAAGAACTTTGAAACATGAAGTTTTGATGTTTAATGCGTTGTTTCATTAATTATAGCAATTTCTCATGTAGTTTTCTGATGCTTTTGAGCTGTAATTAGGGGGTATCTGTTAGCAGGTAATAGTAGAAACGCCACTGGGCTAGAAGAGTTAATGCGTGGAATACTTTCCATTTCCTCGATAGTTTTGCCTCATTGTTGTTGAATCTGGTAAGAGTTTTGCTCTACTAAGTTGATAATGATGTCAGGGATAATCACGGATTTTGCCTTAATAGGTTTCGTCATATTTAACATGCGGATTTTAATATAATTTTCTTGATTTTTAAAGACAAACACGATTTATGTAGAAAAATAAAAACACGAGTGTGGAAACGGTAAAAGCGAATACGCGGCTAAATATAGTGAGAAAACGGAGACGGTCGCTTTCTCTGTTGAAAGGTAAGCAGACTGGCGGAGGTGGAAGCCAACAGCCAAAGCTTGAGTAAACTAAAACTGCTTAGCTAAAAAAAAAAAACAAAAATTCTCAATCCTCGTCTAGTCCATTTTTGAAATTCTCCTTCCTGAACCAAATCCAATTAACAAAAAAAAAATCTTTTTTTCCTTCCGACCTCCTTCCTCCTCTTTATTTCTGCCAAAAAGGAATTTCATTTTCCGTTTCTTCTTTTTGGTTTTCTTTCTAATTCGCTTATCTTTAGTCAGATGGTGATGATATGAGAGTTTTGTTTTGGATTTAACTTTGATACTTGTTAGTATGATTTTTGGTGGTAATTATAAAAAAAGCAAGTGTGAATGATGTGATTTGGGAGAGCTAGAAGTTGGAAATTGCAGAGAAAGATATGAGTTGCGGTTGTTTTGGTGGATCAGTTGTTCACCGGAAACGAAGCACTGCTCAGGCCACCGACGGAATAGACGGTGAGGATTCTGTTAACCTTTTCTGTTTTTTTTAAATTTTCTTTTAGAATATTATGTAATATTTAGAACTTTAAAGTCTTTGGATTTGGTACATGTTTCAAGTATTATAATTTGGTTTGTTCTTTAAAATTGATTTTTTTTTTGTGTACGTTGGCAGAGCAATTGCTTCGGACAGTCAACCATTTATCATACAGTCAGTTAAGATCAGCCACAGATGACTTAATGAGGGGTCCTTTTTCTTACAAGTGAACATTTTTCCCTTCCATGACAGTTGTAATGGAACAAAGAAAAAAGTGGTCAAAACTCAGATATCATCAGGATTGAGAACGAATTTGAAAGAAAGATAGTGTCATTTTATTTGCTTTTGTTCCTCAATTCTTATGGAGAGACTTATTTACTTGAACCAAAATTAAAGAGCTCTAATGTTAAACTTTATGCATTAGCTTGATGAGCAAAATACATATATAAGATATAGAACAAATTAGGTGACCGCAACAAAAGATTTTTTTTTTAATAAACTTAATTGGTCATTGATTTAATTTTCTCATATTTTGAAATATTGTGAAGTCTTTTTCTTGGAAACAAATTAACCTCTTGTTTGCCATTAAAGGTAGGAAAAATAAAAACAAGAGTTTAGAACATAAGCATCCGGAAGGGAGAGTCCATAGCATATGTTTTGTGACCAAGAGAACTTTCACTGCTGTTTTTCAGACTGATTTTTTCGAACATAGTAAAAATTTTCAGTTTATCTCCCCCTCTTTGGAATTGTCGTGCCACCCTATTAATCTGTTGCGTTGATTCGTTAGTCGTAATTGAGGAACAGTGTTGATGTCAATGTTTCACATTTTGTTTTTCATTGCCTCATGAGTTATGGGCCTCTTTGCTTGTTCTTGAAATTATTTTATACAACACCATGTTTTTATTTTTTAAATTTTTGTCGTTAATTTTTTCTTTAATTTGTGAAAGATAATACTGTCGTTAAAATCACAGAAATTCCTAAATCTACTGCATTTTTTACTTTTTTCACTACAATTTAACTACACCACAAAAAAATATTACATATATTCACTACAGTAAAATTAATATTTTGCGGCATTTATTTAGCGGCGTTTCAATAAAAATGTCGCTAAAATTTATGTTAGCGGCGTTTATTAAGTAAAATGCCGCTAAATTGAACACATAGCGGCGTTTTTATGGAAAAAAGCCGCTATTCTAAAAATTAAAGAAAAAATAAAAAATAAAATGAGCATTTTAGCTATTTTTTTAAAGAAATATAAATAATATAGCGGCGTTTCTAGTTAAAACGCCGTTAAATTTTTAAGTTTAACAGATGGTGGCGTTTTTTTTAAAAAATGCCGCTATTTCAAAAATTAAATATATAAATAAAAAATAAAATAAATATTTTAATTTTTTTAAAATATTTATAATTAACTTAACAGATAGTGACGTTTTTTCTTAGAAACGCCACTATCCTATAAATTTAATATATAAAGTAAGATTCCATGCCCGTGTCTTCTCCAAATCCCTCTTCTTTTTCTCAAAATCCTTTTTTTCTCTGTCTATTCTTTTCTCCCAACCCTAAACCCTAAATTTAAATCTGGATAATCAAGGATTTACAACCCTCGTGCCAAATTCCCGAAATCGGGTACTCCATAAATCAATTTCTGGTAAGCTATAGAAACCTTCAATCCACCAATCTTGTTTACCTGTTCATTTCATTTCTTTTCTTTTTAATTTTTTTCAGCTCAAATTGCGTTATGTGGATGAGTTTAATATCTAAAACCCTGCTGGGTGATCATAAAGAACTTTGAAACATGAAGTTTTGATGTTTAATGCGTTGTTTCATTAATTATAGCAATTTCTCATGTAGTTTTCTGATGCTTTTGAGCTGTAATTAGGGGGTATCTGTTAGCAGGTAATAGTAGAAACGCCACTGGGCTAGAAGAGTTAATGCGTGGAATACTTTCCATTTCCTCGATAGTTTTGCCTCATTGTTGTTGAATCTGGTAAGAGTTTTGCTCTACTAAGTTGATAATGATGTCAGGGATAATCACGGATTTTGCCTTAATAGGTTTCGTCATATTTAACATGCGGATTTTAATATAATTTTCTTGATTTTTAAAGACAAACACGATTTATGTAGAAAAATAAAAACACGAGTGTGGAAACGGTAAAAGCGAATACGCGGCTAAATATAGTGAGAAAACGGAGACGGTCGCTTTCTCTGTTGAAAGGTAAGCAGACTGGCGGAGGTGGAAGCCAACAGCCAAAGCTTGAGTAAACTAAAACTGCTTAGCTAAAAAAAAAAAACAAAAATTCTCAATCCTCGTCTAGTCCATTTTTGAAATTCTCCTTCCTGAACCAAATCCAATTAACAAAAAAAAAATCTTTTTTTCCTTCCGACCTCCTTCCTCCTCTTTATTTCTGCCAAAAAGGAATTTCATTTTCCGTTTCTTCTTTTTGGTTTTCTTTCTAATTCGCTTATCTTTAGTCAGATGGTGATGATATGAGAGTTTTGTTTTGGATTTAACTTTGATACTTGTTAGTATGATTTTTGGTGGTAATTATAAAAAAAGCAAGTGTGAATGATGTGATTTGGGAGAGCTAGAAGTTGGAAATTGCAGAGAAAGATATGAGTTGCGGTTGTTTTGGTGGATCAGTTGTTCACCGGATACGGAGCACTGCTCAGGCCACCGACGGAATAGACGGTGAGGATTCTGTTAACCCTTTTCTGTTTTTTTTTTTTAAATTTTCTTTTAGAATATTATGTAATATTTAGAACTTTAAAGTCTTTGGATTTGGTACATGTTTCAAGTATTATAATTTGGTTTGTTCTTTAAAATTGATTTTTTTTTTGTGTACGTTGGCAGAGCAATTGCTTCGGACAGTCAACCATTTATCATACAGTCAGTTAAGATCAGCCACAGATGATTTTCATTCGCGCAATAGAATTGGAGTTGGAGGTTTCGGAACCGTTTACAAGGTGCTTTTAGTTTACTTGATCTTCATTTAGCTAATCAAATCATATAGAAGTAATTTGACCTGTGAATTTAAGGAAAAAGTTGAAAATCTTGATGCTGGAATATTTGAAGCAACTGTTTAGCTATGCATATGTTTCCTTTCAGTTTCATCAATGCTTAATAGTTTTGAAGCCAACAACTTTTTTGCCGAATGGTTAAGAAAGAGTTGCGACATGTTGCAACCTCATCCCCATCCCGAATTATACAAAAAAAAAAAAGGTTCAGCTTACAATTGATTCTATCAGAAAATTTTAACCTGCAAATATGAAAGTATGAAACATTTTCTATTAGGGGATTCCAACATTCTAGCATTCACTAGTAAGTCAAAACTTGGTGTTGGAGGAACTCATTAATGTTTTACTTTCTGGTAGTAAGTTAGTAACTTAATAAGTTTCTTAATGGAATAGTAACTAGCTATAGTGCAATTGCTAGGGTTGTGAGCGCACTACCACTATGCTACGGAGGCACTCGACGGTGAATGTCTTCAAACCAAATTAATATTCGAGAATCGATTGCTTTCTACGAATTTCAAAACCCTCGAAAAAACAGTCAAAACACCGAGCAATCCCGAGCAAGCGTGGCAGCAAGATGTGTGGAATCGCTTTACTTGTCTCCGGTGTCCGCATCGACTCATCATCTTTACATCTCGATTCCATATCTCCATCCTCCAAAACCCAGCTGGTTTTTTCTTTGGATGATCTTAAAGCAGCTCTACAAAGTCGCGGCCCAGACAGCTTTGGCAGCAAGAAGCTTCTTCTCCTTCATTCAAACACTTTAAATTCCGGAAACTCTTGGGTTTCTTCTGTTAGCGAGGAAACTCATGAGCTAGACAATGGTTCGAACGTGGCTGAATCTTTTGCAGAACTTGTTTTTCTTGGTGCTACGTTGCAGTTAAGGGGAATTACTCCTGTCAGTCAGCCATTGGTGGATTCTTCCGGGAACATTCTTGCTTATAATGGTAAAATTGGTTCCTTTATGCTGATTAGATTGTTGGGTTTTTTTTTTGTTCTTTTGCTGTCAGGATAGTTTAGTATATGCTCCTTTATTTTGTACTGAATCTTCTTTTCTTGATGTATGGTAAAAGGTGAAATATTTGGAGGAATTGAGGTTGGTAGTGATAACAATGACACTGAAATTCTCATGCAATCTCTGGGAAAGTGCTGTTCTTGCTGTTCCGAGGAACATACTACAATATGCAGTTTTAAAGGACAGAGGAAAGGCTCTGTTCCTGATGTTTTTTCAGTGATGAAAGGGCCATGGGCTATCATCTATTGGCAGGTAAACCTCAGTGCTAAGTCACTGTTTATTATGGTTTAATTTGGTAGAGAAATGGTATTTTCTTCAGGCATTCTGTTTCTGAAGTTTTACTCATTTATCATGGAAAGGAATGTTCAAAAACCCTGTGGTTTGGTCGAGATGCATTTGGTAGGCGAAGCCTCCTTGTTCACTGGCCAACTATGGAAGATCCTCGGTTTCTGCTTTCGTCTGTGTCACCAACTTCTTCTAGTCTACAAGGTTCTGTTATGAATTTGAATGTCTTGTATATCCTATCGAGCTCTTCTATCAATGTAACTTTTATGCTTAACTTTCTTTTCTATCGTAGACTCTGCATCTATGAACCTTTTTTTACTGCCTGTTGTATCGAATAATGTCACTCTGCTGCAGACTTTGAAGTTGAAAATGGGACTAGCAGCATCAAATTTTGGGAAGAGCTGCCGTGTGGGATATATCGTATGTCAGTAGATGCTACAAAATCAGATGGGATATTTCTTGGGGAAATCAAGAAACATGAATGGACTAATGTTATGCTCAAAGAATTGATTGAGTGGGAAAGAGTTTCTGTTGAACCTAAACCTGAAGAGTTGTATTTTTCCCGTTCTAAGACTCTTAGTGCTGAATGTGACACTAATTCAGCTTCTTCAGGTAAATTGCTGTTGAACTACAATTGTTATTATGCTTCTAATGTTGGAAAAACAGGGAGAGGGTGCATGTAGAAGTTTGCAAGTTTTAGGTAGTGTCATTTTGTGGTTGCGTTCCGTTGTTTATTGCTGAAAACATGTTCTAATTTGGTTTATGGATTAAATTCCATGTTTTTGTCATTGTTGATCTTTTGTTTTGACTGATTAGGACCCACTCATGCTTCAGTTTCATTCTTGGTTATATTCTGATGTAAGAACTTTTTGTTGTCTGTGTAGATGCTACCTCAGAAGATGGTTTAATTTGGGATACTCAGATGTTCATCCTCTTGAGGTATTCATGTGTAGCATTGTTCGTCAACAAAATAGTTTCAAGAGGTTTTCTCAGTAGATTATAAACAGATTTATTGTGATTGATGATTTTTGGTTCTGATGTTAATTTAGAGGGTGATACTTCTTGATTTAGTAATCTCATGCTCATGTAATTTATACTACTATTTTTATATTACATATGTAGACAATATGATAATTTTTTTCATGTTTTACAATATATAAATTGGCCTTTACATTTGGCTTGGATGCATTATTTTGGAATGAACGGTTACATGATATGTTTTGCTTTAAATTAGATATTGGTCTTATTGAGAGTGTTGGTGTGTTGAGTGTTTGATCGACTGTGGCTAGCATTTCTCAAGTAATAATAAAATATCATATTTAAATAATCAAATTAAAAATATAATTAGACTTTAAAATTGTACCTGTAATTTATAAAAATTCATATTTAAATAATCAAACTCTTTGGGTATGTCGTCCTTGATTGTCTATTTTCAAGCATGGCTTTTTCTTTATATATACATATATGTATGTGTGTATAAATTTTGTTTGAAATTTACTGTTGAGCGTGACAACAGTGACGTGGTGTCTGTTATGTTGGCAGTGGGATTTGCATATTTTTTTAATTTTACTTATTAATGAAGAGAAATTTTAGAATTGATCGACAGTGTATAAATTTTATAAACTGTTAGTGCATTAAATATAAATTTTTATGTTTTTATACTAATAAAATTAAAATATGAATTTAAGAAAAAAGTTTGATGAAAGTATTAAGATTTAACCTTCGAATTGATTGGATACCACATTTATTAGTGATAGCACGAAGCAGATTGACTTTCATATCCAACAAACGTTAATTGTTTGCACTCATTCAAATTTACCAAAATAAAACGTGCTTGACCAAACACCGCGTTTTATGTTGGGTCCCAGATTACATGGTAAGGTAGGGAAATTGCTGAAAATTTTCCGAACTTAGCGGCGTTTCAATCTGAAATGCCGCTAAGCTACTGGTTTAATGGCGTTCCTTCATAAGAAACGCCGCTGACTAGTTGAGCTTACCAGCGTTTAATAAACGCCACAAAAATAGCGGCGTTTTTAGAAGAAACGCCGCTATTTTTCGCGACGGTGGAAAAGCCGACACTTTTTACGGCGTTTTTTTCTAATGTCGTGGGTGTTTAGCGGCATTTATAAACGCCGCTGTACAATAAAAAAAACGCAGCTAAAAGCCTAATTTGCTGTAGTGATTCTATTTATTTACAATTTTAACCTTACAATAGTTTAATCCAAAATTCAACCTTCATCTTCCTAGAAACTTTTTGGAGCTGTTTTTTTTTTTACTCATTTTTGGGGCTGTTTTTCACTCTACTCTTTTCATCTTCTTTTCTTATTTTTCTGTGACAAAGTGTTCCTGCCCAAACTACTTGTGCAAAACAACAATGGGTATTGGGTAAATAAATAAAACAAATTAAAATTTAAAAAAAGAGTTTGAGCCGAACAATTTTTTCATGCACCAAAAACCAAAAAAAACTATTGTTCACTTGTGCAGGAACAATGTTCTTGCGCAAGTAAATCCTGTGCAGCTCACCTTGCACAGGAATATTGTTTCTGCGCGAGATTTTTACTTAGGCACAATTTGTTCTTGTGCAAGACTTTTGCGCAGGAACATATTAAATATTTTTTATTTTTAATTATTATTTATAGATCTTATTAATAATAAATTGTAAATTTAAATGTAGGACGAAGATAGTGATAGAAAGAGAAGAAGAAGCTGATCGAAGAGAGAAGAAAAGATGACTTTATCTATATTAGGGCACAAATGTCTTTTTAGATAAAGGTTTTTTTGTCTTATAAATAGTTGAAGTTAAGAAAGTAAAAAATGTAGTAGATTTAGGAAAAATTCTAAATATACCCTTTTGTTAACTATTCATACCTCTTCTATATAATGAATAGCAATTCATTAAAGAAAATGGGATAAGAAGAGAAAAAAAGTGAGTAGGTTTAAAATTTCTCTAAAATTGTCATTAATTTGCAATAGAATTAGCAACGTATTTCTTGTTCCCAACGTATGAGCTTTAATGACCCTTTTTCTTTTTGACAAAATTTACACCAAAATTTTCTACCAAAAGAAAGCATTAGCAACGAAATTTTGATTTTAGTGACAAAAATTTCATCACTAATGCTTTGATTTCTTGTGGTGGGGCTAGTGCTTCTTGGAATATAAAGAAACAAAATTGGAAATCTTAAAGCAGCACATGGATTTACTAAATATGGGATTCCTTAAGTGTAACACCACAATCCTACATCTGAAGTTTGTGAGACTCTGCAATGCTATATATATAGATACTTGAACCCATAATTGTGAGGAGCCTTTTATGGAACAAAACTGTAAAACTTTCGAGTTAAAACAGACAATATCTTGCAGATTGATGTAGGTTTCCATAAATGAAATCAAAGGTTGTCCACCAGCTGGAACACGAGAGCTAAGTGCTACGTCATGGGAGCTACTTCTAGATTCTTGCGAGCCACCTCTAGATTCCTAACACCTAGTGTGATCTTGGTTCTATTTTGATTAGGCTTAATGAGGATGTCAAGTGATAATTCTATAATTTATAGAATTATCATGAATTTAATGATATAATTTATCTCTAAATTATTATTAGATTAAAATCCCTCATTTATCTATTAAATTTCTCTCAATGATATAGGAATTCCAATTCATAAAGAAGTCAAAGATGTGAAAGACTTTAGTTCCAAATTCCATTCAAACACAAGACTTTGTTGATAAAGCTTCATGCATGGATATCTCTACTTGCTACCAAAAAAATAAATTGTTGTAATTATCTTTTATGAAGATAAATTATGAAGATGGAAGGATAAGGATAAACAAGAGAACTGATAAAAAATAAATTTTCTGTTAAGATATAGATCCAGTCTTATCAGCCAAGATTTTGAGCTAATCATCATACCTACTACCTCTATAAATAGCCAGCTTCAACACCATGAAAAAGAATGCAATCCTACTAGGGGATATGGAGTAGTTTTAGTGTTATTCTCTTTATTTTAGTTTTCAAGTTTTTTGTGACGTCCCAGTCACTACACATTTACCTATAACTTTTTCCTTATTCACATAAACTTGATTAGACTCGCTCGTCAATTTCATTCCTTCTTCTTCTTGAACTTAGTATTTAATAGTTCATCATAAATAATTTAACCTCAATTAAAACATAAAAATGATATATATATATATATATATATATATCATTCTATCATACAGGATCTTACACATCTTACTTAACCTAAATCCCCAAAATCTTACATACATTATTGTTAGCTTGTACTGTACAATAGCTGAATTACAATACACTTTACATGATTTCATAAGTATACCTTCAATATTAATTGGGAAGCGTATCTCGAAGGTAACTTTCAAGATCCACTAGTAGGCTCTTCTATCGAGAGCAAGGGATTACTTCAAGTAGTCTGTATAAAAATATTCGTAAAAGGGTGAGTTTACGCTCAGTAAGAAAAATATGTAAAAGAGCGTACTATGCCTCTATATGCAGTTTTCCTGTTTGGCTCTATAATGTCATGTAAAATCATTATAAAGCGTATTCATATACTTTCATCAAATATATTAAAATTCTTCATAATAGCATATGCTTATAAATCAAGTAAATCAAGTACTTCTTTAAAATAGCATATGCAAAAATACTTCACATGCTTTCTTGAAATCATACATCATATACTTCTTTCAAATCTCATTTGCAAACATACAAACTTCTTTCAAAACGTCTTATACAAATAAATCAAGTACTTTTGATTTCTTTATTCTTTGAAATCGCATATACATACATATGGCTTTCAATTAACATAAAACCATTTCATCTTTACGAAATTATGCACTATTATGCACTGAGTCATCAAGTGGCGTACCCCGTAGGGCCAGGAATCCTCCTACAGCCAAACATATGCATGTGACAAATTTGGCCAACTGTCGGTGGCTACAGCTAACACTAGTTAGTTGTCCTTCTATAGTGACTGAGGCCTGACTTATGGTTCCTCAGCCAATATAAATCATACTAGGACTTGATTAGAGCCCCTATTATCAGTATAGAAGTGCATAACCTCAAAACCTTTGTCATATAGCTTTTTGCCATGACATTTCATACTTTCTTGAAATAGGTTTAAAAACCTCTTTTCAAACAGGGCAGTCGACTGGCCTCATAGGGCAGTCAGCTGCTGCCTTATATTTTTATTTATCGAAATTCTTTTCTTTTAAAATTTTGATATTTTTATTTTCTAAAATTCATGGGGGCAGTCGACTGGTCCATATAGCAGTCGACTGATTTTCAAACAGAATGCTTTTCAAACAGATAACAGATAGCAGTCGACTAGTCCATATAGCAGTTGACTGTTTTTGAAACAGAATGCTTCTGAAAACAGGGCAGTCGACTAGTCCATATAGGCAGTCGGCTGGTTTTGAAACAGAATGCATTTTAGCAAATAGCAGTCAACTGGTTTGAAACAGAATGCTTTTTTGGAAAATAGCAGTAGACTGGTTTGTCTCGGTTTTCGAAAAACTACGCTTTGGTTGTCTCTAAGCAGTCGACTGCTTCTAGCATTTTGGTAACTAAGAGTAAAACCCAAAAATCACATTTCCTGCATTAAAACCAACTGGTACTTCATCCCAAAATAGTTAAAATCATGCGGACATAGACACCCTACGTCCGTTACATAAATTCCTTACCTCGATTGCCAAAATCCTCGAGCTCGGTTGCATCAACCTTAGCCTTTCAATTCACTTCTTCAACGCTGCATAATTCATAACAATTTAAACCTTTAAGAAATCTATATATCCATACTCTACCAACTCAACTCAACTCCAAACCATGAATAAAATCAACTAAAACCACTTCCATCTCTTACCTTTATATAAATCACCAAATAACATAATTTCTAATCTCCTTAAATACTTTGATTCAGCCTTTCATATTAAAGGCATGAGTAGAGCAAGTGATGGGGATCGTTTTCCTTTAAGGGAGCTTAACGATTTGGTCACTGAATAGGGGTATTTGTCAAGGTAGCTATAGAGCAAAACTTAGAAGCTTGGAGAGGACACGAGAGGGAGAGGGCTGGGAAAAGGGACTGCCGATTGGTGATGGCTGGAGATGGTGATTCATCAAGTTCATTTAATGCTCATTAATCCATTATCATCTCATCTCAGCCATTGACCATGCTTTTGACCCTTCTTTGACCATTTAATTCTCTTCCTTTTCTTCCCTTTTCTCATATCAGCCACATATACCAACTAAAAATCTGATATTAATTTTATCATCATCCAATTAAATCATTTCATCTCAACCTTTGACCATCATTATTTGACCATTCACTTAAATGGTCTCCTTTCTTCCATATAACACTTGTCTATTTAATCACACTAAATTTCTGATATTAAATTCTCTTCTTCTTCCATTTATCAGCCACATATATCATGTAATTACATTAAAATTTCTGACATTTACTCTTTTCTCATACTCTAATATTCTTACAATATCAATTTAATTCCTTGACTATTTGACCTTCAATTTCATTACTTCTTGCATGTTCCATACATCATACATACTTCATAATTCTCGTATTTATTTATTTCATTTGAGCTTAATTACTTTACAATTATGGAGGAATTACATGAAAATTGGGGATGTCACATTTTTTATCTAAATTTGTTTCGGTTTTTTTTTGTAATATTTTAGAAGTCTTGATTTAAATAAAGATTTTTTTATTTTCACTTTCCTGTTACTTCTATTTCAGAAATATTAGTGTTTTGATTAAAAAATTCTTTCGATCGTTTGAATAAAATTAGGGTGTAAAATTTTAGTACTTAGTAAACAACTCATAATTTCAATCCTCGTGTGAATGATCTTATACTCATCACTTTATTACTTGCAACGGTCCGTATACTTGTGGTACACTCATCGAAAATTCAGTAACAAGTTTTTGGTGCCATTGCCGGGGATTGAAGGATTTGTTTTGCTAATATTAATACCAAGCATACCTAGTTTTAATTCAAATATTTTTTTTTCTTTTCTTTTTCTCCTTTCTTGATACCAATATCTTTTCTTGTTTTTTTTGTGAGGTACATCGACCTAATGCATGAGCTATGCAAGGAGTGGTGAATTGACTCCCATTGACCCCGAAATTGAAAGGACTTTACGAAGAATCAAGAAGGAGAACCAAGAAGACCTTGTTGAAACAAACACCATGGAGGAAGTAGATACTAAGGCTCTTCGAGATTATGCAATGCCTACAGTGAATGGATTTGAGATGAGCATAAGATATCCAACTATTCAAGCAAACAATTTCAAGATCAAACCAGCCATCATTCAAATGATGATCCTAATGCTCATCTGAAACACCTTTTACAAATTTTCTCTACTTTTAAGAATAATGGTTGTCGTAACGATTTTCGTCCGGGGACTCAATCGCTAGACGATTTTGGAAAAAACACAAAGAGGAGTCGCCACCAATCTTTTTTGGCTAGGTGTGATTGGCCACCTAAAATCATTTATTTTTTTCAATAAAATCTTAAAATTAATTAAGGTTTATCAAAAAAAAAATAATTTTTGGTCTGCGAAAACAAAGTTTGGGTTCGGGAGTTCGGTTACGCGTGGGGAAGGATTAGCACCCCCACAGCGCCCGTTAGAAAACGGTACCACTTAATCATGTATTATCTTTTGATCTTAATAAAATGGTCTTAATTAAACATTTAAAAAGAAATTCATTTATTTTGAAATCAATTTGTTATTTGCTTATTATTTGAAACATTAAATTTTATTTTTATTTGTGTTAAATTTATTTTTATTTGAAATAAATGAGAATCTTTTGTATTAAAAATTATTCCAAAATACCCCAATACTTTTGGTAGCATTTCGGATAATTTCCTTACCTAGAGATTTCTTAAGAATCGCTACTTGCGATTTCTATAGAATCCCATCCTCGGGAGATTCGCACTTATTTTTTTGAAATTTCATGAATGCAAATGATGCAATCAAAATATGGATGATGTACATGAGAAATCCCTTATTTCATTTTATTATTTTTTAATTCATAAATTTTAGTTTTTATAAATGAAAATCCCTTATATTGAAAATTATTCCGAAGTACCCCAATACTTTTGGTAGCATTTCGGATAATTTCCTCACCTAGGGATTTCTTAAGAATCGCTACTTGCGATTTCTATAGAATTCCATCCTCGGGAGATTCGCATTTAGTTTGGAATTACAATGAATGCAAATGATGCAAACAAAATAGATGTGATGCACGTAAGAAATTTTATTTTATTTTTATTATCTTTTAATTCATTTATACTTATATTATTATTTTGTAATTTATTTATATTTATAAAATCTTACTTTTATTGAAAAATCATACTAAATATTCCAATACGCTGGTAACATTTAGCATATTTCTCTCACCTAGAGATCAGTTAGGAATCACTACTTGTGAATTCCGTAACATCTCATCATCGGACATTATTTATATCTTATTTATTTTTAATTTGTTTTACTCTTTATTTTGAAGTTTTGTTTATTTGTTTGTTTAAAATATTTATTTATTTATTATTTTTTAGTGTTAGTTTATTTCATATAAGTTGATTATATTAGAAATCTTACTATCGAACTAAAATTATTTGAATACCCCAATACGCTGGTAGTATTCAAATATTTGATTTTGACCCTAAGGATAATCAAAGAATCACTACTTGTGATTTCTAGGGAATCCTATCATCGGAGACCTTTTATATTTAAGATGTGTATTTACATTTATTTATTTATTTATTTTAATTCCTAAATTTTTACCTATTTAAAAGTTTTTTATTTCTATTACTATTTTCTAATATTAAGCTATTTTTTATATTACCATTTTATATTTATTATTATTATTTTTTTATACTAAGAAATCTTATTAATATTTTCTTTATACCGGAATAAAATCATTTAAATGTCCCAATACGCTGGTGACATCAAAGATTTTATTTCGATCCTAAGGATTATCAAAGAATCGCTACTTGCGATTTCTAAGAAATCTTATCATCGAAAAATCTTTAATTTAAATTATTCCATGAAGTTTTATTTTCTTTTTATATTTTATTCATTATATACATATCTTTAAAATTTTTTATTATAAGAACAATGAATATAAGCATGTGTGCCTAAACATGTTTTCTTTTCTTCCATAGAAATACGTCACTTCCAATCACTACTTTTAACAACTGTAAGTCTAAAATAAAACAATAAACAAATGAATAAAATATACATACCTTGCAAATTGCACTTAGTTGTAAAGCCCAACTGACAATGCTCCTTTTTATAGGTTTTTGTTGACGTTTCTGTTTGTACTTTTCAACAAAGAAAAGTCTATAGCAACTCTACAATAGCAACATACAGGCGACACTCCAGGCTAGCAACGCAATGGTAGAAATTTGTAGCTAGCAGTGGGTTCGGACAGGGACAATGTAGAAGCGTGCAAGGCTGGAACTCTTCAATTTTGCTGCTCACGTGTAAAGAATTGTGGCAATGCAATGAGGTTCACGATGATGATGACTCACGATACAGGCAGGGTTTGTGTGCGACCAATGACTGCGGCAGGAGCAGGAACAATAATGAACTAGTAGAGCAAGGGTGACAATAGCACAACAAGCAGGAGTCGGCGGCGAAACGGGGCAAGGAGCGGCCTTGAATGTGTACAACAATATACCAGCCCCTGTTTCACTCAGTTGCACGCAGGGAGTGGTTTTGAAAACAGTAGGCACGTATGGAAACAATACAAGGCAGCAGGTTTCGATTTCAGGGAATGCAAAAATTATGCAGGCAATTGCGACGGGTTAGATGCTTGACGGTGCAGGGCTGCAACGATGCGAGGATGATGCAATGGTTCGGCGAAGCTCACGCGAATGCAGTGAGTATTGTTGAGTCGGGAGGAACAGCAGCAGTGCAACCTAGGAAAGCCGGCCAGAAAGCTTGGATGCAGGATTTCTTTTATTTGCATTCCTCTTTGCCCGTGTAGCTCTAGAGTCCTCAATTTACAGCAAGTTTCAGTAAGTCTGACTTTTCTATAGCTTGCAGTTTTGTCTACAAGTTCTTTTTACAGCAACAAGAGACGGTGATTTAACGAATCTTGGCAGGAGAGAAGTTGTGGCGGTGATGGCAGGGAGTGGCGGTGGATGAAAATGGGACAGCAATGAAGGGTGGAAGCAAGGTGGCGATGACAGGATCACAAGGCCAGCGAGGATGATGATGATGATGAATGTTACCACCGTCTAAGGTGGTGGCTCTCTTTCTTTTTTTTTTTTAACTTGTGGTCTCTCTATCTCCATTTTTCTCAGTCCTTTTCATTGGCTTTTATAGCCTCAAAATTTCATGGAAAGCAATCAAAAATTTATAATTGATCCCATGATCATGGGATTTTTCATTTATTTTGTTTGACTTTCCCTTTTTTTTTTAAATTTATTTCCATTTCATTTTTTTTATTTTTGGTAATAATTTTCAGATTTTATTTCACCCAATTTATTTCCTTCCTTTTGCTAATTTATTCATTTATTTACTTATTCAAATTTGGTCTAAATCTCTCAAGTCAACCTTGGCTTAAATTTGCATGAAGCATGGGCATTTAATTTATTTTTTATTATTTTTGCTTGTTTTTTTTCAATTTTTTTAATTAAAGTTCTTCGGACAAAATTCAGTGTCTACAGCTGCCCCTCTTTGCACATTGCTGAGAATCAGGAATAGGGGAAAGACTTTAGACAGCAATTTTGTCTGAAGTCATTTTTTTTTTTTTGGGAAAATTCAATTTTGATTCTCGAAAATAATACCTTGACTCCATACCAAGGCTCGACCCATGAGAACAATGGATTCGATTTGAAACACATAATATCTTGACTCCCTATCAAGACTCGATCTACTTGGAAGGAGTGAATTTGACTTTGAAACACAACACCTTGACTCCATACCAAGGCGCGATCAACTTTGAAAAGATGAATTCGATTTTGACACATGAAACATTGGCTCCCTACCAAGGCTTGATCCACTGTGAAAAAGTGAATTCGACTTTGAAACATGATACCTTGACTCCCTACCAAGGCTCGATCCACTTCGAAAAAGTGAATTCGATTTTGAAACACATGATACCTTGACTCCCTATCAAGGCTCGATCCACTGTGAAAAAGTGAATTCGACTTTGAAACATGATACCTTGACCCCCTACCAAGGCTCGATCCACTTCGAAAAAGTGAATTCGATTTTGAAACACATGATACCTTGACTCCCTACCAAGGCTCGATCCACTTCGAAAAAGTGAATTCGATTTTGAAACACATGATACCTTGACTCCCTACCAAGGCTCGATTCACTGTGAAAAAGTGAATTCGACTTTGAAACATGATACCTTGACTCCCTACCAAGGCTCGATCCACTTCGAAAAAGTGAATTCGATTTTGAAACACATGATACCTTGACTCCCTACCAAGGCTTGATCCACTATGAAAAAGTGAATTCGATTTTGAAACACATGATACCTTGACTCCCTACCAAGGCTCGATCCACTATGAAAAAGTGAATTCGACTTTAAAACATAATATCTTGACTCCCTACCAAGGCTTGATCCACTGTGAAAAAGTGAATTCAATTTTGAAACATGATACCTTGACTCCCTACCAAGGCTCGATCCACTTCGAAAAAGTGAATTCGATTTTGAAACACAAGACCTTGACTCCCTACCAAGGCTCGATCCACTATGAAAAAGTGAATTCGATTTTGAAACACATGATACCTTGACTCCCTACCAAGGCTCGATCCACTATGAAAAAGTGAATTCGACTTTAAAACATAATATCTTGACTCCCTACCAAGGCTTGATCCACTGTGAAAAAGTGAATTCAATTTTGAAACATGATACCTTGACTCCCTACCAAGGCTCGATCCACTTCGAAAAAGTGAATTCGATTTTGAAACATGATACCTTGACTCCCTACCAAGGCTCGATCCACTTCGAAAAAGTGAATTCGATTTTGAAACACAAGACCTTGACTCCCTACCAAGGCTCGATCCACTATGAAAAAGTGAATTCGATTTTGAAACACATGATACCTTGACTCCCTACCAAGGCTCAATCCACTATGAAAAAGTGAATTCGATTTTGAAACACAAGACCTTGGCTCCCTACCAAGGCTCGATCCACTATGAAAAAGTGAATTCGATTTTGAAACACATGATACCTTGACTCCCTACCAAGGCTCGATCCACTATGAAAAAGTGAATTCGATTTTGAAACACATGATACCTTGACTCCCTACCAAGGCTCGATCCACTATGAAAAAGTGAATTCGACTTTAAAACATAATATCTTGACTCCCTACCAAGGCTTGATCCACTGTGAAAAAGTGAATTCAATTTTGAAACATGATACCTTGACTCCCTACCAAGGCTCGATCCACTATGAAAAAGTGAATTCGATTTTGAAACACATGATACCTTGACTCCCTACCAAGGCTTGATCCACTGTGAAAAAGTGAATTCAATTTTGAAACATGATACCTTGACTCCCTACCAAGGCTCGATCCACTATGAAAAAGTGAATTCGATTTTGAAACACATGATACCTTGACTCCCTACCAAGGCTCGATCCACTATGAAAAAGTGAATTCGACTTTAAAACATAATATCTTGACTCCCTACCAAGGCTTGATCCACTGTGAAAAAGTGAATTCAATTTTGAAACATGATACCTTGACTCCCTACCAAGGCTCGATCCACTTCGAAAAAGTGAATTCGATTTTGAAACACAAGACCTTGACTCCCTACCAAGGCTCGATCCACCTTGAAAAAGTGAATTCGACTTTAAAACATAATACCTTGACTCCCTACCAAGGCTCGATCCACCTTGAAAAGTGAATTCGATTTTGAAACACATAATACCTTGACTCCCTACCAAGGCCCGATCCACTTCGAAAAAGCGAATTCGATTTTGAAACACATGATACCTTGACTCCCTACCAAGGCTCGATCCACCGTGAAAAAGTGAATTCGATTTTAAAACATAATACCTTGACTCCCTACCAAGGCTCGATTCATTTCGAAAAAGTGAATTCGATTTTAAAACACATGATACCTTGACTCCCTACCAAGGCTCGATCCATTGTGAAAAAATGAATTCGACTTTGAAACGTAATACCTTGACTCCCTACCAAGGCTCGATCTACTTCGAAAAAGTGAATTCGATTTTGAAACATAATACCTTGACTCCCTACCAAAGCTCGATCCACTTAGAAAAATGAATTTGATAAAAGAAGATTTTTTTTAGAGAAATTCACATATTTGGAGAAAGAAAAGATTCCATAATCCTCAAAATTTTTGAGATTCACATCTAAACTTGAAGATTCACATTCTAAGAGTTTCACATCATGATTTGAAAATTCACATTCCAAGAGTTTCTCATCTTGACTTGGAGATTCACATCTTAAGAGTTTCACATCTTGACTTGGAGTTTCTCATCATAAGAATTTCTTATCTTTAGAATTTCACATCCTGACTTGGAGCTTCTCATCCTGAGCATTCATTGGGTTTATAGGTCACATCTAAAAGATCTAAGGTATAATCTTATCATGCATCAATTTCACAATGAAGCCAACTAAATCTCATTTACTCATAAGCTAATTTCACTAGGCTTGAAACCACACAGTGGTGCCAGCAACATTAGACTTAAACTCTCATCATGACTGCACCATTTTTCTTTAAAGAAAGATTTTCTTACTCTTTAAGGAACAGCTAACCCCATGGCATTCCTTATTCATTCATTTTCTTTTTTTCTCTTATTTTTTCAATGATGCAAATGCAAAATGCATGCCCCTAAAAAAAAGTCTATCACAATGATGATAATGCAAATGCTTTCTTGAAATATGCCCCAATGTAATAGTTAAAAACCATGATGCATGTGTCTTTTAGAATGATGTGAATGCCTAAATGACATAAGTCTCCTTTTTCTCAAAATTTCTCTCCTTTTTGGTGCCGAAAATCCATGGCTTTCTTCATTAGGATCGTTTCTTCTTCTCACAAAGATTCTCTTTTTTATTTCCCATCTTGTTCATAGAAGCACATATGTCAGCTACATTCAATATTCTTGCTCTCTTTTTGTATATGGCCCTTTGTCATCTTTAGAATCTTTCCCAAAGTAATGTCAAAGATTTTTATGTATAATTGTCATTTATTTATTATCATTCCAATTCCATGACAAATCCAGTTCTGTCACCAATTTCCTCAATCCATTTTGGGAAAGTATGAACATTAGAAAGCTTGGGAGAATAAAGAAATGTAGGAACAAACTTAATAAAGTATAATAAGAAATTGGATAATTCAAAGTGGATAACAATGATAGGTTCTCAATTAAGAAACTGGATTATTTAGAGCAAATGACAATAATAGGTTCTCAATGAAAAATCAGACAATTTTGACAAACTAGTCAGGATTCTTTGAAAAATCTATTCAATTGAGATTCTTGATCAAATTGAGTTGCCCCCTACACCATGAGATTCTCAAATGATGCTGGTTCTCCTTATGTCAAACCATCTTCCCAAATCTTCAACTAGATTATCATTCTTTTACCTCAAACCGCCCTTTCGGGTTTTCAATTTGAGCTTCCCCCTTTTATCCTTCTTTTCTTTCTTTTCTTCTTTTTTGTCTTTTCTTTCTTTTTTTTTTCATTTTCTCATTCATTCTCTTTTTTTTTTCAACATCACTAATATTCCCAACAAACTAATCGCAATCTTGTTGTTTCTTGATGGCATCATAAGTATGTCCAAGTTCAATACATGATTCTCCAATTTCAAGTATTCACATTTGATCAAAATGGACTTTTAAGGCAAGTAATGTAGGCTCTGGTGATGGGTTATGAAAAAAAATGGATATAATCAAGCTCAAAATTTGTTTCTCTAAGGGTCAAAAACCAAAGGATCATCAAGCAAAGCATGCTTGTTGCTTTGCCTTAATTGATTTTTATTTTCATCATTTTCTCTTCTTCTTTTTTTTTTACAACTTTTCATTTTCACCCATCCTCTTCTTTTTTTTTACAAGAGGACTCAAACATCAAAGGGTATTTTCTCCTGAGTTTTTTCATGACTCATGACCTGAATTTCTTCATTTGTCAACAGGTTTTTTTTGCAAAATTTGCCCCTCAATGTGAAGGGTGATCCTTGGTGGGTTTGTTTTGAAAAAAGCATGATAGGCTCAATAGGGGTGGCAAATGGATAATTTTACTCATGCACGAAGGATAGAACAAAGATGGCCATTTCTCATCTCAAATGTAAATACTCTTATTGAAGAACATTTATTGAACAAGAACAACACAATGGATACAAGAGCTTCACTTCTTTCTCATTTCATGCGATTTTAACTTCTCTTGATAGGAGCTATCTCTTTATTGCTTCAACAATTTTAGCAATTTAAGGGACAAGAATGATCACTGACTTTGCTAATTGAAATAGAATTTTCAAAACAGAATCCCAGACTATTGTCATGATTGACTGCTCATTCATTGTTTGGATGTTGAGTATGGGTGAAATATAAAGGGATGAAAACAATGATTTGTATGGAAGAGGACACATGATGAAAATGCATTTGCCATTTTATTCAAATAATAATAGATAAACTAGCCCATGCATAAAAATTTCCCCAAAGCTTATGGACGTAAGCATTTAAGGAATTTCATTACTTTAGAATAAGAACTCAAAAGTGACAAAAACTTTGGCCTTTCCTCATAGAACACTTATCCTCCAAAATTTATGCCTTTTTGCAGCGAAAGGTTCCCACCAACATTTTACTTTTCCTTCTTATCAAAATTTAACAAGCCAACATTGATCAAACTTTGCACCTTGTATTTAAAAGCAGGGCAAGTCTCTATGGAGTGGCCTACATTCCCACAATGATAGTCACATTGAGCAGTGGCATCATACCATTTAGGATACAGAGGTTTTAATGGTTCTAGATAAACAGGTGCAACAAGATTATCTCTCACCAATTGTGGAAATAACTCTGTATAGGTTATAGGAATCGGGTCTACAGAGATTCTCCCTTGATTGTTCATCGCCCTTGTTTACTACCCACTGGTTTGTTTGATTGAGTTGGGACTTGAAAGTTTGATTGCCAACTTGGGTGATAAACAAAAGGACTATGGGTAGTGCTGTCTATAGTTGGATAATAAGGATATGAGTGATGTGTAATACAGGGTTCAAAAGGAACGAAACTCCTTGGTGGTTGATTTTCAATGGCAACAGCTTGTGTTTCTCCCTCCTTCCTCTTATTTGCCCCAACTCTATTTGAAGCAGAAGCATCCTCAATTTTACCACTCTTAATAGCATTCTCTATTATTTCTCCAGAAATTACCAAGTCAGCAAAATTTTTTGTAGCACTCCCCACAAGCCTATCATAATACAGTGATGGCAAAGTATTAACAAACAATACCGTGGTTTCCTTCTCAGTAAGAGGAGGCTGCACTTGAGATGCGATGCCCCTCCACCTATTGGCATACTCCTTGAAACTTTCAGAAGGCTTCATTTCCATATTCTACAAAGACAATCTATCTGGTGCCATGTCAATCATATGCTTATACTGGGACAAGAAGGCTTTTGCCAGGTCATTCCACTTGCGAACATGACTTCAATCTAGCCGATTGTACCACTTTGTTACTGTTCCAGTTAAGCTATCTTGGAAGCAATGAATGAGCAACTTATCATTATTCATATACCCAGACATTTTTCGACAAAACATAGTGATGTGAGCTACTGGGCATGTGGTCCCATCGTATCTCTCAAATTCAGGTACTTTAAATTTCGGTGGAATTACTAGATCTGGGACCAAACTAAGCTCATTAGCATCTATATTTCCAAAGAAATCCATTCCTTCAATTGCCCTTAACCTTTCATCCAACAGTTCATATTTTTGTTGTGACTCGCCACTTTCTTTCCTCAACTTGTCTTGCTCCATGAGATCATGTAAATTTGAAACAAAAAAAGGATCAACAGGGCTAGATCTCGAGTGCTGTCCTCGGTCTGGTTGTTGATTCACAAAAACATGAGCTGGGGGATAAGCTCTTTGGGAAGTTTGAGTTTGAGGGGCTATAAACTCCGATGGGTACAGTAGATTCTCTCTCATAGGTTGAGGCTCATTTCCTGATCCTTCCGTGACCTCTTTGCCTTTTATCAAAGTCATCATCATCTCCATCATCTTCGACATTTGCTTCTGAGATTCTTCTTGAGATTTAGCTAGCTCTTGTTGAATTCTTTCCATCTTTTCCATTTACTCAAAATGTTCATTTTCCATGGTTTCGATGTCTAATAAGTGGTTCAGAATGCAGTGGCTTCTTTATTTTGGCACCTCTGACATTTGTTTACCACAATTTAGAGCATATTATTATTTGAAATTGTGCCATAAAAGAAAAGACTATGAAAATCATCCCAATACGCTGGTGAGGATTTTAAAAATCTTAACTTTTTACTTCCAAGATTTGATGTCATTACTTATGATCACCAAAAATTTTCATAAGTGGGCACAAGATGAAATGTATGTATGCATGCTAAATGTATGTATGTGCATGAAATTCAATAGCTATTGTACATGTGATGAGATGCATATATCAAGTTTAAAATCTTACAAAAACACCCTTTTTTTTTGAGAATATGTATACTATTGAAATCACAAATAAAATTGAATGAGAAGGTTTTTATTTTTATTTTTATTTTTTTCACAATTTCAATATTCACTTTATTATATTTTCCATAAATGTGTTACATAAAAGTATTCATTCATGTGCCATAATTTAAGGTAACACCCACAAAAGGCTGGTATGGCTCTAGCTAAGGTTAGTTTCTCTATGGCTCAGTACATGCTTGGTTTAAGTCTCTAAAGGGTAAAAGGTTCTCAAATTGTTCCTTACTGACGTCCACATTAGACTAGTAAGGCACCCCAATCCTCACCCATGACAGGCTACAAACGGAAAGGGTTCAACTTGAGTGAGAGTATTTCGCTTGCCATTGCGGAGGTTATCACCTCACGAGAGCAAAGGTACTATACTCTCTCCTAAAAGGGACAAACCCGGGTGTAGGGTTGATGTATGCAATGAATATGTCATGTATGCAAAGGAACAAAATTTAAAGTACATCCCAACAAAATGCAAATGATAAAGATGATTCACACATTTTTTTTGTTTGTATTTTTTTTGTTTTTTTTTAAATAATTTTTTTTATGAAAAGTTTTATTAAATATTTATTAAGACCATTAACTAAGATTTTGGATAAAACATGATTAATCATGGTTCGACTCTCTAATGTCCCCAGTGGAGTCGCCAAGCTGTCGTAACGATTTTCGTCCGAGGACTCAATGGCTAGACGATTTTGGAAAAAACACAAAGAGGAGTCGCCACCAATCTTTTTTTGCTAGGTGTGATTGGCCACCTAAAATCATTTATTTTTTTCAATAAAATCTTAAAATTAATTAAGGTTTATCAAAAAAAAAAATTTTTGGTCTGCGAAAACAAAGTTTGGGTTCGGGAGTTCGGTTACGCGTGGGGAAGGATTAGCACCCCCATAGCGCCCGTTAGAAAACGGTACCAGTTAATCATGTATTATCTTTTGATCTTAATAAAATGGTCTTAATTAAACATTTAAAAAGAAATTCATTTATTTTGAAATCAATTTGTTATTTGCTTATTATTTGAAACATTAAATTTTATTTTTATTTATGTTAAATTTATTTTTATTTGAAATAAATGAGAATCTTTTGTATTAAAAATTATTCCAAAATACCCCAATACTTTTGGTAGCATTTCGGATAATTTCCTCACCTAGAGATTTCTTAAGAATCGCTACTTGCGATTTCTATAGAATCTCATCCTCGGGAGATTCGCTCTTATTTTTTTGAAATTTCATGAATGCAAATGATGCAATCAAAATATGGATGATGTACATGAGAAATCCATTATTTCATTTTATTATTTTTTAATTCATAAATTTTAGTTTTTATAAATGAAAATCCCTTATATTGAAAATTATTCCGAAGTACCCCAATACTTTTGGTAGCATTTCGGATAATTTCCTCACCTAGGGATTTCTTAAGAATCGCTACTTGCGATTTCTATAGAATTCCATCCTCGGGAGATTCGCATTTAATTTGGAATTACAATGAATGCAAATGATGCAAACAAAATAGATGTGATGCACGTAAGAAATTTTATTTTATTTTTATTATCTTTTAATTCATTTATACTTATATTATTATTTTATAATTTATTTATATTTATAAAATCTTACTTTTATTGAAAAATCATACTAAATATTCCAATACGCTGGTAACATTTAGCATATTTCTCTCACCTAGAGATCAGTTAGGAATCACTACTTGTGAATTCCGTAACATCTCATCATCGGACATTATTTATATCTTATTTATTTTTAATTTGTTTTACTCTTTATTTTGAAGTTTTGTTTATTTGTTTGTTTAAAATATTTATTTATTTATTATTTTTTAGTGTTAGTTTATTTCATATAAGTTGATTATATTAGAAATCTTAATATCGAACTAAAATTATTTGAATACCCCAATACGCTGGTAGTATTCAAATATTTGATTTCGACCCTAAGGATAATCAAAGAATCACTACTTGTGATTTCTAGGGAATCCTATCATCGGAGACCTTTTATATTTAAGATGTGTATTTACATTTATTTATTTATTTATTTTAATTCCTAAATTTTTACCTATTTAAAAGTTTTTTATTTCTATTACTATTTTCTAATATTAAGCTATTTTTTATATTACCATTTTATATTTATTATTATTTTTTTTATACTAAGAAATCTTATTAATATTTTCTTTATACCGGAATAAAATCATTTAAATGTCCCAATACGCTGGTGACATCAAAGATTTTATTTCGATCCTAAGGATTATCAAAGAATCGCTACTTGCGATTTCTAAGAAATCTTATCATCGAAAAATCTTTAATTTAAATTATTCCATGAAGTTTTATTTTCTTTTTATATTTTATTCATTATATACATATCTTTAAAATTTTTTATTATAAGAACAATGAATATAAGCATGTGTGCCTAAACATGTTTTCTTTTCTTCCATAGAAATACGTCACTTCCAATCACTACTTTTAACAACTGTAAGTCTAAAATAAAACAATAAACAAATGAATAAAATATACATACCTTGCAAATTGCACTTAGTTGTAAAGCCCAACTGACAATGCTCCTTTTTATAGGTTTTTGTTGACGTTTCTGTTTGTACTTTTCAACAAAGAAAAGTCTATAGCAACTCTACAATAGCAACATATAGGTGAAACTCCAGGCTAGCAACGCAATGGTAGAAATTTGTAGCTAGCAGTGGGTTCGGACAGGGACAATGTAGAAGTGTGCAAGGCTGGAACTCTTCAATTTTGCTGCTCACGTGTAAAGAATTGTGGCAATGCAATGAGGTTCACGATGATGATGACTCACGATACAGGCAGGGTTTGTGTGCGACCAATGACTGCGGCAGGAGCAGGAACAATAATGAACTAGTAGAGCAAGGGTGACAATAGCACAACAAGCAGGAGTCGGCGGCGAAACGGGGCAAGGAGCGGCCTTGAATGTGTACAACAATATACCAGCCCCTGTTTCACTCAGTTGCACGCAGGGAGTGGTTTTGAAAACAGTAGGCACGTATGGAAACAATACAAGGCAGCAGGTTTCGATTTCAGGGAATGCAAAAATTATGCAGGCAATTGCGACGGGTTAGATGCTTGACGGTGCAGGGCTGCAACGATGCGAGGATGATGCAATGGTTCGGCGAAGCTCACGCGAATGCAGTGAGTATTGTTGAGTCGGGAGGAACAGCAGCAGTGCAACCTAGGAAAGCCGGCCAGAAAGCTTGGATGCAGGATTTCTTTTATTTGCATTCCTCTTTGCCCGTGTAGCTCTAGAGTCCTCAATTTACAGCAAGTTTCAGTAAGTCTGACTTTTCTATAGCTTGCAGTTTTGTCTACAAGTTCTTTTTACAGCAACAAGAGATGGTGATTTAACGAATCTTGGCAGGAGAGAAGTTGTGGCGGTGATGGCAGGGAGCGGCGGTGGATGAAAATGGGACAGCAATGAAGGGTGGAAGCAAGGTGGCGATGACAGGATCACAAGGCCAGCGAGGATGATGATGATGATGATGATGATGAATGTTACCACCGTCTAAGGTGGTGGCTCTCTTTCTTTTTTTTTTTTTAACTTGTGGTCTCTCTATCTCCATTTTTCTCAGTCCTTTTCATTGGCTTTTATAGCCTCAAAATTTCATGGAAAGCAATCAAAAATTTATAATTGATCCCATGATCATGGGATTTTTCATTTATTTTGTTTGACTTTCCCTTTTTTTTTTAAATTTATTTCCATTTCATTTTTTTTATTTTTGGTAATAATTTTCAGATTTTATTTCACCCAATTTATTTCCTTCCTTTTGCTAATTTATTCATTTATTTACTTATTCAAATTTGGTCTAAATCTCTCAAGTCAACCTTGGCTTAAATTTGCATGAAGCATGGGCATTTAATTTATTTTTTATTATTTTTGCTTGTTTTTTTTCAATTTTTTTAATTAAAGTTCTTCCGACAAAATTCAGTGTCTACAATGGTGTTTCTGATGATGCGATAAGACTGAGATTATTTCCTTTTTCTCTTAGGGATAAAGCGATGGATTGGCTGAACTCATTGGCACCAGGATCAATCACAACATGGGAGGGCTTGGTCCAGAAGTTCTTGGCAAAATTCTTCCCACCAACTAAAACGACTAAGATGAGGAATGACATCACCACTTTCATGCAACACGATTCAGAGTCACTTTATGAAGCATGGGAGAGGTACAAAGAACTCTTGAGAAGGTGTCCTCATCATGAGATTCCAAATTGGTTGCAATTGCAGATATTCTACAATGGGTTGAAAGACCAGACCAGAACTACTATAGACATATCTGCATGTGGTGCATTAATGAGAAAGTCTATAGATGATGCCTACAACTTGATAGAAGACATGGCTACAAATAGCTATCAATGGTCAACTGAGAGGTTTACACTAAAGAGAACAGTAGGTATGTATGAGTTAGATGCACTCACCGCCCTTACCTCTCAAATCTCAGCCTTGACCAAAAAGGTTGATTCTCTTGGAATCAATCAACCACCCAACCCGGTCCATTCCATTCAAAACCCATTCATAACTTATGATAATTGTGGGGGTAATCACTCTGGTGATAGGTGTCCTATTCGAGCCGAACAAGTCCAATATGTTTCCCATCCAAATAGGAACCATAACCCATTCTCAAACACCTATAACCATGGCTGGAGTAATCACTCAAATTTGTCTTAGAATAATAATCAAGGGAAACCATCTAACCCAAGACCTACCTATCCTCCTAGCTTCCATACTCAACCACCACCACCACTTCTACATAATCCTTTACCACAAGTCCCACCACAAGAAAAGAAGCCTTCCTTAGAAGAGATGTTCACCACCATCTTACAAAACCAAGCAGCTTTTGTAAAGAACCTAGAAATTCAGGTAGGTCAGATTGCCAATGCCATTAGTAACTGTCCCCAAGGTACCCTGCCTAGCAGTACTAAACCTAATCTAAGAAGTGAAGAGCAATGTAAATCAATCACCTTGAGGAAGGGTAAAGAAATGGGCTACATACTTAAAGAATCAGAGAAAGATGGTAGAGTTGAAGTCCAAGCAGAAGAAGAATATAAGCAACAAAAGAACATTGAGTAGACTTCATCTCAATCTAGTAAAATTATTGAATCACCTCCTCAACCTATCCCTTTTCCTCAAAGATTCAAGCAAAAGAAGATAGATAGGCAATTTGTTAAGTTCCTAAAGGTATTCAAAAAGCTCTACATCAACATCCCTTTCTCTGATGCATTGGAGCAAATGCTAATTTATGCCAAGTTCATGAAGGACATCATCTTCAAGAAAAGGCAAATTGAGGATTTTGAAACCGTTGCTCTTACTGAGGAGTGCAACACCATTTTGCAAAGGAACTTACCACCTAAGCTTGAAGATCTAGGGAGTTTTACTTTTCCTTGCACTATTGGTAACTTATTTTTTGATAAAGCTTTATGTTATTTAGGTGCAAGTATTAATTTAATGCCTTTTTCTATTTTCAAGAAACTTGGACTAGGAGAGACTAAACCCTCCAAGATAACACTCCAATTAGCAGATCAGTCTCTCAAGTATCCAAGAGGCATTATTGAAGATGTGCTAGTGAAAGTTGACAAATTCATATTTCCAATTGATTTTGTAGTGTTGGATATGGAGGAAGATCGTGAAATCCTAATTATCCTTGGGAGGCCCTTTCTGGCAACTGGTAAGGCTCTTGTTGATGTGCAAAAAGGAGAGCTCACCATGCAGGTCAATGATCGAAAGGTAACATTTAATCTTTTCTCTGCAATTAAATTTTCAAGTGAGACTGATGATTGTTTTAAAGTGAATGAAGAAGAGAGTATAGTTAAGGAATATTCATCAATCAACAACCTATGGACACCATAGAAGCAATTCTTGATGAAGAGAAGTCCAATTGTGCTGAGGTAAAAGCCGTGATGATTCCTAATAGACAATTTGAAAGGTATGTTTATTTAGCTGGTGAAAAGTGTTTATTGTAACCCAACAAGTTGGATGAATTCAGAATGCAAGCATATGAGAGTGCTAGACTCTATAGGAGAGAACGAAGAAGTGGCATGACAAGGAGATAGTGGAAAGACAATTTGAGCCGGGGCAACAGGTTTTACTATATAATTCTTGTTTGAAGCTATTTCCAAGTAAGTTGAAATCAATGTGGTTTGGACCATTCATTGTTACTCAAGTATTTCCATATGGAACTGTAGAAATAAGAGCTGAATTTTCAAAAGAACCATTTAAGGTTAATGGTCAGGGATTGAAACATTATTGGGAAGGAGTGATCGATCGTGGAAAATCGGTCACTTATCTTAATGATTCGGCTTGAAATCAACAATGGTAGTCAAGCCGAAAACTATAACTCAAGCGCTTATGGGGAGGCAACCCCAACTTTCAATTCTTTCCTTTTAAGATGTTGCTATTTATTTATTTTTATTTCTTTCATTTATCTATTTATAGGTGATGATCTCTACTGGACGTGTGATGCATGAATTGTGGCATAAGTAGGAGATGTTGTGATTGTGCATAAGCCTTCTTCATGGTGTAAGCATGTGGCAATTTAATCTCAAGTCAGGGGAGTATTTCTTTCTCATTCCTATTTTTCATTTTTATACATTGAGGACAATGTATGCTTTAAGTTGGGGGGAAGAGCAAAATTTTTTTATTTTCAAAGATTGAGCAAAAATTTTTTTTCTCTTTTTCTTTTGAAATCTTTGCAAAAATTCTATGCTTTAAAATGGTTTTTACCTTGAAGTAATTATATGCTTGCTTGATAATTCCTTGATATTTAACCATTGATTGAGAATGTTATAGCAAAATGAAATTCATGAGTATGTGCAAAGTATGTGAATGAATTCTTTAGTGAATTATCTTTTTGATTGAGATTTTTCCAAAAATTGAATACACTATGTTTTTATCATTGAAGTCATGCATATTTAGAGAAGATTTATGTGAATAGGAATAAACACTAGTCTTTGAAGTTTGTTATTTGTCTAGAATTTGTTTTATCATCTCTCAAGGCAAAATCCTAGAACACACTTAGCTAAAGAGGTGATTTAGGCGATCTTTGGACCGTTTGAGCTTTTCAAGACTACCATTATATATTTTATCCTTAGTCACCCAATTTGAGCTTAAAGTAGACCTTCTTTCTTGTTTTACCTACATTAATAATTAGCCTAGCCTATAAAAAAAAGAAGAAAAAAATTTCCCATACCCCGTTATATGCATGAGGACTATGACAAGATGTATTTAGAGCTACGCATATATGGAAGAAAGGGTGAAATTCAAAAAAAAAAGTTGAAAAAAAATATTCAAAAAAAATGAGAAATCAAGTTGGGAGAATTATTTGAAAGCTCTTAAAAAGTCCGAGAAAAGGAATGCATGATTAGGGGTTAAGCCTAAAAATCCTTTTTCTCCCACCTTTACCCTACCCATACATTACAAGCTTATAAAGTCCTATTGATCTTTGGCTATGTGTGTCTACATTAGTGGAGAGAAGATGAGAAAAGCAAACTTATGGAAGATAACTATTCTTTGAGATCTTTTGTTATGTTCATATTTGTATAAATTCATCCGGATTGGATGAACTGAATTGAAGAAACATTTACACACACAGAGAGAATAAATTCAATTGAATTGATACTTTCTTTTGAATGAGTTTATATATATTTAGCTAATGTTTATGGATTTTCATGGAGTTGTAATGTTTTCAAAATCTTTGGGGAAATTAAAGGAAAATCATTCTTGCAAGTGTATTTGACCTTTAGGTACATTTCTTTGTGAATTTTATTTTGCTCAAGGACGAGCAAAAATTCAAGTTTGGGGGTGTGATAATTCTATAATTTATAGAATTATCATGAATTTAATGATATAATTTATCTATAAATTATTATTATTAGATTAAAATCCCTCATTTATCTATTAAATTTCTCTGAATGATGTAGGAACTCCAATTCATAAAGAAGTCAAAGATAGTAAGGACTTTAGTTCCAAATTCCATTCAAATACAAGACTTTGTTGATAAAGCTTCATGCATCTCTACTTGCTGCCAAGATAGATAAATTGTTGTAATTATTTTTTATGAAGATAAATTATCAAGATGGACTTTTTCCTAAGGATAGGGATAAACAAGAGAGCTAATAAAAGATAAATTTTCTGTGAAGATAAAGATCAAGCCTTATCAGCCAAGATTTTGAGCTAATAATCATCCCCACTACTTCTATAAATAGCCAGCTTCAGCACCATGAAAGAGAATGCAATCCTACTAGGGAATATGGAGTAATTTTAGTGTTATTCTCTTTATTTTAGTTTTCAAGTTTTTCATCTAAATTTCTTTCGGTTTTTATTTTGTAATATTTTAGAAGTCTTGATTTAAATAAAGATTTTTTTTTTATTTTCACTTTCCTGCTACTTCTATTTCAGAAATATTAGTGTTTTAATTAAAAAATTCTTTCGATCGTTTCAATAAAATTAGGATGTGAAATTTTAGTACTTAGTAAACAACTCACAATTTCAATCCTTGTGGGAACGATCTTATACTCATCACTTTATTACTTGCTACGGTCCGTATACTTGCGGTACACTCATCAAAAATTCGGTAACATCTCAATCTCACATTGAAACTTTGCAATACTATATATGTAGAGACTTGAACACGTACTTGTGAAGTGCTTTTTGTGAGACAAAACCGTGAGACTTTTAGATCAAAGTAGATAATACCTCACAAGTTGGGTGCAAATTTTCACATTAAGCAAAAGATGTTGTAAGCATCAACAGAGTTGATGTATCCGAATGAAATATATATATAAAAAAAAAATGTACCCGCAGGTAGTTAGGCTTTTAAACTTTGATTTTAGACTTTTATTTCATAGTTCAAATTGCGTTTGTTCTGCTGAATGGTCAATGTAATATATGTTCATCTAATTCTAATCTTATTCCTTATTGCATGGTTTATTGATCAATATTTTAGATTTTTATATCATAATTCAGATTGTGACAACTTTGTTGCAAGTTCTATTTGTTTGAATCATAAACTGGAAAAATCAGTGATCTATAGCTACATGAAATGACAAAGTTTCGATTCAATTGGTTTTGTATCATTGACGTGGAACTACTGATCGTGGAGTTGCTGAATTTGAGGAAATATTTTAAAGAAAATAATAAAGTTTTCAAAATAATCTAATTAAACCTCCATGGTTTATGACTCTGTATTATTTCTATGTTTTTGTAATAATTTAATGAAAACAAGCAATAAAATAAATCCAACTTCATTATTGCAAAGCTATGCAAATTTTAACGAATAAGTATCAACTTTTTTACTAAGTTCGTGGCGTTTAAAAAGTTTAAGGTAGTTTTCCATAGCATATGCCTAATATCAACAAAAAGTTTATTTATAATTTTTTTTGGGTAAATCACGAGGTATTTTTAAACGTCTAAAAGCAATTAAAATTATTAATCAAAATTCCCTTTTAGTTTCTTCCTCTTGTGTGTATATTTGGTTTCTAGAACCCTTAGTTATCCAATTGTACAGCTCTATTAATAAAGATCAAGTTTTAAATCCAAAATTCAAATCTGGTTAACCAAGTGATGAATCGTCAATTCATGCATGCAATCTAAGCTCTATAATATTATATCCACAGCACACAACTAAAAACTCCTTAATTATAAAGACTTTTGAAGGGTATAGAATGCTACCAACAAGTAGTTAGAAGAAATGGAAATAGATTTCTTCCTAAAGTATTTAGACATAGTTCGAATTCTAGAGTTGTTATTGTTGAGAGAGTTTTACTGTTTACCACTCCTCACCTGAACAAAATTAATCTCAAATTGTAAAATAGATAAAAATACTTATGATTACATTTAAAAAAAAAAAGAAGAAGAATGGTATAGTATGCTTAAAATATATAAAATATAATATATTTTATTGAGATGAAACACAATATTCATTAATCATATTTTAAATTACAATATAATTAGTATTTAATTATTTATTTCGTAGGCATGTTAAGAATAATGAAAGTTTTGACTCGATCGTTGTTTGATTAATCCACAAAATCTGAGATGTACTGTTACGATTCAACAAACTCCACAGGGCTCTTTGCGCAGCCAAGTTGTTTTCCGTTGTTTTTCCATTTAGGAATATTTCTCAACGACACAAAGATTCAATATCTCCCATCTTTTGAGTCAACCTTTATTTATTGATATTTTTTGAATTAGTGGAAAGTCCTACGTGATAACTATGGTGTTGTCCAAGGAACGCAATATGACAGATTTGAAAATTTAATGTGTTGAACTCATAATTTGAACACGATATTGTTTCTAATGTTCCCACTATTGCCAGTTAATGACTGCTATTAACCAAGCGATTTTTTCATTTTTGGGGGCAAAAAGAGATATTTTATTAAAAATAAGATAGATCCATGTTTGCAACAAAGGGAAATCATTTATGTATAAAATCTTCCTTGCTTCCTTTCCAAGAAAAATCCCTTTATAAATCATTAATTTATGAATATGAAATAAAAACAAAATAATGATCTCTTTTATAAACAACAGCAGCATTATTTGTGACATGGGCAAGAAGTTTCAAAATAGAAAGAGACATAGATCAAAATAAACTTAGTATATGTTATTCTTAAGTCAAAGCACATTTATTGACCAAAACTTTGTCAATTAGAAAAGAAATCTGCACATGCCAATAAGACCTTGAATTAGTAGCAATGAGGAGGTCTTCAGACTTTTAGGTCCTAGGTTTAAGTTTCTCCATGTGTGAGTCTGAGTTTAGTTTAGTTATTTACTAATTTAATTAGTTCTAGTCATTTATTAATTTATTTAGTTTGTGTAAAGTGATTAGCATAGTTATAAAAAAAATGTAATATGCTAATTATAATTGTAAATTCTAACCAAAAAAATTGCTCAAAAAACGAAAAGAAATCTGTACATAATTTTACTACCAAGTCTTACAAATTCTGCTTAATCCAACGCCGTCTTGAGAACTCTACCTAACCAAAGGAAGCCATATGAGTTATGGCAGAATGCCAACGAATTGGTCAAAGGCTATTTACTGAACCCGGTATCCAGTGTTCTCCAATCACAACACTCAACAGCAGAGAAAACTACTGAGATCAAGGTTAGACTGGAGCAAATGTTCAAGAAAAGCACTCGATCAGTAAGGCAGGCTACACTGAGGGGTATTTGTAATACCAAGATGGCAAGGACACTAGATTTTGAGGCCATATGCTTAAAATGATTGACTTCTTGAATGAGACTAAGATTTAGGAAGCACAAATCAATGATGAAACAAAGACCGATAAGGTGCTCAAATCTTTGCTAGATGCATCCAGTGAGTTCAAGCTTAATAAGTTAAATGCTCTTGAGAAGATCTACAATATTTTAATCCCAAATTCAACCTTATCTCTCTAGAAACTCTTTGGAGCTGTTCTTTTTTTTTTTTGACTCATTTTTGGGGCTGTTCTTCACTCTACTCTTTTCATCTTCTTTTCTTATTTTTCTATGACAAAGTGTTCCTGCTCAAACTACTTGTGCAAAACAACAATGGGTATTGGGTAAATAAATAAAACAAATTAAAAATTAAAAAAAAAAGTTTGAGCCGAACAATTTGTTCATGCACAAAAAACAAAAAAAATTATTGTTCACCTGTGCAGGAACAATGTTCTTGCGCAAGTAAATCCTGTGTACCTCACCTTGCACAGGAATATTGTTTCTGAGCAAGATTTTTACTTAGGCGCAATTTGTTCCTGTGCAAGACTTTTGCGCAGGAACATATTAAATATTTTTTATTTTTAATTATTATTTATATATCTTATTAATAATAAATTGTATATTTAAATGGAGGATGAAGATAGTGATAGAAAGAGAAGAAGAAGAAGAAGCTGATAGAAGAGGGAAGAGGAGATGACTTTATCTATATTATGGCACTAATGTCCTTTTAGATAAAGGTTTCTTGGTCTTAAAAATATTTGAAGTATAGAAAGTAAAAAATGTAGTAGATTTAGAAAAATTCTAAATATGCCTTTTTGTTAACTATTCATACCTCTTATGTGTAATGAATAGTAATTCATTAAAGAAAATGGGATAGGAAGAGTAAAAAAGTGGGTAGGTTTAGAATTTCTCTAAAATCGTCATTAATTTGCAATAGAATTAGCAACGTATTTCTTGTTCCCAACGTATGAGCTTTAATGATCCCTTTTTTTTGACAAAATTTACGACAAAATTTTCTACCAGAAGAAAGCATTAGCAACGGAATTTTAATTTCAGTGACAAAAATTTCATCACTAATGCTTTGATTTCTTGTGGTGGGGCTAGTGCTTCTTGGAATATAAAGAAACAAAATTGGAAATCTTGAAGTAGCACATGGATTTACTAATATATATCCTTAAGTGTAACACCTTAATCTCACATCGGAAGTTTGTGAGACTCTACAATGCTATATATGTGGATACTTAAACCCATACTTGTGAGGAGCTTTTTGTGGAACAAAACTGTAAAACTTTCTGGTTAAAACAGACAATATCTTGCAAATTGATGTAGGTTTCCATAAATGATATCAGAGGTTGTCCATCAGTTGGAACACGGGAGCTAAGTGCTACGTCATAGGAGCCACTTCTAAATTCCTACGAGAACTGAGTGCTACATGGTAGGAGCCACTTCTAGATTCCCAACGCCTGTTATGATCTTGGTTCTATTTTGATTAGGTTTAATGAGGACGTCAAGCTTTAAAATAGAAGAGTTTGTAACACCTAAATCTCACATTGAAACTTTGCAATATTATATATATAGAGACTTGAACCCATACTTGCGAAATGCTTTTTGTGGGATAAAACCGTAAGACTTTTGGATCAAAGTAGACAATACCTCACAAGTTGGGTGCGAATTTTCACATTAAGCAAAAGATGTTGTAAGCATCAATGTAGTTGATGTATCGGAATGAAATATAAAAAAAAAAAATGTACCCACAGGTAGTTAGGCTTTTAGACTTTTATTTCATAGTTCAGATTGCGTTTGTTCTGCTGAATGGTCAAAGTAATACATTTTCTTCTAATGCTAATCTTATTCCTTATTGCATGATTTATTGATCAATATTTTAGATTTTTATATCATAATTCAGATTGTGACAGCTTTGTTGCAAGTTCTATTTGTTTGAATCATAAACTGGAAAAATCAGTGATCTATAGCTACATGAAATGACAAAGTTTCGAGTCATTTGGTTTTGTATCATTGACGTGGAACTACTGATCGTGGAGTTGCTGAATTTGAGGAAATATTTTTAAGAAAATAATAAAGTTTTCAAAAATAATCTAATTAAACCTCCATGGTTTATGACTCTGTATTATTTCTATGTTTTTGTAATAATTTAATGAAAAAAAGCAATAAAATAAATCCAACTTCATTATTGCAAAGCTATGCAAATTTTAACGAATAAGTATCAACTTTTTTACTATGTTCATGGCATTTAAAAAGTTTAAGGTAGTTTTCCATAGCATATACTTAATATCAACAAAAAGTTTATTTATAATTTTTTTTGTGTAAATCACGATTTGTTTTTATACGTTTTGAAGGGTATAGAATGCTACCAACAAGTGGTTAGAAGAAATGGAAGTGAATTTTTTCCTAAGGCATTTGGACATAGTTCGAGTTCTAGAATTGTTACTGTTGAGAGAGTTTTACTGTTTACCACTCCTGACCTGAATAAAATTAATCTCAAATTGTAAAATAGATGAAAATACTTGTGATTACATTTAAAAAAAGAGAAGAAGAATGGTATAGTATGCTTAAAATATATAAAATATAATATATTTTATTGAGATGAAACACAATATTCATTAATCATATTTTAAATTACAATATAATTAGTATTTAATTATTTATTTCGTAGGCATGTTAAGAATAATGAAAGTTTTGACTCGATCGTTGTTTGATTAATCCACAAAATCTGAGATGTACTGTTACGATTCAACAAACTCCACAGGGCTCTTTGCGCAGCCAAGTTGTTTTCCGTTGTTTTTCCATTTAGGAATATTTCTCAACGACACAAAGATTCAATATCTCCCATCTTTTGAGTCAACCTTTATTTATTGATAATTTTTGAATTAGTGGAAAGTCCTACGTGATAACTATGGTGTTGTCCAAGGAACGCAATATGACAGATTTGAAAATTTAATGTGTTGAACTCATAATTTGAACACGATATTGTTCCTAATGTTCCCACTATTGCCAGTTAATGACTGCTATTAACCAAGCGATTTTTTCATTTTTGGGGGCAAAAAGAGATTTTTTATTAAAAATAAGATAGATCCATGTTTCCAACAAAGGGAAATCATTTATGTATAAAATCTTCCTTGCTTCCTTTCCAAGAAAAATCCCTTTATAAATCATTAATTTATGAATATGAAATAAAAACAAAATAATATTCTCTTTTATAAACAACAGCAGCATTATTTGTGACATGGGCAAGAAGTTTCAAAATAGAAAGAGACATAGATCAAAATAAACTTAGTATATGTTATTCTTAAATCAAAGCACATTTATTGACCAGAACTTTGTCAATTAGAAAAGAAATCTGCACATGCCAATAAGGCTTTGAATCAGTGGCAATGAGGAGGTCTTCAGACTTTTAAGTCCTAGGTTTAAGTTTCTCCATGTGTGAGTTTGAGTTTAGTTTAGTTATTTACTAGTTTAATTAGTTCTAGTCATTTATTAATTTATTTAGTTTGTGTAAAGTGATTAGCATAGTTATAAAAAGAATTTAATATGCTAATTATAATGGTAACTTTTAACAAAAAATTGCTCAAAAAAAGAAAAAGAAATCTGTACATAATTTTACTACCAAGTCTTACAAACTCTGCTTAATCCAACGCCGTCTTGAGAACTCTGCCTAACCAAAGGAAGCCATAGGAGTTATGGGAGAATGCCAATGAATTGGTCAAATGCTATTTACTGAACCCGGTATCCAGTGTTCTCCAAGCACAACACTCAACAGCAGAGAAAACTACTGAGATCAAGGTTAGACTGGAGCAAATGTTCAAGAAAAGCACTCCATCAGTAAGGCAGGCTACACTGAGGGGTATTTATAATACCAAGATGGCAAGGACACTAGATTTTGAGGCCATATGCTTAAAATGATTGACTTCTTGAATGAGACTAAGATTTAGGAAGCACAAATCAATGATGAAACAAAGATCGATGAGTTCAAGCCTAATGAGTTAAATGCTCTTGAGAAGATCTACAGATCTTAGAAGACTCAAGGGTGCCTGCATCTGACTTAGGATTCTTTGTTTAAAGGGAAGCTGGAGAAAAGCCTCCGCCTAGTACAAAAGAATGTGGCAAGCCAAAATGCAACTGTATCAAGTGTGATGAGGGGGACCAGTAGAAGAAAGACTACCTTAAAATTAAAACGAATATGGCATAGCTGATCCTTTTGTTATAGAGGCATGTTTTGTTCAAAATTCTACTGATTCTTTTATTGTAGATTTTGGTGCAACAAATCATATATGTAACTCAATTTTTTGATTCTGGGAAACTAAGAAAATAAGTGAGGACGACATGGATATAAGGTTAGGAGCCAGCTAGATCGTGTTCACAAGGATAGTTATCTGCTCATTTATCTTTTGATAAAAAGATTTTAATTTTTGAAATTTTTGAAAACTATCTTTATGTTCCTAAACTTAAGAGGAATTTAATTTCTGTTGGTTGTTTTTTAAATAAAAATGCAATTTTAATTTTAATTCCTTGATTTCTATTATTTTGAATAATAGTGTTATTATTTTTTAGTTCATTGATGGATAGTTCGTATCAATTAAATCTTAAGATCCATACTATGCTTGACATCGTAGTTGACAATGAACAAGTGCATCCATCTAAAAGACAAAAATGTTATCTGATTAAACATGCCTATGGCATTCACATTTGTTTAATATATAGGAAGAGGAAAAAAGGTATCACCAAATTTGTTTGACCATTTGGTGTATTGAATTTTGATCTTTTAAAATATCAAAGAAATTATAAGAACATATTAGATTGAAAATTATACAGTAATTCATATTAGAAAGAGGAAGTATTGATTAAATAGTTAAATTATATTGATAAATTAATAGTTTTTTGCTAAAATTTTAATTTTAAAATTTTGAAAAAAAGCACATTTTAAATTAAGAACCCCTATTTGATTTGTTGTTAGCTATAAATGTTTTGAAGCCTCCTCTTTACCAAACAGTCCAAAGACGTTTAACTTCAATCTAGCTCAAATTATGAAATTTAGTCCCTTCACTATAATTCATAAAAATCAAGTCTCTATAATATTATGACTTGAAAATTCTAATCCAATCAATAACAGCTATTATATTTTCCATTAAAAATGTTGATGTGGCATTAACTTGCTGACGTGAGATTTACTTTGTTGACTTTTGCTGATGTTGCATTGACTTTGCTGACATGGCACTTTTTGTCCCATGTAATTAATTCTTGTATTTTGGTGAAATTTGAAATTTAGTCCCTCTACTGTAGTTCATAAAAATCAAATCCATTTACTATTTTGATTTGCAAATCTTAATCCAATCAATAATGATACTAATTACCTCCATTAAAAAATGTTGACATGGTGTTGAGTTTTGTTGACATGGCATTATTTGCTTACATGGCTTATTTTTTGTTCATGTGGCGATGATGTGGCTTTTTTTCTTTTTTCCTTCATTTTTTGTCTTTTTCTTTCTATTTTCTTTCCTCTTTCTCTTTCTTCATCATTATTTTCTCTTATTTATCTCTACATCAAATTACCAACTTTCAAAAAATCTACTTTTTGGTGGTAAACGGTCAGTCATTGGCGATAGTTCTCTTATAATATTCATCATTCTATCCTTATCGAAAAGGTAATATTTTGCAGAGAATTATCTCAATCAATAGAAAAAATAAAATTAGGAACTAATAAATTAATTTGATGTTCTTTAAAACTATTTTCAACACCAAAAAGCATAGCAACTTATCCCCACAAGCATGCCTTTTTTGAGTAACCTTTTGTGCTCTCACTCCTCCAATTCCTGTAACATTAAAACAAACCAATTCTCTCTCACATCAAATTCATATAAACACAATTTAGGTAATTTTCAAACGTTAATTGAAGGTGATTTTTTTATCATTATTCTCCATAAAAAAATATTGGTATTTTTATCTTAACTATAAGCTCATAAAATCCAACAAAAAAATATGCTAGTTGATGAAAGTAACGTCATTTCCAAAAATAAATAATATAAAAACATATTACCTCCACGGGAAGAGCACCAATAGTTGCTCTAAGTGCGACAAAATGATGTTTTTCAATAGCAATATATGTCACAGCCCGTGACTCTATTTTTTTCATCTTATTCTATACATCTCATTTGGTTGGACTGTCTGCGATACTTTACTTTTCTCTTATATATAACCAATTTCATAAAAAATAATATTATGAATTACATCCCCTATCTTACTTCATAAGGAAGCAGTACTGTGAATATGTCTAAATACAGAAAACAAATGATCGTACCTTTTATAATAAATCAAGCTGTCACATTGTCCTCGAATGCACAGCCGAAATCTTTTAGATGTCAAACTCTTAGTCCTAAAAAATCTGAAATGTTAAAATTAAGGGGTGAGCAAACCACGGCTCAATTTAGAGAATTATATGCATACTTGATATTCAGCTTCCTATATGCTGAAAATCTTTTTCATTTTTCTTATAGGGGTTCTAGGCTCGCATGTAGGAAAGATACTACAGTCGGCTAGGGATCCGGATGGAGTAAGGCAAGTATTTTGAAATACCTGTCTTGTCTCGGAACCTAGAAGTAACTATATAGATTAATAAATTTCATTTCATTTGAAATTTAAATCCTTTTTCTTTTTATTCCATATCATGTTCATATTCTTTTCAAAATAATGCTTTTATGAAATAAAGCATTTACATCAAGTAACTAATATTCATATATTCTTTTAAAAGAATATTAGTTAAATCATTATCATTTAAATCATATTGCATATAAACAATAGATAGCATCAATACAATAAAATCATTTCATTTAAAATCATTATGTACTGTCATTCACAGTAAACCTTTTCTTTCTTTTCACTTCAGTCAAATCGATATTTAAACAATTCAATAATCAATCGGTGGAGACAATCAGCATTTAGTAGAATCATGCGCTTTCACTATCACTATCCCTGAAGGGACAATCACTGTCACTATCCCCGAAGGGACGATCACTCTAACGAATAGTCATCGTCAACACTCACAGTTCGCACTGGTCAGATGCTCACTACGTAAACCTGTGGGTTTTGACCATAATTCCCATAGTCATATACAATATAATAAACCTGCAGACTGATCAGGTCTCGCAGTCATATAATACTATGCATGATCATTAACGAACGACTGTCTCAAAACACTTTCATAATTCATTCATTTAACAGTAGAAATCAATTTCAAATAGCGATTAACAGTAGAAATCATTTTCAATTAAATCATTTCATGTAATTCCTTTCATGTAATTCTTTTCATTCAATTTAATTCATATAAATCCTTTCTTGAGATTCATTTCATGTAAATCAATGCACATAAACCACTCCATGTAAATTAAGTCATATAATTCATCTCATGTAAATCATTTCATGAAATTCAATTCATGTAAAATAATCATGTAATTTACATATTATGAGAATTTTCGGTGATTTCATTATCACCGATATTGAAAACATGAATATTTTAAAAATGGAATACCATATATTCATGTTTTATGAAAATAATCAATTTCTTGGTTTTTGTGATTGAAAATCATTTCTCGTGAAATAAAATCATTTATTATGATTTTATGTAATTTTTTAAAAATTTTCGGTAACATAACGACTGCCGATTGACTAGCCTTCCTGCACAAAAACGACAGTTTAAATATTGCAGCCAGCCAATATCCACAATTTTTCAGTCGATGAATCATCACAACATTTTCATAAAATAATTCATAATTAAAAACATGCAGACTGAATATCCTTACAGTGCTGTACATGCATCCCTTACCTGTACAGTGTCATTTCGTTCAAACCGTACACTATGTGACCTTGAACCAATGATTAGGTCCTTTTTCGTTTCCTTTCCCATTTCATGGATTTAGCTTCAGAGCTACAGAAAATAAGTCATACAAGTTCAATTCCAAAACATACATACACACTAAACATTCTTAGAAATCCTACTCATTATAGTAGAATTATTCTTTATAAGAATTTCCTACCTATCAACGCCTTTCTATTCATAATAAAAAATATTGAATTCCAATTAATGCACTGTCAATTTTATATATAATTTGATTTAATTCCTTATCCAAAAGTATAAAGCTCATTTTTTAGTTCATTTCATATTGTTTCTCACAATTTTCCAAAACTCAGCCCTATTTTGACTCATATGGAAGGATGGTTTTCTGACCTTTGTGCATTAAAAATTATATTTCTGATTATGGGGATATCCAAAAATTATAAATCCAAGACCATATGAATCATAATCCAATTTCCTATTCATAATAGTGAGTTTCACAATTTTATCATTTCGGAATTATTTTTAATAATTCCTCAAAGTTACCCTATTTTCAGATGCATTCAGGCAGATTGTCTACTGACCTCTGTGTACAACTTGGGCCATATCTCAAGGTAGGTTAGTCCAAATTGTGAAAACTTAGAAACATATTATTTTCAACCCATCTACCTTTCTAGGAACATAAAGCTTGCAACCAAATTCAATCTACGCTATTTTCTACAATTTTTCAAAGTTTCCACAGATCATCTCGCCTATTGCACTGAGTGCCTTGTGTTTAGCCGCCTATATCTCAAGCTATACAACTCCAAATCAGGTAATTTAAAAACTAAATTTTTCCCAACTCATGAAGCTATCTGTTATAATTTTTCCAGAATTTATTTGTTTCTAAAACCCCCACACTGAGTTTTTTCAACTTGGCTCGGACAGAACAGGTTTTCCAGCCTTTTAATCACGCCATTAGCCATCACACAATCAGCCCTTCTTTTCCCTCCTTTCACGCCAACTTCCAACTTGTATAATTAACATCATCGATCAGCCTTTGTTTTGTAAAAATCATCACTCAATTCAATTTAAATCTAGTTCCTTTCATAGTTTACTATAATTTCCAAATCAACAAGCAAATAAAATCACAAAAGTTTCTTCATTTCTTCTTCTCATGCCGAATCCATCATGCATCTCTACAATTCGTTTTAATTAAATCTAAGGTCACAAACATCATCCATTCACTTAATACATGCATACACAGTAAATAGGATCGCATGAAATTCATCATTTTCTTCCTTACCTGCCCAAACCGAACTGTCCCACATCCCCAAACCCACGCTGGTTCCTCGCGTCAGCTTCTTCTTTCCTGACTTTGAAGAGTTTCTAAGGTGAGAAACACATTTTATAGAAGAGACTTAGCATTTTGGTGATGAAATATAGTGAATTTATGGGCAAACGAAGAGGAATCGTGGGAAATTTTCTGGAAGAGCAGGAGCAGAAACGGACAGCAATAGCAGGGGAAGGAAAGTCGGTTTAAGGGGCTGGAAAATATCTAAAAAAAATGTTTCATTTTGTCATCTTTTATTGATGTAACATTCACTAAAATTATGACACAGACCCACTAATACTTTTCTTCTCTCTTCTCTTTATTCATGCTTTTTTTTTCTGTTAATTTATTTATGAAATAAAATTATATATATCAATATATCATATATATATACTACATTTCATATATACACTTATGTACTTGTATAAAAACATATAAAAATATATTTATATAATAAAATTATATAAATATATAAATACTCATATTTTTATTTTTTTAAATTTTGGATTTTTTAATATCCAAAATACTTATACCCCTTTTTATTTCTTATTTAATTTGGATTTTAATTTATCCAAATTAAATTTTCAGATAATTAATATTAATTTCAAAAATTCGCGGTTATCACAATATATCTCCTTCACAATTCAATAAGGAGAAAAAAGCAAATAAAATGAAGGGAGATGGAAGAAGAAAGAAGTTATAGCTTTTGATGGTTGGAGCCGCGGGTTAGTTTTCTAGATCTAAAAGTTTTGAGAAAAACTCAATTGGATAGTGAGAAATAGAATATTAATAGGAAAAAAAGGCGAATTTTGGAAGCAAAATGCAATTGGCGAGCAATGACAGTTCCTTGAAAATTGGATACTTTTATTGGTCTCTCGGTTGTGATGTAGAGTGAAAAAAGAAAAAAAAAATGGAAAAAAAAACCACATCATCTCCATATGGGCGAAAATACGCTAGATCATGCCACGTAAGCAAGGGGTGTACAAGTAATCCAAATAAAAAGCCATGCTAGCAAGTCAATATTACGTCAGCAAAAGTCAGCACTAAATCATTATTTTTTTTATTGGAGATATTTATCAACGTTATCATTTGGATTGGAATTTGTAAATCAGAATAGTAAAAGAACTTGATTTTTATGAATTATAATAAAGGGATTAAATTTCAAATTTCATAAAAGTACAGAAATCAATTACATAGGACAAAAAATGCCATGTCAGCAAAGTCAACACTACAACAGCAAAAGTCAAAAAAGTCAATGCAATGTCAGCAAACATCAACTGTCACATTAGCATTTTTAACAAAAAATGTAATAATCGTTATCGATTGGACTAAAATTTTTAAACCATAATATTAAAAGAACTTGATTTTTATGAATTATAATGGAGGGACTAAATTTTAAATTTAGTTACAATACAAAAATCAGTGGCATAATTTGACCTTCAATCTAACATATAGAACATGATGGATTAACAGCTTTAATTTCAATCTAGTATATCTTTCTTTTGGATTAGACAAGATATTAAAATTTGATTTTATTAATAACAAAGCAATTAATGAGTATAAAAAAATGGCAAAAAGAGTAATGAGATTTATTTGATGAAATTAAATAAACAAGTAAAATTACAATTATAATTAATCATTCTCATTTAACAACCAAAGCTTGGCTTAGTGATTGTTACCATTCTTTAAGAGAAATTAGGTCAAGGTTCTGTTCATCTCATTCTCCTTTGTACCTCTTATGAATAAAAAAAAATCATTCTCATTTGCGTTGCTTAATTAATTAATCATGTAATATAAAAAGACCAAAAAATTAAAACAACTTAAAGAAGTTTGTTCCATTGCCTCGGGATGTAGAGAAAAACGGAGATCCATGTCGTAGAAACGTGGTAATCCCAGCATGTTCCATGAACAAATGGTAAATTGACTGTAAATAGTGCCTTGATATTGGGTCTTTTCAAGGATAAACTAAACAGAAAAGGTGAAAAGTTCCATTTTGTCATGTTGTGTCAGGGAAAATATTGCCTGCATGTTGTTGTTTGTCTCAAAGTTGGTAAAATGCCAAGTAAATACCGAGGATTAATTTGTATTGAATTGTCAACGTTAGACCAAAGATGCCATTGCCTGTGGAGAGAGAGCCGCTATTCAAGTAAGCCCTTCATTTATAAAAGCTTTGTCATCCAGACTTCGAACTTTAGATATAAAACTTTTCTTTTGCAAAATAAGGCGGTTAGATGAGTCAATAAAACATTATACAACTTACCAATATCAATTTTGTCAAAATTGGTAGTAGCTGAAAACCCATTTCCTTGAATTTATACATTGTTAAATTTCTTCCAGTGTTTACGTAAACAAGTAATTGAAAAAAAAAGCTTGAAAAACTACAAAAATGTCATATCTAAACGCCCAAAAACTTTTCTTGCTGAAAGTTCAAAGCCATCTATCGTCAAGGTCCAATGATTATAATTATTTTAGTAGTTGATGATCAACCATCCTTGCACTATAAATAGCGCCATTCTCTTTGGTTATTGCATCAAACGACTTCCTAGCAATCAAATTACACTCTTCTCACATAAACAAGCACATATCACATATTCAGAAATGGCTCCAAGTTTTGATAACGCAGTTCACTTTTCAACTTTGTCGTCCGAGATGTAAATGACGACAAAGGAATGGTGGACTCTTGTATATCATCAGGTGCCCCAGGTTTATTATAATTGCCTTCTTGTCTACAGATCTTAAGCAATGGAAGATACAAAAGTACAGAGCATAAAGTTCGTACTAAAAGCACAAAATCAAGGGTACCCATATTTACAATTCCAAAACCAACAGAGAAGATTGCACCACTACCTCAAGTGGTAGAGAAAGATGGAATCCCTCTTTACAGACAGTTTGTTCTTGCAGATTACATGAATAACTTCTTTGGAAATCCACATGACGGAAAAAGGTCCCTTGATTTTGCAAGGATTTAATCCTAGGTACTTGGATAAAAAAAAGTTTTGTATGCTTTAATTAATGTAATTTTTATTTTAATTTATCTTTGGTGGTTCTTAGATATATCACTCATTGAATTTCTTCTTAAATAAAATAAAATTAATTACACACTGTCACATCTCCATCAGTAATTTTCTACATAATTATGGATTTATATAATACATATTATTAAATTGATAAACTTCTGTCAATAAAATTCAATTAATCATTTAGTGTATGACCTTTCTAATTGTATTATACTTAAAGAATACCTTCTCTCACAGTCAAAAACATTGACTTTAGTCATTACAAACGAAATTCTATCGACAAATTTTTTTCGTGGGTAATTACCAACAAAATATTGATAAATTGCCAAACGGATTGGGAAAAAAATTTATTTAATAATTGACCGACGAATTATTGATGAATTAACTACTGACAGAAATTACCAACGGTTTTTATTCAGTCGGCATACAACGGTGCAAATTGCTTCAATTTTTCTTCAGGGATTTTTTAGTGTTTCATGTAAATCACTAGCAGGGATTCCACAAAGTGGCAGACCATAAGATGTTTTTATATAGGTTAAGAGTTTCCTGCTCCTAACCTTCATACTTTTATTTGAATTATAACTCTAGCCCAATTATTCATGAAACTTTTTTAATGAAGTATAGTGACCACAATTGAATTTAACTTTTTTAATTAGGTTCACTTAACTAAACTCTTTCAGTTATGTCCAAATCATCTTTTAATTAGAGGGTGAGCCCAATGATTTAATTAAATTGCTTTAACTAAGTCCATGAAACTAAACACATTTAGTTAAGCTTAATATCATTTTAATTAAAAGTGGTGGTCTCTATGGCTTAAACTTTTTTAATTAAGCCCAATATATAACAATTTATATTTAGGTCTTGTGACTTTATTAAACTCTCTTAATTGAGTAGTCTTAATTAAGCACTTTAATTAAGTCTTCATACTTAGTCATAATTTCACAAATAAAAGTCTAAATGAGAAATTCCTAATTCCTCTGTACGTTCAAATTCATTTCAATCCATTCATCACTCTTACGCATATGACCCATTAGGGTTTCAACACGTTGGCAATAAATTTAAATATTTATTTAAATTCATAGATTAAAATAGGTATCTAGCTATATATCATGAAACCCAAATATTACAAAAAAGTCAAAGTGGTTTCAGTGTGCAATATCTTAGTGTAATTTGATCATTTCATAAAAAAAATATTTCAGAAATGCATAAAAGCATGGTGCAAGATCAATTTTATATACACTCCCATTTTTATCCTTAAACTACCAATATTAACTCCATAGCACATGTTGCTTTGCCCAGAAACTTATGAGTTGATGTAAGCTAGGATGGCCGAGATATTATTCCCAAAATCACTAGGGTGATGAATCCTCTTCTTGACTATACATCAATTTTTATGTGTTTCAAGGCACATCCAAAATCACCATTTTTAGGCATTTGGCATCTAAACCCATAAATGAAAAATCAAAGTGTGACAATTCATACATATGATAACCTAACATATCAAGTCAAATAATTATTTACATTACTAACATGTGAGACCATTTCCATAGACACTCGAGTAACACTACCAAATGGAGCTCTCACAACAGGTCATGTTGAGTGAACTTATTTTCTAATAAAAACCCACATGCTATTCTCAAATATTCTCATATTTCAACCTATGATATCAGTTTCTTATTTCATAAGGAAGCTTAGCATGTACCATTCTTTGAACACTATCAATACCCTATCTTGATAGTACAATGAGTAGGATTTAAGATTTAGGAACAACACTTTGATGCATAGATATCATTATAATTGTAACTTTTTACAATTTCCTTGCAAGGCTTATGTTGTTCCTTGGGCTTCACTTCATTTAGTGGTTAATAATCCATATTATTGTCAATCTAAATAGTGAAGGAAAACCTTTTATGTCACTTACTATAAGTGATAATTTATTGTCATGGTACCATATCTCTTCCTAAGTAAGTTGGCTCTAAAGAATAGAGCTAATTACTATGGAGACTTAATTTTAACAAGCATTTCACTTACTATTATTTTACTATAATTAACCCATCACAATTCAAAATTATGCAATCTAAACAGAGTTACCTAACTAACAATTATGTTAGTTAAGTCAACACAACTATTAGTTAGTTAGTTAGGTTCCTTGGCAATTAAGTGTAAGATCCGATTCTACACTACTGTAGAGTCTAATTCCATAAATTGATAATGGAAATTAAATAAATAATGAGTATTGAATTCCACATGGGTAAAGAGCTCCTTAATTTAAGAAGTAAATGGAGCAATTTAGGTGAAACAATGTATGGGCGAGAAGATAAAGCAGCTCGCCAATGGGCGAGCAAGGGTCATAGCCCAATGAGACACGCCATCAGATTCGTCCAAGTGATGAGAATGGCGAGTTGGTTGTTTGCCTCTTTGGTTTGGCGAATAGGTGAGTTCGCCAGCTAGTTATGTAAGGTGATCGCCAATAATTTAGCAATGGTTGTGATCGTCAAACCCCTATGTGGTCGCCCAATGGCGGAGAGGGCGAGTAGGATTCAGTGGCCTTACTGGCGAATATGTGAGTTCGCCAAGGCTGTGGATAGATGATGACAATGTTGGGCGAGGACTGTGATCGCCAAAGAATGTATTTGGCGAGTAATGTGGTCGCCCATATAGAAGCACAAATGATAGTTTAGAGTAAGGCAATGAGTACTCGCCAAGTCAATGTAATCGCCAAGAGATGGAAATCAGCTCGTAAATCACCAAATATTGTTGGCGAACTGAAATTGAAATGGAATGGGCGAGCTGAGGTCTCAGGTTGAATAGGCGAACTGGAACTGGAATCATTACGTAACCGTTTTGCCATTTTGCAGCAAAAATTGAGTTTGTATGTTATTTGGTTGAAGACAATAAATGAAGAAAAGTTAAAGTCAATAAGGGAATTAGCCTTATTGGTTGAGGAATTAAGCAAAGTCTGCAGCAGAAGAAAAAGGCGTGTGAAAGGGAGACTTCCACGCCACTTTAAGCTGCAGTTTTCTTCATGCCTTAAATGCATGAAAGACGTGGAATAAATGCAAGAAGATGGGATAAGGCCAAGTGATGAAATCTGATTGGAGAGCATGTCTATATAAGAAGTGACATTTGAGGAAAACCCATTTAGCCAACTTCATCTTTCTCCCGGAAACTATGCAACTACAAGTTTCTGTTATTCCTTCCAATCCTGCCATGGTTGATTATTTGAGCTTGACTCTTCAGGCGGCTAAACAAGTAAACCAGCTTGCAAACCTTTTTCCTCCTTAGTTTGATGAGTTAAAGGAATAAGCAAAGGAAGGCCTACGTGAGACAGGAAGTAATCTGTTCTGGAAGTGCAGTTGGTTGAGGTGAGTTTCATATGTCTGAGGTGTTCTTGATGTTCATTAGTAGATTTATATGTTTACATCATAATAAACATAGAAATGCAACCTTGTTTTAGTTAGATCCTTAGAGAACATGAAAACAAGGAAAATAATGGAATAAGTGACGAGATTGGTGACTATAGTGATCGCCCATCAGGAAAATTAGTAATCGCCAATGAGGGCGAGCAGGTAATAAGAACTCGCCAAAGTGTTGTTCAAGGGGCGAGGTCGCCCAACGCCAGTTAAGTTACAGGCGAGCCCAACTCTGAGTAAAAAGCCACATATGGCGAGCTCAATTGGATGTTCATTGGGCGAGTTGAATGTTGGGCAAACTCCCTCAATAAAACCAATGTGGCATGGCGAGTTGAAATTGTGCACGAGCTGCTCCTAATTAGCCAATATATGAATGGTAAGAATATTGGGTGAGCTCCCACGTGTAAGCCATTTGATGAATGGCGAGCTCGGTTAGCAAGCTAATAAAATGTGTCTGGGCGAGCTGGTTGATTTACCTGAAGTCTCGCCCAAGTAATGGAAAAATATATAAAGAAAATATTGATGGAATTTATATATAATTTGCAGCCGATAATTGGGAATGGCTATGGGCGAGCAGGGAGCAGGGCGAAGCAAGTCTTCGTTGGATCAGGTAAGGGAGATATATGTGAAGTAAAATGCATGCCCTGTGGAGTAGAAATATTATAAAATTATTTAGAAATTATTTTTGGTTTATGGCATGTATTTATTTGATAAATTGTTTGACTTGGGCGAGCTACAAAGATAGTCAACCCCTATGTTGTTTAACGGGCGAATTGAAAGGGCGAGCGAGCTAAAATTGTGCGAACCCTTTTATGTTGTTTTTGGGGCGAGTGACCCCTGTTTTAATAAAATCCGGGCGAGCCAATGACAGGCGACCCCTTTTATTATGTTTTGGGCGGGCGACCCATGTTTTTATAAAATCGGGCGAGTTGACCATAGTAATATCCCATTGGGCGAGTTGACCATGGAAGTGTCGCAATTGGGCGAACTGACCATGGCAATGCCACAGTGGGCGAACTGGTCATGGGCGAGCCACTGAGGGCGAGCCAGTTTTGCTTGTTGATTTAAAGAGCAAAGATGGGCGGGCGAACACAAGTTCACCGCAATGGGCGAGCTGCCATGGGCGAGCAGGTTTTAAACATTGACATTTTGGAATGTTTTCAAGGTGTTTTGTAAACAGAAAGCCTAAACCTTTTTTTTTTGAAATTAAATCATTTGAGTAAATGGTAATATGGGGGAGATAAGCCCTTAAAGGTTTTTATGAAATATAAAGTGATTTTTGAGACTTTAGGCCTTGAATTCATGCATTATTATTCATGTAGTTGCATGACCCACCTAGGGCGGTAGCTCGGTCAATGGACCAACGAGTGCACCTTAGGGTGTCACAGGGCTGATGGACACGCCAAGTCATCAGCGGTCTCGAGGTCAGTTGGCAAGTGGACCCGAGGACCACCTAGAGATTGTGGCCATAGATCTACTACATCCTTTTTTGGGATAATTATTCCGTTCTCACAAGGGGGAGGGGGAACGATGATAGCATGAGGATGCCTAGTCTCCACTTGTTGATTTCTGTTTACTGATGAGATTTATTAAATTCTTATATATTGTTTACTACATTTTAAAGTAAATGGTTTAACCATTGAGTGGAATGGTGTTTTAAGAGAGTTGTTTACTATATATCCATTGTCTTTTCTACTGGGTTTATTGTTAAGAAAAGAATAAATGCGTTGGGGTATATAGTTTGGTTTTATTTAAAGCAGCATATGTTTCCTTTACTGAGCGTATGAATCGCTCACACCTTTGTTTTAACTCCACAGATAAAAGACACGGGTTTAAAGAATTAGCCCAAGATGGATATGGCTACATATATAACGCTGCGAGCCAAGTATGTTAAACATGACAGGTACAGTCTCTTCTCCTTTACATTTCAAACATAGGTATACATTACTACTTTAATAAAATAAAGACAATAGGGGATGTCAGATGTAAGGAATAATGAAAAGAATTTTATTATTCTGTCTTTGATAAATAAATGTTTATCATTTATTATGGTCACTGTCGAATATTAATGGCATCGCAGACAGCCCAACCGGTAAAGTTGTATAGAAATACGTACAAGATGTGGTAACGAGATGTTACATTAAGTAGTTAGAGTTAGGTTCCTTGGCAATTAAGTGGTTAGACTCCAGCTCATATTCAATATAAAAGGTTGTATGAACTATTGAAAGATAAGGATTCAATTCACAATTCTTGATTCTTTATCTGTTGTTGTGTATACTTCTTATCTCATTCTTCTTTTTCTTTCTTTCTTCTTAATCTTTCATCTATTAGTCTAGATGTTTGTATTTTGTTAACATGGTATCAGAGTATACAATGATAAGTCTGAAAGATTCCTCTTACTAGTCGGTTTTCAACCTAAGAGCACAGAGCATTACTATGAAGCTTGATGATGATAATTACCTGTTGTAGAAGCAGCAAGTTGTAGCCACTCTCAGAGGGTATGGCCTTAAAGGCTTTGTTGATAGAACTCAGTTTATTTCTACTTAAGGTACTTCTGATTTTGATGCACACGATAAGCAACATCAACTTTTAGTTTCTTGGCTTCTCTCTTTTGTTAATAGTCAAATATTGCCAAGTCTAGTTGGCTATGTGACTACCAAAGAATTGTGAGATGCAATAGAGGAATATTTTGCCTTTCAAACTAATGTAAAAATAAAGCAATATAAAAGGCAACTTTTAAATGTCAAGAAAGGCTCAATGAGTATGAAAGAGTATCTTGTTAAAATCAAGACTCTATGGGATACCTTGCAATCTTGTGGTTGCAAGATGAGTGATATAGAACAGGTGCATACTGCATTATCAGGTTTAAGTCAAGAATATGATGCAATCGTGGCTGCAATCTCTACAAAGAATTATTTGCCTAATTGAAAAACCACCTTAGCTTTTCTCTTTGCCACAGAATCAAGAAATATTTGAACTCTTCTTTTACAGATGCAGTTATACCATCAGCTAATGTGGTTGTTGAAAAGAAGTTTGATAACTTTAGAGGTCAAACCGTTGGTAGAAGCTTCAAAGGCTGGGGTAGGTTCAAAGGCAGAGGCTTTATTGGTTCAAAACCCTAATGTCAGTTGTGTGTTAAACTAGGCCATACTATCCATAAGTTCTGTCATCGTTTTGACATTTCTTTCAATCTAGAACCTGGGGAATCTTCTTTTACTCCAAGAATTACACAACAGCATAACAGCTTCAAACCACAACAAGCTCATACTACTGAAGCTATGATTGCCACACCTAGCACTATCTTGGATTCATCATGGTATTATGATTTTGGAGCCTCCAGCCACATTACCAACACTATAGAGAACCTCAACAATAGATTTGAGTATAATGGAACTGCTAAGCTTCACATGGGCAACGTTGCTGGTGTTAGTATAGCAAGTATAGGCTATTCTTATGTTAAAACTCCACTTAATTCTCTTCATCCTAATAATGTTCTACATGTACCTCAAATGACTAAAAATCTATTGTCTGTGTCTCAATTCTGTAGAGACAACAATGTTTTATTTGAATTCTATTCTGACTTTTGCCTTGTGAAGGATCTTGCTACTAGGGAAATTCTTTTAAAAGGGACCCTTGATGGTGGTATGTACAAATTTAATATGGAAATTGATAGAACTATTGCAGCAACTCAAAGTTAAAAAGAAGCATTGGTGTATAAAGTCTCTTCCTTCTCAAATTCAATTTTAAATTCTGTTTCTTCATTAATGTAAGGCCCCAGTCCACATTGCAGGGTCACCTTACAATCGTGAGGTGGCAATTGCCCACACTCACTAACGTATTGTCGGCATTGGGCGATCACCGCCCTCACGATTTTATTCTCCACTAGGACGCGTCATTCCACGTTCAAACCTAAGACCTCTCAAGTACATGGGTTCTACAACACTCTTATGTCTAAATGGTAAGAGTGTTGTAGAACCCATGTACTTGAGAGGTCTTGGGTTCGTCTTGGGTTCGAACGTGGAATGACGCGTCCTAATGGGGAATAAAAATCGTGAGGGTGGCGATCGCCCAAAGAGGACAATACGTTAGTGAGTGTGGGCGATCGCCACCTCACGATTGTAAGGTGACCCTGCTGTGTGGACTAAGGCCTTACAATTAGATATAGTTGACCTTTGTCATAGGCGTCTAGAGTATGTACTTTTTGCCATTGTGTCAAAATACTCTCAAGTTGTAATATTCCTTATAAAATCAATAAAACATCTGTTTGTTCTCTTTGTCAACGAGCAAAGAGCCATAAACTTCCCTTCTCTTCTTCTACAACTACTTACAATTAACCTCTTCAGCTCATAGAAGTTGACATTTGGGGTCTAGCACCATGTCTTTTTGGAAGTGTTTTCAATACTATATTTCTTTTGTTAATGTCTTTTCTAGATACACATGGATATATTTCTTGCAATCTAAAGGTCAAGCTCTCTCTTCATTCATTCATACTAAGAAAATGGTTGAAATAATTCTCCACTTCTATAAAGGTATTACAAACTGTTGGGGTGGAGAAATCAAAAGTTTTACATCCTTTCTCAATTCTGAAGGCACCATCTTCAGACATTCATGCCCTCATACTTCCCAAAAAAATGGTGTAGTTAAGAGAAAACATAGACATCTTGTTGAAACAGGCTTGACCTTGCTCTCTCAAGCTTTTCATCCTTTCAAATTTTGGTCTGAAACATTCTCCATTGTAGTATTCCTTATCAACAGGTTACTTACTACAAACCTTCAGTCAAGATCACCCTTTGAAATTCTTCACAAGGCCAGACTATTCTTATTTTAGGACATTTGGTTGTCTTTGCTTCCCTTATCTCACGCCTTTTCATACCAAAAAATTGAATTTTTGATCTTCACCTTGTCTATTTTTAGGATATTGTACCAACCATAAGGGCTATAAATGCTTAAATGCTAATAACAATATGTTCATTTCTAGACATGACATATTTGATGAGTCACAATTCCCATATACATATTTGTTTTCCAAATAACCTATTAAACACTCCAATTTTGATACTACTTTCTTAAAAACACCTCATATTCTCTTTAATCAATCATACCAAATATTACTCATCCTACACATCAAAATTCACAAAGTTCTTCACCATCTTCTTCATCTCAGTCTCCACAATCTGTTGATCCTTCATTGCATGATTCTTCATCATTTGGTCATACTCCACAATCTCCTATATAGAACACTAGTCAATCTTCTATACTATGACCACATCTAGCCTCTATGAACAATTAACATCCATTGATAACCAGGTTTAAAAGAGGTATCTTCAAATCTAAAGTATCTTCAAACCTAAAGTATATCTAGCTAATCTTGATCATTAAAGACCTACCACAGTTAATCCAGCCCTTCAACACACCAAATGGAGAGAAGCAATTAAGGTAATATATGATGCTTTGATGAGGAATATCACTTGGGCCTTGGTTCTTTCTCTCTCAAATAGATCTATTATAGGCAATAAATGGGTGTTTAAGCTAAAGAAGAAATATGATGGTTCAGTTGCAAGGTATAATGCCACATTAGAACCTAAAGGTACTTGCAGTAGCCTGGCATTGATTTTGGAGAAACCTTTAGTCTTGTTGTGAAGCCAATTATAATTAGGATCATTCTCACACTTGCTTTGTCTAGAGATTGGTCACTTAGATAGGTTGATGTTAGTAATGCTTTTCTAAATGGTACTCTTCAAGAGGAGGTACATATGCAACAACCTCTTGGTTTTGAGGTTTAAAATAGTAGCCAAAAGATGGTATGCAAGTTACACAAGGCCTTATATGGCTTAAAACATGCCCCAAGAGCTTGGTATGATAAACTTCAATTTGTTCTTCTTGAGCAAGGGTTTATTACATCTAGATCTTATCAGTCTCTCTTCATTAAGCAAGCACCATTTGTCACCATCTATGTGCTAGTGTATGTTGATGATATTATCATCACTGGAAGCTCTAATACTGAAGTGGATAAGCTTATTTTTCAGCTTTCTCCCTTAAGGACCTAGGTTCTCTGAATTATTTTCTTGGTATAGAGGTTACAACTCTTCCTACTAGCCTTCTTCTTACTCAATCTAAATATATCAAAGAGCTGCTGCAGAAGTATAATATGGCAAATGCCAAGCCCGTGCCAACTCCTATGGTGAACTCTTTGAAGCTCTCAGTAAGTGATGGACCACCTCATAAAGTGCACAACAATATAGAAGTACAGTAGGTGCTCTGCAATATATCACTATAACTAGAGACCTAAAATAGCTTACAGTGTGAGTAAGGTTTCTCAATTCATGCACCAGCCCTTAAACACTCATTGAAAAGCTGTAAAAAGGATATTCAAATACTTGTGTGGCACTCTTAATCATGGCATTCTACTGCAACCGTCATCATTTTTATAGCTGACTGGGTTTACTAATGTTGATTGGGCATTTGATCCGGATGATAGGAGGTCCATTTCAAGTTATTGTGTCTTTTTAGGCTCAAACCTCATTGCTTGGAGCTCAAAGAAACAACATACGGTTTCAAGATCGAGCATAGAGGTAGAATTTTAGGAGTTTGGCTAACCTTACTGCAGAGGTTACCTGGATTCAATCTTTACTATCTAAGATAGGTCTGGTTCTTCCCATTCGGCCTCATATAGTGTGTGATAATCTCTCAACTGTAGCCTTGTCTACAAATCCTGTCCAACATGCTAGAACCAAGCATTTAGAACTGGACATGTTCTTTGTTCGAGAAAAAGTATTGAAGAAACTTATCACAATGAGCCATATACCAACTTATGATCAAATAGCTAATATATTGACTAAGGCTCTCATACTCCAACTTCAACAGACTAAGAGCTAAACTCACTGTTCAACCTTCAGCAATGAAGATGAGTGGTCAAGGAGTCTCCAGAAGAGGGTTGAGTTTGCAGGGGAATGAAAGGAGCTATCCAGTAGCTCGGATAGAAGAGGGTTGAGTTTGTAGGAGAATGTAAATAGAGTTACCTAACTAACAGTACATGTTAGTTTAGTCAACACAACTGTTAGTCAATTAGGTTCCCTTGCAATTAATTAGTTAGACTCTAGGTCATATTCAATATAAGAGGTTGTATGAACTATTGAAAGATAAGGACTCAATTCACAATTCTTGATTCTTTCTCTGTTGCTGTGTATACATCTTATCTCCTTCTTTCTTTCTTCTTAATCTTTCATCTATTGGTCTAGATGTTTGTATTTTGTTAACATACAAGATTCATCACAATATTATGCGGACACAATTATAAATCGACTTTATAGAATTCTTTGTCATGATTGGATAATTGCAGGATTGTTGTAAAGAAACTGTGAAATTCTCGTTTTTAAACTCTTTAGACTAAATTTAAGACAACAAATAAGTTGTGTAAGTGTTTCTTCAAGCATGAAACTTTTATTTTTGTTTAATATAGATTAAGTAAATAGATTGATTAAGCTGCAAGTGAGTCAAGACCGAAATCATTTGATTCAAACTACGGGTACGTTCTTCCAATCAACTTGAAATGCACTCATTTTGATTCTTCCAGAATCAAAGAAAGACTCATCTTGAAGTAAATTAAGAATGTAACAAAAGGAGACTAATCAATTGCAACCGCAGAAATTAATTAATCCCAGTATACAAACTGCAAATTAAAGATTAATAGCAAAAACAGTGAGCATGTTCTTTCTCTTACAATGTAGCTCCACATATCTAACAAAAGAGTAAAAAATTGAAATCCATTTTATCAGAAAATTAAGCAGTAGATTTCATCTCATCATTTGCACATCAAATTCTGGATTTGTTTCAGGATGATGTTAACATCCATAGTGCAATCCATTTCGGCTGATTTCTTTTTCTTGAATATCTTTAAAAGATGTATCTTTCCTTCCAGCTCCGCATGGCTGCTCAAATTTACGATCCCGGAATCAATATCACAACTCAGCTGGCGTGAATTTCGTGGTATCTTATTCTTGGAACTCACCGATACCGTCACGTTAAACTTCATCGTCGATCGAGCCCTGGCACTAGCCTCAAATGTAGTAGCCTCACCAACAGGAGTAGCGTTGTAAGAAATCGTGAAAGTGCTGTTCTTGATTTTGAAGTGACCGAAATTTGTGTTCTTCACAGTAACTTGAGCATTAAGTTTCATGGTAAAAGAGGCTGCGGAAGGTGAAGAATTGACATTGAGATTTTCCACCATGGCCCCTCCCAAACGAACCTTAGGATTTCGGGTACGCAATAGAAGCAGCACAAAGAGCAAAATGATTATGGTCATTGCTGCGACACCGGCAACTATGTATCCCCAGCACTTGATGTTTCTCCTATTCCGAGAAGTTTGATCCCCTGAATGCATGTTTAAATTTTCACTAGAGATAAGTATGAAGGGAATTGAAATTCCTTCTACTTAATTTTGTTTCTGGGTTTGCTATGTTGAGATTGGATTGAAGATTGATGGAGAGAAAGAGGTTGGTTTTGCAGAGAGGACACGGAAGGTGGATTGCCATGGAGATGGTGTAGGATTTATGGGGTGCTATGATTTTCATATTCTATGAGAGAAATTTAAAATTGGAGCGGTGTAGGACGTATAGTTGAGTTAATTAAAGCCATCTAGAATGAATATGAAAGAGAGTTAATTTGAGGGTAAATTTCAACTAGGTTTTTCAATTTGAACATTAATTCATGACTGGTTCATTAGTTTAAAAAATGGACATTTTGATTTAAAATTATCAATTTGACAGTAAAAACAGTCATTCTGTTAAGTCACTTTTAAAAAAGTCTCCCAACTTAAGCATTATTACTCGTGTAAAGTCCATAATACAGTTTTTTGATATTAAAAAATGAAAATTTTACATAATAATTTTTTATAAAAATACTTAAATGTAATAAAATAGTAATAAAATTCATTATTGATACCTAAGAATATAATATTATTAATTGTAGCTTAGTAACTGATTGATATATATTAAAATCAATTGTGTTCATTTTCAAAACTACTAAATTAAAATTGAATTATGATAAAATCTTTGAGATCTTAATGAAGTTTATCCTTAATTTAAAATTAAAAATCATACAATTTAAGGAATGTTTCACAGAGAAGGCATGAGTAAGTCCAGTCTTGCAAGATTGCAATATTCGCATGCGGTTGTGGGGGCCCAAAGACAAGCTTCCCGAAAAGCAGGTTATAAAGTGAAAAGATATCAAGATTTGGAAACTTGTTTTATTATTTTTCCTCACTTAAAAGGCTTCAAGCTTACTGGCTACGGCTACAATATGCCTACATCATCCATGTTCAAAAAATAAGGATAAAAAAATGCTGGATGCCTTTTCTATCAAAAAAAAAAAAAGGATGAACTCAATTTAGAGGGTTTTTTTTAATAAATATTTACCAAATGGAAGATTTAAATTCATGAATTTATTGAGAAGAATGATGTACTATGCCAGTTTTCTCATAGATAAAGGCATAACTTAATGAAAACTAGAAGATGAAATTTAAACCTGTGAATTTTCTATACATTTTAACAAGAAAGCAATTCAAGAGACACGGACTGATAACTCATTTTCCTAAATTAATTATTTAAATTGACTGAAAAAAATTAAATCTTTGCAAGCAGGTTGAGGAAGTCTATTAACCTGAAAAAATTAATTTTTATCAAGCTGGCAATGATAAGCAATACAGAAAAATGCAATTGCAACTATGATAAACTCCCTGACTCCTACTGAATCACACTCACTTTCAGGTGAAACTCAAAAGGATGGAAGTTTATGGAGCGAATATGTCCTTCATGAAACTTAAACTCATTTAAGAGTTTTCGAGCAGTAAGGTCCTACACCTATTCAGGAGTGACAGTATACAAATGATTAGTTAAATAGAACTGATGACTCATTCAATGCAGATGATGGTGTGATCTCTAATTACCTTTACAACGTTATCAAATCCACCAGAAACTACCCAGTGGCCACCAGAAGTGAATCTAATTGTATTAATGCCCCTCGAGTGATACATATAAGCAGACGGGAAACCAGTATAACCCAAAAATTTTAAGCATTAACTTATAAGAATTATGCTCATGAAGCAAATAAAAACCACACTTCGTGGTTATGATCCTTGAGTTAATTACCTAAAATTACTCCCACAATTAACCTTCAAAGTTCAAATCAACTTTAAAGTCTCATCTACAAACTGAGCTACAAAATTTTAAATGACTCATTCATCACTCATCCGAACCAAAATTTTAAATGACTCATTCATCACTCATCCGAACCATTCTTAAAATGAATTTAGCCTGCTTCATTGAACTGGAGCTAAATAACTCGATCATCCTCCCCCCAATAAATAAGAGAAACAAACACTTTACCAAAGTATGACTACATAAGTTGTTCAAACAACACATTAAACCAAAGACTGTACTTCTATAAAGAAAAGGGAATCAAAACTGTTTTGATTACTGATGAGAGTCTTACTAAAGATCATTGAGCCTTGATATAAGTAATGCTGAAGAACATTAGGCCTAATGGTAGTCTAAGCTCAAGAGGAAAGAGGACTAAGAAGGGCCATGAAAGATCCACTAAGTTATCATTTAAGATATGGATCTTAACTGTAATTAAGCGCTATATTACTCTTATAAATAGGTCACGGGTATCATTTTTAAACCCTAATCTTTATTGGCTTACTGAAACCCTGCTTAGGTCCTGTTTGACTTAAGCATCGGAGTGCGCGCGTAGGGGAAAGCTCTAGCGCCCTCTGATCATTTTCTTTCTTGCAGAGTTCTTGGAGACAGGTTAAGACGCAGATCGAGATTCGTACGTCATCAAAAATATTTGTTGTAAATAGGTAACAACAATTGGCGCTGTCTGTGAGAAACAAACAAAAAAGCCAACTACAAAAGATAGCGAGAACACGATCAGCGAGCAATAGGCACGGCAGGCATGTGGTTGGCATGTGGCAGGGTGCAACGCGCGGTATACCTACGGTAGGGTGCCTCAAGAAGCGATAAGCGCGGCAAGCATGTGGTTGGTGTGCGGCAGGGTGTAACGCACGTCAGGCACACGGCAGGATGCAATGTACAGTAGGCACATAGTAGGTTGCAATGGGTGGCAGGCTCACGGCAAGCGTGCGACAGGGTTAAAAACGCGTCAGGTGTACGGCATGCATTTGGTAGGTGCACGACAAGCATGCAGCAGAATGCCTTAGCTTGCAGCAGGTTGCAAGGCTGCGGTAGGTACCCCTTGGCGACAAGGTGCGAGGCTGCAGCAGGGTGCAAGCCTGCAGCAGGGTGCAAGCCTGCAGCAGGGTGCAAGCCTGCAGCAGGGTACCCCTAGACGGCAGGTACGCAAGCTGCAGCAGGGTTCAAGACAGAGCTCGAGCAATGAGGTCATACTTTTGATCACCTTGGGTCGATAAGCCTTTACTCCTAGCCAACTCGAGCGAACTAGGAAAGACCTTACAAGATTAGAAAGGTGATCAGACCAAGCACTTGTCCTTTAAAGGCCTTACAATGCAAAAAGGTTCTAAAAACTTGGAACACTAATCACTTGAAACCGTACTAGTGATAAGCACCAGATATTTTTGTTTTAACATTTATTGCAGTTATTTTGTTACTTGCTCCATTTGATTGGAAATATTACATGTTATGAAATAGAAGGCCAATTATTCATATCTTTATCTATACTATGATAATCTTCTATGTATGATAGACATGTTACAGGAATAAAAGAATCAAAAGTCTCTAAGCACAGAAGGTGTGGGACGGGCAAATCAAAAGTCCCTAAAAACAGAAGGTGCAAGATGGGCAAATTAAAAGTCCCTAAGAGAAAAATGTGCGAGACGGGCAAATCAAAAGTCCCTAAGCACAGAAGGTGTGAGATGGGCAAATCAAAAGTCCCTATGCACAAAAGGCGCGAGACGGGCAAATTAAAAGTCCCTAAGCAAAAAATGCATGAAACGGGCAAATCAAAAGTCCTAAAGCACAGAAGGTACGAGACGGGCTAATCAAAAGTCCCTAAGCACAGAAGGTGTGAGGTGGGCAAATCAAAAGTCCCTAAGCACAGAAGGTGCGAGACAGGCAAATTAAAAGTCTTTAAGTACAGAAGGTGCGAGATGGGCAAATCAAAAGTCCCTAAGCACAGAAGGTGTGAGACGGGCAAATTAAAAGTCCCTAAGTGAAAAATATGTGAGACAGGTAGAACAAAAAAGTCCCTAAGCACAAAAAGGTACGAGACAGGCAAATTCAAAAAGCCTGAAGTGAAAAATGCGTGATGTAGGTTACGCATGGACTTGAAGCAAAAAGTGCGCGATGTAAGTCATGCATGAAGGCAAAAAACACATAGGCCTGAAGCGAAAAATGCGCGAGTTAAGCTACGCACTCAAAGAAAAAAGCCTAAAGCGAAAAATGAGCGATGTAGGCTACGAATGAACTTGAAGCGAAAAGTGCACGATGTAAGTCATGCATGAAGGCAAAAAGCGCAAGTGCTTGAAGTGAAAAATGGGCGAGGTAAGCCACGCACTCAAAGAAAAAAGCCTGAAGCGAAAAATGCGCGATGTAGGCTACACATGAACTTGAAGCGAAAGGTGCGCGATGTAAGTCATGCATGATGGCTAAAAGTGCAAGGGCTTGAAGCGAAAAATGCGAGAGGTAAGCCACGCACTCAAAGGAAAAATCTTGAAGCGAAAAGTGCGCGATGTAGGCTACGCATGAACTTAAAGCGAAAGGTGCACGATGTAAGTCATGCATGAAGGCAAAAAGTGCAAGGGCTTGAAGCGAAAAATGCGTGAGGTAAGCCACACACTCAAAGAAAAAAGCCTAAAGCAAAAAATGCGCGATATAAGTCATGCTGAAGAACATTGGGCCTAATGGTAGTCTAAGCCCAAGAGGAAAGAGGACTAAGAAGGGCCATGAAAGATCCACTAGGTTATCATTTAAGCTATGGGTCTTAACTGTAATTACACGCTATATTACTCCTATAAATAGGTCACAAGTATCATTTTTAAACCCTAATCTCTATTGGCTTATTGAAACCCTATTAGATCCTGTCTGACTTAAGCATCGAAGTGCGCGCACAAAGGAAAGCTCCTGCGCCCTCTGATCATTTTCTTTCTTGCAGAGTTCTTGGAGACAAGTTAAGACGCAAATCGAGATTCGTACGTCATAAAAAATATTTGTTGTAAATAGGTAACAGTAATTACAATATGTCCATTGATTGTTAAAGGCTGAAAATCATGTTTAACCAACAATGTTGCAAAGTATGAAGTACTCTTAGGTGGCATGGAACTTGCCAAAAAGATAAAAGCACAAAACCTAAATATTTTACTAACTTGAAACTAGTGGCAAGACAAATATTGGGAGAATATGAAGTGACAAATCCCAACCTTACCTAGTATCACACTCGGTCACCTAACTATGGGCCAAGTTGCCAACAATCCAACACCAACAAATTAAAAAGGAGGAAAATAATAGAGCATCTGCACTATCAAAGATCAATGATGGATAGACAATGGGGAATCCTTATAAAATACAAGGATCTGCCTAGTACTGGAGAAAAACCAAAGTTGTTTGAAACATTACTTGGAGATTGGAGGCATCAAGTACTTAACCACAGGAACGTATAAGCCTAAGGGAACAAAAGTTATGACGCTAAAAAGGAGGGCATCCAAATATGATCTTATAAAGGGTGAGCACCATAAGAAGTCTTTCAGCCTCCCATATTTGAAGTGTCTTGGCCCAGTAGAGGTTGACTAGAACTTAGAGAAATCTATGAGGGAATTTCTAGGTAGCACTTGAAAGGAAGGGAATAGCACATAAAGCTCTAAGATAAGGAACTTAATGGCACACCATGAGGAAAGATGACTTAGCCCTAGTGAGGAAGCGTGACAAATGTCGAAGGTACATACAAGTAAACAGGCAACCTCCCAAGAACTTGACTTCTATCTCAGCCTTAATGGGACTTAGACATACTAAAGCCTTTTCCTTTAGCCATTTTCAGAAAAAAGTTCGTGACAGTTGCATGTGATTACTTCACCAAATGGGCGAAAGCAGAAGTAGTGACCAAAACAACATAAAAGGTCATAAAGAAATACTTGCAGCAAAATGGGGTTTGAAGGTTTGGACTTCCCCATACCATCATTATAAACAATGGACTGCAACTAGTAAGTAAGCATGTCTCTACCTTATGTGTAAACTTACATATCAAGCTTATTGCTAATTCAATCACCCATCCTTAAACCAACAGCTAAATAGAGACTACTAAAAATATCTTAGTGGCCTTGGAAACAAATTTAGATAATACAGCAAGAACATAAGTAGAGGAGTTTCCAGGGATATTATAAGCAACCAAAACCAAATCCCACTCAGCATCAAGTGAAACCCCCTTTAATCTTGTATTTGGCACTGAAGTTGCGATTCTTGTGGCAATAAGAGTCAATATACTTGAAACAACCAAGTTAGTAAACCAGTAAAATGAAGTCACTCTAAGGAACATCCTGGACTTATTGAAGGAGGCAAAAGAAGAAGCAAGAGTCAAAGCAAATCAATTATGGGTAGCCCATCACTACAACAAAAAAGTCAAAGACAAGCAGTTCAAAGTAGATGACCTTATGCTTAGGAGTTGTGAAGCTAGTAAACTGCCTAGTAATCTCAAAAAGCTCTCACCTATTTAGGAATAACCATACCAACTTAAGATAGTGATTCGTAAGGGGAATATAAGTTAACGACATAGGAGGAAATATGGTTCCAATAACATAGAATGTGTTGCATCTAAAAAATTATTATTGTTGAAGTCCCATGATAAGGGCTTAAGTTTCCATTGTAAAATCCCTAATAAGGGTACTTATGTGTAAATCCCTAGATAAGGGAATTAATGCTATTAAAAACTCTTTATTTAGTGTGCCTAGATTGATTATGCAAAGATTTTACTTGAATTCTAATTTTTTTCATTACTAAAATAAAAAGTTCATTACAAAAAAACTTAATTTTTTGTACTTTTGTACAAAAGATTTATACAAAAAAGCTTTCTCAAAAAATAAAATAAAAATAAAATCTTTCAAAGTCAAAACTTAACCCTTTAGAGCTCTCTCTTTCTCTCTCTCACAAAGGCTCACCCATAAAATCTTCAATATTATCTTCAATAAGGATAGGCTCAGCAAGTGGCACAACAGCTTCAATAGAAGGCTCAATAGGGGGAATCACATTGATGGGCTCAGGACTGAAGGCAGCAACATGCTCAACATCACCCTCTTCACTAGCCTCTTCCTCAGCACTTCTTACACTATCAAAGTCTAAGTCTAAGAAGTCCAGATCATGATACTTCTATTTGATGGTGAAGATCACTAGCCTTTGATATGTTGGGTTGTAAACCCAATTACATTGGGTAAGTCTTTTTATTTTATTTGCCCATAGTGTTAAACTTTTATGTAGTATATTAAAGCCCATAGTATATAAGACTAAGAGAGAAAAAAAATAGAACAAAAGGATAAACTTTGTGTGCTGGAAATTTGTACAAAACAGAACTATAGTGTAGTAAAAAAAAGATGTTGAGCAAAAACATGGGTTCGAGAAAGAACAAAAGGGCTTCGTTTGCTTAGTGTGAAAAGATACAAACTTTCTTGTAAACATTTATTTAACTATACCTATGTGAATATATTTTGATGCATTTTGAAGTGAAAATATTGTGATATTACTCTTGTTTCATTTGTTCGAATATGGGTTATGTTTAATGATTGTTGTGTGGATATTCTTGAAAGTTGAGATTGGTTGTTGTGAGTTTGTTTTGATGAGATATTTATGCTAAAATTTGTGTGAGATTAAGTTAAAGAGTTGTAAACTTGGTGGTTGTTTGGAGATGACTTAGTTGTTTGTTGGAAGTATAATGAAGTGTGTAGACACCTAATTTTGTCCGAACAAATTTTTTTTATATATAAAAAAAAAACATAAAAATAGAAATAAATAAAAGAAACAAACCATAAAATAAAAGAGAGTTGACTTCAATGATTTGTTGCCATAAGAAAGATAATAATAATAAAGGAAATAATCAAAGTGAAATAAAATCTAAAAATAAATTACCAAAAATAAAATAATGAAAAGGAAATAAATAAAAAAAAAAGATGGAAAGGTCAAATGAAAATAAATGAAGAAAATCCCATGATTATGGGATGAATAAACTCATTGATTCATTTTCCAAAAGGAGATACAAAAAAATATGTATATAAGGAGAGGAGAAAAAACCCTAGAGGAGGGGGAGAACACACGTAAAAAGAAGAAAACCCTAAAAAAAAAACCTGCTATGGCACATCGTCAGGGGCTGCTGGGTGCTGCCATCGTTTCTGGCCATGTATCATCATCTTCCGTAGCTTTGCCTGACTCCCTCGCTTATTGCATCCCTGCCATCCTCACTGCTTCTACACAGGTTTTGCTTGCAGCTGCCTGGAGCCTTCCCCGCAGTTGCTGCTGCTGCGTTTCTGGCCATTTTCTGGCGTCTCTTCCTTGCCTGGATTCGTCCCTACTGCCTTGCTAAGCCACAGCATTATTTCTTTCTACTCTGTCATCTTCACTACAGCCCACGCCATCACCATTTTTTTTGTCATCCTTCATTCACGCCTTGCCATTCCTCTGCACAGTCACTACCGCTCCTGCCTTTGCAACAAGTCCCCAACCACCGTACCTGTCTAGTTTTCGGTTCCAACACAGCCAAACCATCTACTGCACCTTTCCCCAAGCCGTCCAACCTCTGCTGTCAGATCCCCTGCTCACCACCAAGCCTAATATCCTGCTGCCTTCATCGCCGCCTCTTTGCTGCTGCTTGCTGCTATTGCTAGTTGCTACAGATATCGGTGTTGTCGTTGCACTGCCTGCCCTCTGCACCCAAGTTTCTTGCGCCCAGTCCAAGTGCTTGCTGCTGTCCTGGCTCAGCTGCACCTTCTCGCGCTGCCTGCTGCTCAATGGTTCCCCGCACCACTCCGTGTCCGCTGCAACCTTCTACTACGTCGTAACCCTTGTTGCAGTGAAACGTGACCTGCCGCTCGGGTCGTGTGGAGTAGAGAGGGAGAGACACCATATCTGTAGCAACACCAACTTATAAGGTTGCAGTTGCTAAAGTAAAGAAGGCCACGTGATACCAGGAAAAGAAGACAAGGGAAGGAACGTTGAAGCATAAAGAAAAGAAAGAATAAAAAAAACTAAAACACGTGGAAGAGAATAGGAAGGAAAGGGATTTAAAGGTTTGTATCTATCAGGTAAGTGTATGTTTAATAAATTTGGTGTTAATCATTTGTTTTTGTTTTAACTAATTTAGCAATTTAGTAACTTGATTTGATAATAAGATTGAATTCATATGACTTTGTATGATTATCTGAGCTAATAAATTGTTTATAAAATACTAATATTGTATGTTAATAACTTGTATATTTAATTTGTATGATTTGCATGTTGATTAAAACCAAAATTTAATTAATGAAAACTTGTAAGATAATTAATTTGAGCTAGAAGTTTGTTAATTTTGTGCATGATTTGTGTAAGTTGATTTATTCGCATGATGATATTATTATATGTTAGGATTTGATTAAATAATGTAATTGCATAATTTATATGATAGTTTTTTTTTTTGTAGAAATTTAATTTTTAGGAAATAAGTTTCTTTAGAAAAATATAATTAAATCTTTAAGTTACAAAATTACAATAAGGGATAAATAAAAAGATGAATTATTCCGATGATGGAACTCTTAAGGGACTACGCTCAAGTGGTACTTTTAGAGATCTTGAGGTGGGAAAATTCTATCCAAGGCCTCGCCAGCTTAATGGAGGGTTTAAATAGAGTTTTCAATAACAAATAATTTATATTCATTTTAAAAATAAATTTATTATAAAAATTACAATAAAAACAATTAGTTACAAAATGAAAAAAGATATTAATGGTTCGTAGATAACAAAAGAAGGAAGGAAAATAAATGAAGAAACTAGAATTAGATATTAAAATAATAATGAATATGAATTACTCCAATGATGAAATATCAAGAGAATTACGCTTAAGTGATTTTCTTGAACATTTCTAGGTTAAAAAATTCTCTCAAGGCCTCACCAGCTTAATGGATGGTCTAAAGAGGGTTTTCGATAACAAGTGATTTATATTCAGTCTAAAAATAAAATAACATGTATTAAAAACAAAAATTAAAATAATTAACTACAAAGATAAAATAATAAATATAAAGAAATATTAATGATTCAATAACAATAATAAATAATAATAATGATAATGAATGATAAAATAGGATTATAATAGTTCATAATAATTATTGAGATTGAGTATTGATTATTCCGATGATAAGGTTCCAAAAGAGATTATGCTTAAATAATACTTTGGAAATCTTTAGGTCAAATAATTTCTTTCAAGATCTGACCATCTTAATGGAAGATCTAAAAAGAATTTTTGAGAAAAATAATTCATATTCATTCTCTAATAAAATAAATTAATAAAATTAAACATTAACAAATAATAGAAAATAATAGAAGTAATAAAAATGGTAAGATAGCAAGAACGAATTAGATAGGAGTCAAAATTAGAAGTTTTCATAAAACATTAAAATAAATCCGACGATGGAGCCTCTTCAAGCAAGTCATATAGTACTACTTGAATACTCTTGAGGTGAGGAGAATTTTTTAAGCTATCCCACCAGCTTAATGGAGGATGCTGATAGGATGATATTTTGTGAATTTTATATGTGCTAATATATTTTCTTTATTGATGTTTTATGCCTAAAAGAGCTTACTAATGTTTATTTTATGTTTTAGGTATTAAATATCAAAGTTGGAATAAAAAGAAGCTAAAAAGAGCAAAGTGCAGTATTTTCTGTCCAGTTTGAAAGATTGACATTTTTGACCAACATAACGACCTGATCTCAAGAAGTGGCCTTCATAGAAGTTGTAGAGGACTTCTCAAGGTTTCCAGAATGTCCAAGATCGCAAAAATCAGAGTTCATTTGATGGGTCAAACGTCTAGACAAAATCAGTACGAAATTCTGGGCAGAAAAACGAGATTGAGAAGAAATTCGAACAAAGCAAATTCAAGACCAGATTTTGTTGAGAGAAGATAATTTCTTAATTTTATTTTGTCTTAGATCTGTAATTAATTAATAAAAATAGGCCTTAGGAATTTTACTTAGAAAATAATTGTAAAAGATGATGGGATAAAGATAAGAGTTTGACTAGTCAAATTACTTGTTTCCCAAGTAAACTCTTATCTGAATCCCACATTGCTTAGGAAAGTCTTTTAAACTCTTCCTTAGGCCTATATAAAGAGCACAAGGCTCTCATAAACAATATCCCTCAAATCCCTCAAATCCCTCACATCCCTCTCTTCCCCCTCTTCTCTCTTGTTTAGTTTTAGAGTAGATTTAATAGAAATTTTATTTTTATTATTTTGCTTATTTCTTTATTATTTTTAATTCTGATTTTGTTTTCTTTATTTAAATTAATATTGTTTGTGTGTTCTTGCTTGCTAGTTTATAATCTTGATTATTAATTCTGATTTTATATTATTAAAGATTGCTTCTTTGATTGTTTCTTGCATGATATTTGTAATCTTTATAATATTAAACTTGAATTTTATGATCTTGAATATGTCTAGTGAGTAGTTTTCTTATTCAGTTATGAGGTAAATTAATTATTCTTGGGAAAAGCATGTTGTGAGATTCTTGAACCTATTATATAATTGTTGATTAAGTATCCAAGATTCTCTGAGCACATTATAATGGTTGTTTGTTTGATTAGATAGGGTGCACACTATTTAGTTAAACTAAATAATCTACCGCCAGATTAAAAACATAAGTCCGTAATTGCTTGTGGAGTTAATCACTAGGGATGGAGGAGAATTAAGGTTTAGGTTAAATAAACCGAGCTTATGTGTTTGTTATCTAATGTCAACCCATATCTTTCTTGTTGTTAATGCTGCTACAATTTATATCTAGAGAGCTTGTTCTAGGTAGATTAAGTAGTTAGAGATTAGTTAAAGAGCTTGTTTTAACTAACGACTCAGTAAGGAAAGATGGTGTAACAGAGCTTGTTGTTATGCTACGGTTGACTATTTAATTGACAGTGATATTTTGTAATCAATGATCAACATCAAAATCCAAGAATGATTGATTGCCTCGTAACTGAAGCTTTTTTGCTATTTGTTTTTTATATTTAATAATTCTTGTTTTCTTTATTTTAGAATAGTTTACCAAACCCCCAAACTTCTTCTTTCCCTAAACCCTAAGATTAGATTTTTAATTTAATAATTAACTTAAAAAAATTCAGTCTTTGTGGGTTCGACCCTTGCTCCGCTATCTACATAGTAGAGTTAGGAAATTTTATTTTTGGTGACTGACGACACTCATCAAATTTTGATTGAGTATTGATTATTCCGATGATAAGGTTCCAAAAGAGATTATGCTTAAATAATACTTTGGAAATCTTTAGGTCAAATAATTTCTTTCAAGATCTGACCATCTTAATGGAAGATCTAAAAAGAATTTTTGAGAAAAATAATTCATATTCATTCTCTAATAAAATAAATTAATAAAATTAAACATTAACAAATAATAGAAAATAATAGAAGTAATAAAAATGGTAAGATAGCAAGAACGAATTAGATAGGAGTCAAAATTAGAAGTTTTCATAAAACATTAAAATAAATCCGACGATGGAGCCTCTTCAAGCAAGTCATATAGTACTACTTGAATACTCTTGAGGTGAGGAGAATTTTTTAAGCTATCCCACCAGCTTAATGGAGGATGCTTAGAAATATTTTCCAATATTAAATTATTGAACTTAAGATTAACTAAGGCAAATTTGAGATAACCTAAAGCTAGTTGGTACCATTTTAGGATGGGCGTTGTGAGGGTGCTAATCCTTCCTCACACGTAACCGTACTCCCGAACCCTAAATTTGAGATGTAGACCAGTCTTATCCATAGTTTGAATAGGTGACCAATCACACCTAATAGAATGGTTGGTGGCGACTCCATAGATTTTGTGTCTAGCTATTAGGTTTTCTTTCTAAAACCTAATACGTTATGACAGTTTGGCGACTCCGCTGGGGACTTTAGAGAGTCAAGCCAATGATTGGTTTTAGGTTATTTTAGATTTTCCTTTAATTTTGATAATATAATAAGACATTAATAACTACATGTTTCTTCAACACACACTTCACGTGCATGTGCATGCATTAGCCCTCTACCCGGGCTCTATCCTTTTAGGAGGAAGTAAATTAACTACGCTCTCGTGAGGTAATACCTCTGCAATGGCTAGCGAAATACTCTCACTCAAATTGAACCTTTCCGTTTGTAACCTGTAGTGGGTGAGGATTGGGTGCCTTACTAGTCTTGTGTGGACGACAGTGAGGAACAATTTGGGAACCTTTAGCCCTTTTGTCTAAAACCATGCATATAGTGAAATTAAGAAGACCAACTGTAAGATAGAGCCATATTAACCCATGCTATAGGAAATACCCATTACTTAGGACACATTTTTTATCAAGTTTATACATGAGACACTAAGAGGGTACCATGAGTTCACTAAAACATTTCCATGCATCATTCATCCATTATTGTTACATGACAACTTTTTACCATGCCATTCCATACATACGCATGTAGCATCATCTCGCATCATCACATGTGAAATGATAAATTCTTAATTGTGGCAATAAAAGATTCGAAGATAGCTCGACCAAAGGTTCATTCACACAACACTCGTTATCAAGCTAAGATCATGGAAGAAGAATCAAGCATGCGCATGGAGAAGATGGAAAAAGCTCAAGAGGAAAGGAGGGGGCAATTGGCCCAAATTACAGAGCTGTTGAAAAATCTAAGCAAGGGTAAAGGAGTTGTAGAAGAAGTTGCAGTCCAAGAAGGGGTTCAACAACGCAGTATGGAAGACCCTGTCTATCCTCCTGGATTTGGTCCATTTCCAAGTCAAACATCCCAAGAAGGAAGATATCCACCTGCTTACACTGCTATACCCCAAATGTTTGGACAAGCTCAATTCCAAGGACCCGCCTATCCTTCCCAAGGCGCAAAATCTACTGATCCCATTGAGGTGCCTGACTTAGATGACCCAAGGGAAATTGAGAAGTTGAAAGCCAAACAAGCAGAAGAGAAAGATGAGGCGAAGTCGCAACAAAAGATTAATATGTTAGAGGAAAGGATTCGAGCTATTAAAGGCTTAGACTTTTATGGTTCCATGGATGCTACTGGGTTATGTTTGGTGTCAGACTTGGTTATTCCACCTATGTTTAAAGCACCAGAGTTTGAGAAGTACAATGGAACTTCCTGCCCTAGGTCTCATCTTATTATGTATTGTCGGAAGATGGCTGCTTTCGCTCAAGATGATAAGCTCCTTATTCACATTTTTCAAGAAAGTCTCACTGGATCTGCTGCCAAGTGGTACAATCAATTAGATGGAACTCGAATCATTACTTGGAATGACTTGGCAAGAGCATTTGTGGCTCAATATCGACATGTTGCTGATATGGCCCCTAATCGTCTGTCGCTCCAAAGTATGGAAAAGAGGGCTAATGAGAGTTTCAAGCAATATGCCCAAAGGTGGCATGATATGGCTGCGGAGGTGCAACCTCCACTTTCAGAGAAGGAGCTTACCATTATGTTCGTTAATACTTTGAAGGCTCCATATTATGATAGGATGATCGGTAATGCCACTAAGAATTTTGCTGATATGGTATTGTCTGGTGAGATAATTGAGAATGCAATCAAGAGTGGAAAGATTGAAGCTCCCAACAGTATTGAGAAGAAAGGAGGAGCCAACAAAAAAAGGGAAGAAGAAGTCCATGCTGTTGCATATGGAAGGCAATATGGAGGCTATGTCCCACAACACCCTTATCACATGCCACAACCTTACTATCCTGCTCAGAATCCTTACCATTCTTACCCCAAGGTTAATGTTCAACCTAGTCCCCAGACACCTGCCCCAACTATTCAACCAGCTAAGCAGTTTAATAAACAAGAGGGCAATCATAATGCATCATGGCCAAAAAGAGAAAGGACTCCCATTGACCCAATCCCCATGACCTACACTGAGTTATACCCAAAATTGATCAAAGGACAACTCATTGCACCCATTTATGTGGAACCTCTCAAGCCCCCATATCCAAAGTGGTATGATGAGAATGCTCGATGCGAGTATCACTTCGGGAACGTGGGTCACTCTTTGGAGAATTGCACTGCACTAAAGTATAGAGTGCAAGGATTGATAAAAGCTGGTATGTTGAGTTTTGAAGCGAAAGGGGAACCGACTACGAATGCAAACCCATTACCTAACCACACTAAGGAAGGATGAGTTTTGTGGGGGCATGAAGGGTTCGAGCCTGACAATTTTGAAGATCTATAAATTCTAGTTATGTTTTTGCTTTCTTTTATTTCTTTAAGTAATGCAAGATAGTTTTTGAAAGTGCTTAAGCCCATAAGCACGAAATAAATTTTATGTATGGGTTAACTTTTATTTATTTCCTTTTCAATAAAGCGACTAGTGTGATGCACTGTCAATTTCTCATTCCATTCATTTTCCATTTCTCAACATACTCACCATATCTCTCATTCACAAGTATCCAAATAATGAACATGATGATAATGATGTCAATAAATCTAGGGTTCAATTTTGAAAGAACCACTATTATTGATGAATTAATAGTATGCAAATGTTGCGAAAGCAAGAAAATGAAGGAAAGGTTCCTCACCATCCGCACTTGATAGACGGTACGAGAAAGGTGAATCTCTTACAAAAGCTTCTAACAAGTTTGTCATTGTTCGATAAATGATCTTTAAGGAGAGCACTTACATTTGAAATGATAAATGGCATTCTTTCACTATCCTTCAAGCATGAGTAAAATTATCCTTTGATTACCCCTTTTGAGCCTATTATATTTTTGTAGTATAACCCACCAAGGATCACCCTCCACATTGGGGGCAAGGAAGATGAAATAAAGAAATTTTGGGGGCAAAAAGGAAAGTGTTCATGATGAATCAAGGGGCAAAAAAAAAAAGGAAGCCCATTTTTGTGAAAAAAAAAGAAAAAAAAGAAAAGGGTTTGAATTCAAAAAGAAAACCCAAAAAAAAAGCAAGAAAGGGCAAAATGCCTAAATGTTTTACTTGATAAAGAAAGTGATCCCTTGGTTTATAAACCTTAAAACACATTTTGGGCCTACTATATCCTTTTCTTTCATAAACCCTCACCCGAGCCTACATTACGTGCCTTTAAAAGCCCATTTTGATCAAATGTAAATGCTTGAATTGAAGAATCATGCGTTGAATGAAAACATACTTGTACAATGAGATAATGATCCTTTGAAGGAAGTAGATCAAGTTGAATGAAGAAAACATGAGCTTTAGAAGATATCTTGGATCAAAATCAAGAATGCCTATTAGAGGGCATCAATTTGGATTGAGCACTGAATGTTGAAGTTTGTCAAAGCCAATGAAGTTGAAAATGAAGAAAAGAAAAAAGAAAAAAGAAAAAAATAAAAAAAAAGAAAAAAGAGAAAAAAAAAGAGAAAAAAGAAAAAAGAAAAAAGAAAAAAAAGGAAAAAAAAAAAAAAGAAAAAAAAAAAAAAAAAAAAGAAAAAGAAAAAGAAAAAGAAAAAGAAAAAGGAGGATTCAAATTGAAAACTCGAAAAGGGCAGTTTGAATCAGTTGAGGGGGGCACCTAAGTTGAAAACCGAAAAAAGGCGACTTAGGAAAATATCAACATCAAAAAGTTTTGATACGAGGGTAAGATTGGCAGACACTACATGGGAGAACATATCAACCTAAAAGTGGGCTTTTGGAAAAGAATTTTAGATTGACTTGATTGAAGTTGTCAGAATGTTCATTAAATGGATACTAAAAACCTTATTCCAAACAGATCGTCCCATTGGTTTTTCTGGATTTCATGTTCCTTTTCTAAGAATGAATATCTATACCTCTCATGATCATTTATTCCACCCCTATAATAAATTGAGAAGATGTATGAGTGCATTACATTGGTGGTCAAGTTGAAAGGAAAATAAATAAATGTTGGTAACCTTTTTTTTTTTGGATAAGTTTTTGAAAAAAAATATATTCTTTTGAGAAATCTTGCATTACTAAGAGAGAGAAAGAAGCAAAAGTGAATATACAAAGCTGAAAACATGATGGCTAGTCTTCGGGCCTAACTGGACTAGGACTCAATAGAAGATAAAGGATTTAAACAAGGAGAATTCAATAAACAGAATGGACTTGAGAAAGACAAGATGAACTTGAGAATCTTGTTACCACAATTGAGAATGCATTTGCATATATTCATGGAATAATGCAGGGGGCATAACATTGACATGTGCATAACATTCATGGCATTCATTATATTTATGACAATGCATGACATTTCATTAGTGCATTTTGACATTGGATTATTTGTTAAGACATTAGGATAAGAAATTCTGAATAATGAAAAATTTTGAAGAAAAAGAGAAAGTGTAAGAATACAATGTATAGGATAAAAAAATATAAGAGATGGTAATTTGAAAAATGATGAGAAGATGATGAGAAAAATACTTTTTTTGAAAAACCTTAGATGAGAGGAAAGCCCAATATTGTTGGCATCAAAATGAAAGTTAAGCCCAGTCAAACCCATGTTAACTGGCATTCTGAAATGAAATTTTATGTTCAAAGTTTCATTGCCTCTGTTGAGAGGAGCTCTTTATTTTTCAAAAAGTTCTAATGCCTCTGGTGAGAGGAGCACAAGTTTATTTTTCAAAGTTCCAATGCCTCTGGTGAGAGGAGCACAAGGTTATTTTTCAAAAGTCCCAATGCCTTTGGTGAGAGGAGCACAAGGTTATTTTTCAAAAGTCCCAATGCCTCTGGTAAGAGGAGCACAAGGTTATTTTTCAAAAGTCTCAATGCCTCTGGTGAGAGGAGCACAAGATTATTTTTCAAAGTTCCAATGCCTCTGGTGAGAGGAGCACAAGATTATTTTTCAAAGTCTCAATGCCTCTGGTGAGAGGAGCACAAGATTATTTTTCAAAAGTCTCAATGCCTCTGGTGAGAGGAGCACAAGATTATTTTTCAAAGTTCCAATGCCTCTGGTGAGAGGAGCACAAGATTATTTTTCAAAGTTCCAATGCCTCTGATGAGAGGAGTTCTTTGTGTTTCAGAAGTTTCAAAGCCTCTGTCGAGAGGAGCTTTTATTCCATGATCATTCTTGCATTCCTCAGTCTTATGATAGGAGAGACTAGGAATTTCACTTTGCATTCCTTAATCTTATGATAGAAAAGATTTGGAAAATTCATGTTTGCATTCCTTAGTCTTATGATAGGAGAGACTAAAAAAGGAATTTCACTTTGCATTCCTGAACCTTATGATAGAAGAGGCTAGGAAATATCACATTCTACAAAAAAAAAAAATTGATAGGTCTTGCATTCGGACAAAATGGTTGTCTATGTCTTTGCACCATTACTGTTTCACAGCAAAGCGCAACGAGGGGCAGTTGTAGACACCTAATTTTGTCCGAACAAATTTTTTTTATATATAAAAAAAAAACATAAAAATAGAAATAAATAAAAGAAACAAACCATAAAATAAAAGAGAGTTGACTTCAATGATTTGTTGCCATAAGAAAGATAATAATAATAAAGGAAATAATCAAAGTGAAATAAAATCTAAAAATAAATTACCAAAAATAAAATAATGAAAAGGAAATAAATAAAAAAAAAGATGGAAAGGTCAAATGAAAATAAATGAAGAAAATCCCATGATTATGGGATGAATAAACTCATTGATTCATTTTCCAAAAGGAGATACAAAAAAATATGTATATAAGGAGAGGAGAAAAAACCCTAGAGGAGGGGGAGAACACACGTAAAAAGAAGAAAACCCTAAGAAAACCCTAAAAAAAAAAACCTGCTGTGGCACATCGTCAGGGGCTGCTGGGTGCTGCCATCGTTTCTGGCCATGCATCATCATCTTCCGTAGCTTTGCCTGACTCCCTCGCTTATTGCATCCCTGCCATCCTCACTGCTTCTACACAGGTTTTGCTTGCAGCTGCCTGGAGCCTTCCCCGCAGTTGCTGCTGCTGCGTTTCTGGCCATTTTCTGGCGTCTCTTCCTTGCCTGGATTCGTCCCTACTGCCTTGCTAAGCCACAGCATTATTTCTTTCTACTCTGTCATCTTCACTACAGCCCACGCCATCACCATTTTTTTTGTCATCCTTCATTCACGCCTTGCCATTCCTCTGCACAGTCACTACCGCTCCTGCCTTTGCAACAAGTCCCCAACCACCGTACCTGTCTAGTTTTCGGTTCCAACACAGCCAAACCATCTACTACACCTTTCCCCAAGCCGTCCAACCTCTGCTGTCAGATCCCCTGCTCACCACCAAGCCTAATATCCTGCTGCCTTTATCGCCGCCTCTTTGCTGCTGCTTGCTGCTATTGCTAGTTGCTACAGATATCGGTGTTGTCGTTGCACTGCCTGCCCTCTGCACCCAAGTTTCTTGCGCCCAGTCCAAGTGCCTGCTGCTGTCCTGGCTCAGCTGCACCTTCTCGCGCTGCCTGCTGCTCAATGGTTCCCCGCACCACTCCGTGTCCGCTGCAACCTTCTACTACGTCGTAACCCTTGTTGCAGTGAAACGTGACCTGCCGCTCGGGTCGTGTGGAGTAGAGAGGGAGAGACACCATATCTGTAGCAACACCAACTTATAAGGTTGCAGTTGCTAAAGTAAAGAAGGCCACGTGATACCAGGAAAAGAAGACAAGGGAAGGAACGTTGAAGCATAAAGAAAAGAAAGAATAAAAAAAACTGAAACACGTGGAAGAGAATAGGAAGGAAAGGGATTTAAAGGTTTGTATCTATCAGGTAAGTGTATGTTTAATAAATTTGGTGTTAATCATTTGTTTTTGTTTTAACTAATTTAGCAATTTAGTAACTTGATTTGATAATAAGATTGAATTCATATGACTTTGTATGATTATCTGAGCTAATAAATTGTTTATAAAATACTAATATTGTATGTTAATAACTTGTATATTTAATTTGTATGATTTGCATGTTGATTAAAACCAAAATTTAATTAATGAAAACTTGTAAGATAATTAATTTGAGCTAGAAGTTTGTTAATTTTGTGCATGATTTGTGTAAGTTGATTTATTCGCATGATGATATTATTATATGTTAGGATTTGATTAAATAATGTAATTGCATAATTTATATGATAGTTTTTTTTTGTAGAAATTTAATTTTTAGGAAATAAGTTTCTTTAGAAAAATATAATTAAATCTTTAAGTTACAAAATTACAATAAGGGATAAATAAAAAGATGAATTATTCCGATGATGGAACTCTTAAGGGACTGCGCTCAAGTGGTACTTTTAGAGATCTTGAGGTGGGAAAATTCTATCCAAGGCCTCGCCAGCTTAATGGAGGGTCTAAATAGAGTTTTCAATAACAAATAATTTATATTCATTTTAAAAATAAATTTATTATAAAAATTACAATAAAAACAATTAGTTACAAAATGAAAAAAGATATTAATGGTTCGTAGATAACAAAAGAAGGAAGGAAAATAAATGAAGAAACTAGAATTAGATATTAAAATAATAATGAATATGAATTACTCCAATGATGAAATATCAAGAGAATTACGCTTAAGTGATTTTCTTGAACATTTCTAGGTTAAAAAATTCTCTCAAGGCCTCACCAGCAAGTGATTTATATTCAGTCTAAAAATAAAATAACATGTATTAAAAACAAAAATTAAAATAATTAACTACAAAGATAAAATAATAAATATAAAGAAATATTAATGATTCAATAACAATAATAAATAATAATAATGATAATGAATGATAAAATAGGATTATAATAGTTAATAATAATTATTGAGATTGAGTATTGATTATTCCGATGATAAGGTTCCAAAAGAGATTATGCTTAAATAATACTTTGGAAATCTTTAGGTCAAATAATTTCTTTCAAGATCTGACCAGCTTAATGGAAGATCTAAAAAGAATTTTTGAGAAAAATAATTCATATTCATTCTCTAATAAAATAAATTAATAAAATTAAACATTAATAAAATAATAGAAAATAATAGAAGTAATAAAAATGGTAAGATAGCAAGAACGAATTACATAGGAGTCAAAATTAGAAGTTTTCATAAAACATTAAAATAAATCCGACGATGGAGCCTCTTCAAGCAAGTCATATAGTACTACTTGAATACTCTTGAGGTGAGGAGAATTTTTTAAGCTATCCCACCAGCTTAATGGAGGATGCTTAGAAATATTTTCCAATATTAAATTATTGAACTTAAGATTAACTAAGGCAAATTTGAGATAACCTAAAGCTAGTTGGTACCATTTTAGGATGGGCGTTGTGAGGGTGCTAATCCTTCCTCACACGTAACCGTACTCCCGAACCCTAAATTTGAGATGTAGACCAGTCTTATCCATAGTTTGAATAGGTGATCAATCACACCTAGTAGAATGGTTGGTGGCGACTCCATAGATTTTGTGTCTAGCTATTAGGTTTTCTTTCTAAAACCTAATACGTTATGACAAAGTGTGCATGCTAAATGTTTGTGTAAATACCTCTTAGATCTCTCCTCCCAACAAAAGTGGCATCAAAGCTTCAAGTCTGTTTGTGTTGATTACTTGGTGGATTCTACTTAACTTAGGTCTTCCACTTGGGTGTATATGTTGAGAAACAAAAGCCAGGTATTGCAGTATTTTCAGAAATTTCATGCCATGGTGGAAAGGATAACAGGATTGTCCCTAAAGTGTATTCGTACAGATAATAGTGGTGAATACACATCGAAAGACTTTGAAGCCTACTGTTCAAAGCATGGGATCAGGCATGAAAGGACAGAACCTGGGACACCACAACATAATGGTGTTGATGAAAGGATGAATCACACCATTATAGAGAGAGTCAGATGCATGCTGAGGATGGCAAAATTGCCTAAAGCATTCTGGGGTGAAGCAGTTAATACAGCCTGTTATTTGCTTAATAGATCTCCATCAGTGCCATTAGGCTTTGACATTCCAAAAAGGGTATGGACAAGGAAGAAAGCTTCATACTCACATTTGAAGGTCTTTGGCTGTGCAGCATTCGTGCATGTGCCAAAGGAGCAGAGGTCAAAGCTAGATAGCAAGGCTACTCCATGTGTGTTTGTTGGGTATGGTGATGAAGAATACGGTTACATGCTATGGGATCTAGAGAAGAAAAAGACAATTAGAAGCAGGGATGTGGTTTTCCATGAAAATGAGTTCATCACAGACTTTGAGAAAAATGGAAAGGCTACACGGGTTATGGTTGAGTATGATGACTCAACACCTGCAGGGATTCCACCTAAAGGTGCCACAAATGGTGGAAATACACAAGATGTAGAACTTGGGGATATAGATGAGCCAACCACAGTTGGTGATGGGATAGATGCCGATAATGACATTGAACAACCAGATGCAGTGGGTTTTGAGCAAGAGCAACCCTCTCAACCAGGGAGTGTTGAGCAGGGGGAGCCAGCCCCAATACAGAGGAGTGTGGAGTCTCAGGTTAGAAGATCTACCAGGGAGCATCGACCATCTACCAGGTATCCTAGTTCAGATTATATTTTGGTCACAAGTGACGGGGAGCCAGAGAGCTTCCAAGATGTGCATGAAACTCCAGATAGGGAGTATTGGTTAAAGGCAATGAAAGAGGAAATGGATTCATTGCAGAAAAATGGCACTTATGACCTTGTTGAGCTTTCGAAAGGAAGAAGACAATTGAAGAACAAATGGGTGTTCAAGCTGAAAAAGGATGGTGACAAGCTAGTAAGATACAAAGCTCGATTGGTGGTAAAAGGCTTTGGTCAAAAACCAGGCATTGATTTTGATGAGATTTTTTCTCCTGTTGTGAAGATGAGTTCCATTCGAGTGGTATTGGGATTAGTAGCTAGTTTGAATCTTGAGCTTGAGCAACTTGATGTGAAGACTGCATTCTTGCATGGTGATTTGCAAGAGGAGATTTATATGGATCAGCCCGAGGGTTTTGAAGTGAAAAGGAAGGAGCACATGGTTTGCAAATTGAAGAAGAGCTTGTATGGCTTGAAGCAAGCTCCTAGGCAATGGTATAAGAAGTTTGATTCTTTTATGGTAAGCCAAAACTATAAAAGAACAGTAGCAGACCCTTGTGTGTATGTGAGAAAATTCCCAAATGGTGACTTCATTATTCTCTTGTTATATGTTGATGATATGTTGATTATAGGGCAAGATGCTCGTATGATTCGCAGGTTGAAGGAGGCATTGTCTAAGTCCTTTGACATGAAGGATTTAGGTCCAGCAAAGCAAATTTTGGGTATGGATATCATTCGTGATAGGAAAGCTGGAAAGCTGTGGTTGTCACAGGAAAAGTATGTTGAACAAGTGCTAGCGAGATTCAACATGCAGAATGCTAAGTCAATTAGCACGCCTCTTGCTAATCATTTTCACTTGAGTAAGAAGTCTTGTCCGGTGACTAAAGAATAACATGATGCTATGTCCACTGTTCCTTACTCCTCTACAGTTGGTTCTTTGATGTATCTTATGGTTTGCACACGGCCTGATATTGCTCATGCAGTTGGTGTAGTGAGCAGATTTCTTTCCAATCCAGGAAAGGCTCATTGGGAAGCGGTGAAGTGGATCTTCAGATATTTGAGGGATACTTCTAAGATGTGTTTGAGTTTTGGGACTACAGAACCAGTTCTTGAAGGGTTTACTGATGCAGACATGATAGGTGATCTTGATGGTAGGAAATATACTTCAGGGTACATATTTACTTTTGCAGGGGAGCTGTATCTTGGCAGTCCAAACTACAAAAGTGTGTTGCCTTGTCTACTACAGAGGCTGAGTATATTGCAGCAACTGAAGCAGGCAAAGAAATGCTTTGGATGAAGAGATTTCTTCTTGAATTGGGGTTAAGTCAGAAAGAGTATGTGGTATTTTGTGACAGCCAGAGTGCTTTGGATTTGAGTAAGAATACCATGTACCATGCCAGGACAAAGCACATTGATGTTCGGTACCATTGGTTGCGCTCAGTGATTGACGAGCAACAGATGCAGTTGAAGAAGATTCACACAGATAAGAATACAGCTGATATGTTGACGAAGACACTTCCCAGAGAGAAACTTGAGTTATGCAGTGACTTGGCGGGGATGAACACTTTGGCCAAGGTGAACTTCAAGTGACAGGTCGTGGTGATGAATCTCCTCCTAATGGGGCTGGAGGGGGAGATTGTTAGATGTGTGGGGTCCAGCCCACATTAATTATTAGAGTCCTACTTGGAGTCAGTTAGGCATTTGTTTTTTTCTCTATATATAAAGTGTTGCATAAACAATTTGTAGAGACAGAGTGAGAAGTCTAATTTGGTAAGAGGCGACACAAAAGAGAAAAAGTAAGCTTTAGGCTTTGTGATATTTTTCTTTGTTCCATAGAGAGAGCAAGGGGAGAGATAAGCTTGTACAACAATTGGGTATTCTTTGGGTAGATTATCTTGGTGAATACAAAGAAATAAACTTTATTGTTTTTAGGCCAATTGTTGGAACCCTGAGCTTTGGGCAAAAAGCCTAGGGTATTGAACCTTTGTAATTTGCTTATTTCTCATAGTGGATTTTTATTCGGTTTGTCCCGTGGTTTTTCTCTCTACACTAGAGAGTTTTCAACGTTAAACTTTAGTGTTGTTTTATTTACGTTTTATTACCTGCGTATTATTTGTGGCTTGGTAACTTGATTTATTATTATTATTATTATTGGCTTGCAATATTGTTGTTGCTTGTTGTGGGTATTATTATTGTGACATTGCTTCCGCGTATTTGTCATTTGAGGCCCAACACCCACATGCTATTCTTTTCGTGTATGACATGATAAATCGAGACAACAAACCTTACAAACTCCTCCTCTATTTCACTCATCAACAGCTGCTTATAGGATTTTTTTTTTCTGTTTACATAGTGAGCATTGATATTTAAATCCAGACCACCCTCCGTCTGAATATCACCACCGGTACATCTAATCATTTTGTCGAACCTCCTTAAAACCTCCTGCTGGCCTTTGGCTGAAGAAGACATCCCTTTGATCTTTTGATTCTCGAATTCATCATTCCTACTCCTCTGAATAGTCCCAGGACTGACTCTTCTCCAATAAGATCTAAAATTAAATTTAGCTAGATTAACACCTAGCCTATAATCCAATCTGCCCACCGCCATAGACGCATCTCTAAAGTTGTCATACCGCACAAATCCATTCTTTTTCCCTACAAACTTCTTTTCTTCGGAATGAACACATGCATAACGTTACCATGGTGCTGAGATATCTGACTAAGCCATCGCCAATGCATGCTGGGAGGAATATCGTTTACGAACACTGAGAAGACCTGGGACTTTCTCTCCGCCATATATCCTGAGCACAAAATGGAACGCTTCGAAAATCCTAATTTCTCTTTTGAGAAAATTACAGCAGAAACAGATAAAAACATGAAAGATACTTGAATTGCTTTTTCTACATTCATCCAAAAGGAGCAAAAGGAGAAAGAAAAAAGCACAGGAAAAAAAAAAAAAGCAATGCTCAATATTATTTTCTCGTACGCATAAAGAAATCCTAGGGGAAGTAGAGAATTGGACCTAATATTCGTAAGAATGAATAAGAAGTCTTGGTGAGTCGATGTCTGATAATATTAAAAGTATCAATTAATACAATCCGATGAAAATTAGTTCAGTGCAACCTATAAAGCCCTACTTACATAAGAAAAGGATCAAGATCAAACTCTACAACGGATTTGAGCTCATCCCAGTTCGCACGTGTGAAGAAATCATTTTCTGGACCGTTTGAAAAGCTCGAAGATGATGCTATATGTGAAGGTTGAGCTATGCTGCTGAATTGCTCCGCATGCCATTGGCTTCTGCTGCCATTGATCATATGATTCGCAACTGGCTTCTCATCATAATTTTGAACAGTTTGAGAGCCAAATGTAATGTAATTTTCGTGAATGTTGGATTCCATACTGCAACTCTGAGAGCTACGTGTGGCAGCTGATGGACGTTTAGTTGCTAGTTCTCTCCAATCTGGTGTGTATTTTCTGTGTGATACATTCCGCTTGAAAATTCGACATATAGTCCATACTTCCTGCAATTCCAAAAAAGTATTAATTAAACATCGATAACATTAATTATAAACATACTTAGTTTAAATATTCCCAGAGTTATGCATTTTGACATCAAATCCTTTTTTTTAATCCAAACGTTCTTTTTGAAACTTTTTTTTTTCAAAAATGAAAGCACAAAGAACAAAAGTATCAATCTTTGCTTACAGCATCTTGTGCAGTAGATTTGGGATTGGAAAGGCTCGTGTTAGTGTTACTGTCATTGGTGGGAAGGCGAAACTCATGCATCATCCAATCCGTTTTGGTTCCTTTGCCTGCACTTCCGCGGTAGTATACTAATGTTTTCTTTAACCCAATGGCAGCGCAGGCACGGCCTTCTCCTCCGAGTGAATAAACAGGCTTGTCAATGCCGGTTGCTTTCCAAAATCCAGAACCCGTCACTCTGTTTGGTCTAACGCTGTTTCTGTACTTTCTTCCTCGTCTGCAGAAGAAATATGATTCACTCTCACCCACAACGCCGGGTTCTGCTTTATTCATCATGAAAATACATTAGACAAAGTTCAATTTCCATACGTATCTTGTGACAAAAACTGGGATTTTTACAATCGCAAACGTTAGATATGGGAAGTTGAGTTTCGCATATAGAAGTCTCAGTTTTGCAATTAAATTGAAAGAAAAAGGTTGGTAGATTAAAAGATTTTCAGGGCTAATATAAGTGTTTTTTGAATTTGTATTTGTTAGTTCTGCTTAAGCATAGGTCTTTGTTCTTTTTTTATTCACTTGAGGTCATCTTTTGTTGGGATTTTTGTATTTACAAAGGTATTAATCTATACTCTAATTTTACTAGCCTTGCTAGTAGCTCTAGCTCTACAGCCTTCCTACCTTTAATAAAACTCTTTTGACTTAGAAAATAAAAATGCTATAATTCCCACATGGTTTTCGAGAAGTGTGTTTTCTCCCAATTAGAAAAACCAAAATTTTCTTAATTCATAACCTTTAATTTATCAGGAAGAAAAAAACAAAAGGCTAGTTATTTTCAAGTATATAATGCTTTTACAATAATTAATTATGTTGCCAAGTACAAATACTTCAAACATATAGAGCAATCAAGAGTTTGGAACAATCATTTTTAGGGAACAAAACCATTAAAATTCATGTAAATACACCATTATTCGGATTAAGCTTCTAGTTAAATAAAACATGTTAATATTTTTTGTAAATTATAATATGATATTTTAAAAAATTAAATAAAAGTCGAATTTCTGTACTAGAAATCAGGCTAAGTTAATTTTGATTTTTTTTTTTTTGAAACTTTTCAACCTTTCATAACAAACCGAAACCCTTTTTCCCTTGATGAAAAACAAAAATATTTTCAAGAAGAAACTAAAAAATCAAAGACGATGGCTAGAACATACTTGGGAGATCCCAGGGATCATATTTGTAGATATCAATCTGTTTGATGAGCTCGATTCTGAGGGGTTTCTTCTCAACTTTTCGTCGAAGATAAAACCCTATGAGCTCTTCATCTGTTGGATGAAATCGAAAGCCTGGAAGTGGAACATCTTCGTCCTTGTTATCACTAGTGCCTTGGAACACGTTCATCTTGGATTCTCTGTGATTTATCCCTTCAACTGGCTAAGTGGAGTGCAAGGACAAAGATTTCACTTCATTCATACAGAGAAAGATTAATTTTAACATTTATAAGCGAACCTTCTTGAATAATGATGTGAATTGAGTCATTCGAGCGCTGGCGGTGGTTCAGGTCAAGTCAAATTCTTGACTCTTCGGCAATAAAAGCCCAATCAGCTTAGAAAAAGTCTTTGCTTTTTGTTTCAAAAGTTCATCGCTTCTTTGTCCCAAAAACCAAGAAGGGTAATTTGTATTTTATATAAACATATCATTTAAGATATTTATAATAAGTTCCAAAGAAGATCAAAGGATTGAGAAACAGTAGCTAGCTTGGATGATGGTGGGATTGAAAAAGAAAAAATATCATTAAAGATGAATGATTATAACAAAATAATAAAAAATATTTAAAATCAAAGTTGGAATAGTAATTTTGCCCTTCTACAATCCTAAGACTCTTACTAAGAAATATCAAACAAATTAAGAGATTTCTCTATGCGTAATTGAAAAAGTTTATTTTTTTTTATACATAATGAGAATAAAAGATAGGCAAATGTATCTATTTTATTATTTTTATTATTAAAATATGTGTCAACCTTTTAGTAATAATTTTGGTGAAGATTAAAAATTCTACTAATCATAGATGAAACAAAATTTAAAAATTCTAAATGAAATTATATATATTTATATCTATATATATATAAATTTAACAAAATATATAGGAAATTGAGCTTACCAAACACAACATGACAATTCAACTTTTTATCTTTTAGACTTAGAAAGGAGTTAATTTGCATATTCCTTTGTAATTTTGTTTGTAACTTAATTACAACATTTTTTTTTGAATAATACGTTTTTATTCAAAGTTTATCACAATCAACATATTACATTGATGCACCGGTAACTGTGTAACATCCCGTTACCATATTTTTCACGTATTTCCATACAACTTTACCGGTTGGGCTGTCTGCGATGCCATTAACATTCAACAGTAACAGTGATAAATGATAAACATTTATCTATTAATTATGGAATATGAAATTTCTTTTCATTATTCCTTACATCTGACATCCCCTATTAACTTTTATTTCACTAAGGTAGTACTGTATACATATGTCTGAAATGTAAAAGAGAAGAGACTGTACTTGTCACATTTAACGTGCCATGCCTCAGTGCTTTAAGCATAGCTATACCCATCTGAGAGCTAATTCTCTCAACTCCGTGTACTTCTTATCTGTGGAGTTAAAACAAAGAGGTGAGCGATTCATACGCTCAGTAAAGGAAACATATGCTGCTTTAAATAAAGCAAAACTATATATCACAACGCATTTATTCTTTTCTTAACAATAACCCAGTAGAAAAGACAGTGGATATATAGTAAACAACTCTCTTAAAACACCATTCAAATCACTGGCTAAACAGTTTACTTTAAAATGTAGTAAACACTATATAGGATTTCAACAAATCCTCACAGTAAACAGAAATTGGTAAGTTGAGACTAGGCAACAAATAAATCATGCTATCATCGTTCCCCCTCCCCCTTGCGAGAACGGAATCTGCCGCTTTTGGGGTGCACCCGTAGGCCATCGCCCCTCACGGCTATCTGAGATCTATGGCCATAATCTATAGATGGTCCTCGGGTCCACTTGCCAAGTGACCTCAAGACCGCTGATGACTTGGCGGGTCCATCAGCCCTGTGACGCCCTGAGGTGCACCCATTGGTCAATTGACCGAGCCACCGCCCCAGGTAGGTCACGCAATAGTAACGCATGAACTCAGGGCCTAAAGTCTCAAAAATAACTTTTATATCTCATGAAAACCTTTAAGGGCTTATCTCACCTACCTTATCATTTACTCAAATGATTTAATTCCCGAAAAGGTTTTAGGTTTTCTGTTTACAAAACACTTTGAAAACTTTCCAAAATTCTCAACTTTTAAAACCTGCTCGCCCATGGTCAGCTCACCTGTTATGGCTTGCCCATGGCGGAGAACATGTGTTCGCCCGCCCAACTTTGCCCTTTACATCGACAAGCAAAACTGGCTCGACCTCAGTGGCTCGCCCATTAGTCAATTCGCCCAAAAGGTTTCATATTTCTATTTTGAAAATATTTAAAATAATTCATTTTTCGTTTAGGAAATTACACATAAAACCGTTCGCCAGGGTCAGCTCGCCCTCCACGGCTCGCCCCTGACTAACTCGATAAGACGGTGAATTAGTATTCGCCTGCCACTTAGCTTTTCAAAACAGAAGTACGTCTCGTTGATAGCAGTTCGCCCGCCTTATATTTAAAACAAGGGCCGCCCGCCCAAACACATTAAAAAGGGTTCGCCCAACTTTGGCTTGCCCAGATTTCACTTTAAAACAAGGGCACTCGCCCAATTCTCATAAAAAGTTCTTCACTTAATACTTTATAAAGGTTTGGGTCGCCTGCCCTAACCAGTTCGCCCATCAATTAACATATGGCGGCCTGTAGCTCGCCCAAAATCAAAACACTTAATCAAACAAATGCATGTTAGAAAACAATAAAATTTCTATTATTTTCTTAACATTTTTACTCCACAGGACATGCATTCTACTCACATACTACTTCCCTTACCTGGTTCAATGAAGCCTTGCTTCGCCCTGCTCTCTGTTCGCCCATAGCCATTCCCAATTATCGGCTACAAATTATATATAAATTCCATTAATATTTTCTTTATATATTTTTCCATTACTTGGGCGAGACTTCAGGTAAATCTACCAACTCGCCCACGGACATTTTACTAGCTTCTTAACCGAGCTCGCCATTCATCATATGGCTTACACGTGGGAGCTCGCCCGCCATTACTCGCCGTAGGTTTGTGAGCTCGCCCAACATTCAACTCACGAGGCCTATATTGGCTTAATTGTGGGAGTTCGCCCACAATCCTATTCGCCCAAAGCCTCTGTATTTGAGCTCGCCCATTTAATTCACTTCACTATAATTGGGCGTTCTCGCCCTTTGAACACAGACTTTACCTTGGCGAGTTCCTTATTATCTACTCGCCTCATTGGCGATTACTAGTTTTCAACATGGGTGATCACTGTAGTCGCCATTGTCGTCACTTATTCCATTACTTTCCTTGTTTCCATATTCTCTAAAGATCTAACTAAAACAAGGTTGTGTTCTCTGTTGTAAACATATAAGTCTACCTTTGAATATCAAGAACACCTCAGAAATATGAAACTCACCTCAATCAACTGCACGTCCAGAACAGATTGCTTTCTGTCTCCTGTTAGCCTCACTTTGCTTCTTCTTTTAATTCCTCAACGATGGAGGAAAGTTCTTGCAAACAGATTTTCTTATTTGGCTAACTTTAAGGTTTAAAGTTTAGTAAATCAATCATGGCAGAGAAATAGAAAAAAACAGAGGATAACTTGCAGTGGAGTGTTTTTTTTCGTGAAGAAGATGGAATTGGCTAACTCGGTTTTCCTCAATTGTTTCTTCTTATATAACCATGCTCAACCAATCAATAGCTACCGCCTGTCCCTTATCCTGTTTCTTTCATCATTGTTCACGTCTTTCATGCATTTAAGGCATGAAGAAAACTGCAGCTCAAAGTGGCGTGGAAGTCTCCTTTTCACACACCTTTTCTGCTTCTATTGACCTTGTTTTACTTCTCAACCAATAAGGTTAATTCCTTACTGACTTCAACATCTTCTCCATTAATTGTTTTCAACCATGTGACTTATAAGTCAATTTTGGCTGCCAAATGGTTTCATTCTCTTTTCGTTTTGTCCGTGCATGATTCCAGTTCGCCTCCTCATTCTGGAAACCTCAGCTTCAACTCACCAATCTTTGAGATCGCCACTTGATATTGATGCCAACCTAAAATTTGGCAATTACGAAAATTTACTTTTAGCGATTACTTATCTGTTTGGCGATCACAGCTTATTGCTCTACTCGCCCACTTGCAATCATATGGGCAATCAATAGTCTTCGCCACGTTGGGCGATCATCCAAAGACACACAATTGGCGAACATATTAGTCCATAAGATGAATATTTATACTCGCCTTCAACAATTAACCATAAGCCTTTATCTTACTCGCCCTTTGCCGAACTGTGCCATATACTTACCCATAATCACCATTGGGCGATCACCAATTATGGCTCAACTCGCCACCTTGCTCTGATTTAAGCAACACGTTGGCGAACTCATCTATTCGCCCATTGGCGAGCTTCTCTATCTACTTGCCCACACATTATTTCACCGAAATTGCCCCATTTACTACTCAATTTAATGAGCTTTTCACCCAAGTGGAAATCAATACTCTTTATTTATTTAATTTCCATTATCATTTTTATGAAATTAGACTCTACAGTAGTGTAGAATCAGGTCTTACAAACTGATAAATTTGTAAGTACAATAAATAATACAAATAACAAACTCAATCTCACATTTGATGATATTCAAATTTAAGATCTTAAAGTTTCAAAACCTCTTACTTGTTACTAAGCTAATGCCTTATTGGCAATTACAACATTAATAAAACCATGTAGTGAAAACCACATGTAAGTGTTACAAGTTGGTGATGAGTTGAGTAATTTTGGGCAATCAAATCTCAAATATGGGATCCGCTTTTGAATAATTCAATATGCAGCTATCTCAAGGTGGGGCTCCTCGTTGAAAAGAAAGCAAAGATGAAAACTAAGTCGTACATATTTATGCGACATGAAAAAGTACATGTTTACGTTCAACAATGGCTTGAGGGGCCTTTTAAAGGTCAATTTGTCGTTCTGTTCGCAATTAAGGGTCAATTTTGGCAAATGGAAAAGGAAGTAGAGCAAGTCTTTCTTGCAAACTTGAATTATGTAGGCTTAATTTTGAAAACAACAAGGTTACTGTTTTTCAAGAAATTAATTTTTGACTTTTATCATCCATAAATCAGAGCGATATAGTAAGTAGTAACATAAAATGATCATGAATATGCACTTGTTATTATTGTAATTAAATTTCATTATTTTCTATAAAGAGGCATGCACGCAAACTATTAGCAAATTGTTAATAAAAGTTGAATCGTTATTATTGGAAAGATTTTACCGTACACAAAAAAAAAGAGTTCAATAGTAATTTTGAGATCCATTTGGTTATTTAAAAATGCTTATAAGTCCAGAAAAAACGAAATCCAATAAATATAAAATCGAAAATGAAAGTGAAAAGCCTTTTCTAGAAGATGAGTGCACCATATTTGACCATTATTGGAGGGAATAAAACAATATAAAAAAACATAAACCATGTTCCCAAGTCTAAGGGAAAGAAATGTCCAAGTGTTAATGAAAGTAAGAAAAAGATGCACCACCGCCTATAAAATATTTGCCGCAAGACTTGACTTGCGACCTTAGTATTTACCTAGTTGGAGATCATTGAATTAGTATTTAAGAGACTTTATGTAATTTTTTTTAATATTATACAATAAATTTTAATCTCGAACGATCTTAAAACAAATTCCCAACATCCTAAGGTTAATAGGTAAGATAATGTAGACAAAATTTACATGATATAATGTGCGCATGAAACTATTTCGACCTCTACATTCTTATACTCTTTATCATGTTTCGTCATATAATTGTCTGGTTTAAAGCATTCACTGTTGAAAAAATTTTTAAGTGAGCCTGATATAATAATTAATTGTACATTACATGTTATTAATGTGTTTAGTCCATTTAAAGTGATCATGTAAGATTTGAGTTATTGAGCTTTAGAACATCTTATTTAGCATAAGTTTTGCAATGTGTAGAGACCCATTATTTTTTTTTATTTTTATGATGGATAAAAATAAAATAAAATATATTAAAGATATAAATATATTATGATCTTCAGTCTAAACGTAACGTGATTCTTATTCCATCCCATCAGTGAAAAAGGCAAAAGTTTTCTCTCAAAAAATAAAAATCTAGATATGAAAGACTACTAATCCCAATCAATCAATTTCAATGGGTTCAAATATACTTTCGTATTAATTTCCTTAATAATTAAACATAAGATCCTATGTGTTTTATCTGTATGAGTTTTCCTACATTCACTATATTGTGATGAGTAAATTTGAATTGTTTATTAATTGACCAAGTTTTATGTATATCAATCCCATTCCCATGCCAATTATTTTAATGGAAAACTAAAAGGTCAGGGATGTTTGAGCAGGTCATTACACCAAAGAACTTGGGGACCCAGTCCTACAGTTAGGCAGCTTTATCATCTCTTCTTCCACCAAGCAGCAACCTTCTCAGTTTGTTTCCATTTTCAGTGTGTTTGTTTCAACCCAGGGAATCTGCGGAGAAAGTGCCTTATCATCGTCTTCATCATTTGTTACTTTGAAAATGTTATGAATTAATGGGGAACCAGATCAACAATTTTCATTAAAAAAAAAAAGCAAGATTTATTATTTATTTAATACGATGAGTATTAGAGTAGTAAGCAAAGTAAATTTTGATTTAAATATTAATTGTAATTAATATCAAATTAATCAACAGTTTTCTTTTTTTGGTTCGTAGTTAATGAACAATTTTCATAGAACTATTTGAAGCATATATACATACATACGCTATCATACAAATACACGCGCATTTAAATTTTCTAATATTTTGAAGGAACTAGAAAGAGAAAGATGAATTATAATTTTAATTGGTTTTTTGAAAATTGTAATCTATCCTTTAACTCCTTAAATTTTATCTACATAACTCATTTGAAAAGACATTCGTTTTTGGACGAGGGATTTGACTAGAAAATTTTATTTCAATCAGAATATTCAAAATCCAAAAGTCAATTTCTTTATTTGGTAAAAATTTTTTTTTAAAATTTGAAGCATTTCAAAATGAAAGTATTTTAAAATTCATCAATTTAAAATACTAGCATTTATCATTGTCTTGTTTTGATAATATTTTTAGAAAGAAGTTTTGAATACTAGAATTTGATGAAATGAAAAAAATTATAAATGAAAAATAATGATATTATGTATTAGAAAAAGAAAAATATCAAATATAATATGCAATATGAATATTATTTGATTTTTATAAAATGTATAGATATTATTAATAATACAAAAGTAAAAAATATATATTATATTTAAATAAAATAATATGTTTCTGTTTTTAATTTTATATTCAATAGTGGGACATGTCCAATAAAGTGAGGAAGATTTGAGGAATTTTGAAAAACCACCTTTCTAGATGATTTTCAATAGAAAATATGAGATGCTTCAAATATTTTTTTTACAAACAAAGAAATTGGATTTTGAAATTTTGAATATCTTTATTGAAATGAAATCCCTCCTTGAAATAAAGGATTTCAAGAGAAAAATTCATTTCAATCAAAATATTCAAAATTCTAAAATTCAATTTCTTTGTTTGGCAAACAAATTTGAAATTTTTTAAATTTAAGAGGAATTTCAAAAAGGAATTTGAAATGTTCAAATTCTCTCTTGAAAATCCACCTAAAGAGGTGGTTTTCCAAAATTCCTTCAAATTTTTCTCTTTTTTTTTTTACACATAGCCCAAAATTAATATCAAACTAAAAAAGAAAGATATTATTTTAATTAAATATAATATATTTTTTGCTTTTATATATTATTAATAATATCTCTACATTTTTACAAATCTAATTATACCTATATTGCATATTTTTTTTTTAGTTTTCTTTATAATTATTTTTTTTTATTTCATCAAATTCTAGTATCCAAAATTTCTTTTTAAAAATATTTATCCAAGTATGATAAATATAAATGTTAGTACTTTAAATTAAGGAATTTTGAGATGTTTCAAAATTTCAAAATTCTCCATCTTAAAAAATTTCAAAATTTAAAAGAAATTTAAGGAGAAATTTTGAGATGTCCAAATCTTTCTTAAAAATCCATTTAAAGAGGTGGTTTTTCAAAACAGAGCTTCTATTTGCAACCAAAAAAATTGTGTCTCACACCCTATTTTAATGAATTTTTTTAATACCAAAATGGTCATCATACCAAAATACAATTTTACTTTTTTTTTTTTTGTTTTTTCAATACACTTGGAAATAAATTGTTGGGAGCAAAGAGAAAGTCTCGGAAATTCATTTCCAAGGCTACCATAGAACTCTTGTAAGTGAACTTTCAAGAGCCAAGTTGGGCTTTTGGAAGTTCACTTCTGGGAGGTTTAAAGTTTTATTAAAAAAAATTTAAATGTTTATGTTGTGTGGAAGCAACCATAAGACAAAGAAGCATCACGAAAGTGTATTTTCATGAGCCAACTATAACTTACAGAAATACGCTTCCGTGAGCTTGCACGTAAACAAAAAATTGAGGTTTTTGTTTGCGTCGAACAAACATCCAAATCTCCCATTTCATTTTCAATCCATCAAATGTAACATATAAATAATTAAAATGAATATATTCAATAAAAGTTCAAGAATTTATCTTTGATTGTTGTAAATATGGAGAGATTCAAGAGAGTTCGAGAGTTTAGATTTAAAGTTTGGGTTGAGTTTGAGAGAGATTTGTGTGAAGTTGTGTGGAGGGTAGAATAATATAGAAAATAGGTTGTGAGAAGTAAAAATTAAAGAAGATTTGAACTCATGGGTTGTAGCTTAGTTGACAACGCAGGCTGAGTTTATAGGAATAGTTTTCGGGTTCAACTTCTACTAAACACACTTTTGGGAAGGGGTGAAAAGTCCTAACTGTGACGAAATCCCAAACAGGATTATATTCAGATCGTTAAAATGGATTAGGATACTTGTGATTTACACAAAAAAAAGGAAGATTTGAAGGTTTAGGAGTGGAGAGTAAATAATAGGTTGTATACATAAATTCTCTTTTCAAAATTCCTCCAAATCTTTACTTTTATTGCACATGGCCCACTATTAAATATAAAACTAAGAAAAAGAAAGATAGTATTTTATTTATATATAGTGTATTTTTTTTATGTTATTAATAATATCTTTGCATTTTTACAAATCTAATTATAGCCATTTTGCATATTTTTTATAATTTTTTATTTCATCAAATTCTAGCAATAAAGAATTCTTTCTAAAAAATATTTGTTCAAACAAGGCAATTATAAATGTTAATATTTTAAATTGATGCATTTTATAATGCTTTTAAAATTCTTCAAAATTTCAAAATTCTCAATTTAAACGCACCACAAAATTTGAACTTTGAGAAATACGTCTAGTTACTTAGGCATGCATACCATCTAATCATTGCAATATAATTTATCTCCAAATGAATAATAGTTAGAAAACCAATGACTATATAAAAATAAAACATTTCAAAATTAATTTAATAAACTTTTAGATATTGTAAAATTAATCTTTATATATATATATATATATGTGTGTGTGTGTGTGTGTGTGTGTGTGTGTGTATATAAGCCAAAGCATTTGATATAAGTAAAACATTCAATGTGGATTTTCTGAAAATTTGACACGTGTAATATTCTAAAATAATAAAAATAATATTTTTTTATAATTTTCTAAAAGATAAGAATCTATATACATTAAAATTACAAAATAAATTAATTATTTTTAAATCAATTATCTATTTCAATTTCTAAAAGATAAACATCTAAATTTACATATATTATAAGGATTAATATCTCATACACAGTTGGTGGAGTTTTTTGACTTTATAAGCGGGGTTAGGATCATGACAAATGTCTTTTAACATATTAAGAAAATAAAAAATAAATAAGATAAGACATGTATTATGATCTTAACCTGTGAGAACCCCGTTTCCCTCATATTCAATGTATCTTACAGAGTGTAAGAACTTTAAAAAAAATATTGATTGTTAAAATATTTAAATGAAGGGTCTGTTCAATAAGATTCAGGAAAGTGCTCGATGTGGGCCCCACTAAGAGTTTCTCTATCTAGATCGAAGTGAAATCCTAAAATGATGATGTTTGAGGTGAAATATGAATATAGCAAGAATCTGCAGCTCAAAATCACCTCGATTGAGCATGTTTTGAAAAGCGTACAACAATTTCGAAAATGACGGTTAAGTCCATAGGCAATCGAAATTTTCATGAATAACGGTCAAACTAAGATGACTTTTGACCAATTATCAGTGATGAATACTTTTTCATGTAACAGGGTTTTAGACCATGTGGACTGATAGAAGGAATTAGGCGTAAAAGCAAAAATTTACGCGATTTTACAGTTAGGGTATTTTGATAATTTCACCCAAATAAGCTACCAAACCTTAACAAAAGCTTCACCAATCATTAGAGCAAGTTAAATAGAAGTGTTTTATGATTAAATGAAATATTTTGGAGACTGGATAGTCTGTTTTCAAGAAAGTCAAACTTTAGGGTCAAAATTGGAAAGTTTCATTAAATAGGAAGGCATTTTGGTAATTTTACATGAGAGATATTTAAATTTTCTATGTAATTCTCCACACTTGGCCGGCCATCGTCTTCAACCTCTCCCATGTCCACCATAGCTAAAGCTTGAAAGAAAGAAAAGCTTTAAAAAACCTAAGGAAAACTAACCCAAAACCGAAAAATCCCTTAACAAATCCTGTTTATTTTTCAATGCTCTTCCTCTTGGTACCAATATCTTTCCATAAAGTGGCCAAAATAAGACTAAGCTCTCCCATAGTTTTTGGCCAAGGTGAGTTTGTTGGGAACCTTATACTTTTTCATTGTTTTCTAGTTAATTATCATGTGATTAAGTTGTTTCCATGCTCCTTTAAGCTTGAATCATGTTGAAATCATGAAATTGAACACTTGAAGGTTTCGGCCGCCATCCACTCTTCATGAATATGATGTGTTTTGATGGGAATTTAGTGTAGGAATCATGCTAGAAATTATGAAAAGCATGAAAACAGGCTTAATTTAGCTTAAATGGAAGAAACACCAAGTGTAAGGAAAAGGAACCCATTCAGCCATGACCAAAGGAGCGTGAATTTGATGCCATTCAATGTGAATTTCATGTAGAAATGGTGTAAAAAATTAAAAGAACAAGTTTAGATTAAGTAAGGAAGCTTAATTTGGAAGAATTCAATGTGTGGCATAGAAAAAGAGTTTCAACCAACATAAGGGGAGGCTAAATTTATGCCTATTTCAACGTATTTTAGGTCCTAAAATAATGTACAAATTATTTTAAGACTGTGGGTGCGATTGGAATCTTAAATGGAGGTATTTGACATAAGTTCTGATTTTAGCACAAGTTGGAATTAGATTGAATTTTAGAGCTGCAACAGATAATGTGCTGGCATTTAATGAGTTAAATATTCTTTTGATTGAAGTGTGGCAAATTTACCAAGTCTGTATGGTAATTGCAACTCAAAGGTCAGAATGTGCGACTGGTGCTAATGAGCAGAACAATGAGCATTTAAGAGGTAAGGGACATATATACAAGATGTAAGGATATCATGTTTTGCACGATGATTTGACTTCTGATGCTTTGATATCTAAACTTTGATTTTCTAAAATGACTATGATTTATTTGGATTTTAATGATTTCTGAATCTTTGATGTCTGATCTTTGATGAGTTGAAAATGGTTTTGATGTTGAATATGATTCTGAATCCAATATTGGTTTTGACATTGACTGATATGAATTTAGAATTATTGAACAGTTTTGACTCTGATTTAATACGCATGAATTCCTTCTCTATTCATTTATTCAAGGTTCTCTATAGATATGGAGTTAGGGAACTGGGACAAGTGAGATACTCTAAAGCATCCTTCCAAACTCACCCAACTTCCTAACTCGCTATAGATATCATCCCATCCAAATTTTCTATAGATGTTTATTGTCTCATTTCGGTACCGAGAAATATGTTTAATATTTCCGTTAATGACAGTTTTTGTAAATGAAAGAGAATTTAGAAATGATGGTTTATAGGGATTATATTACCTTTGAGTGATTATGATTTGATTAATGGATCTAAGGAATGCTTACTATTTGTGGATTTATGGATAATGAACTGGACCATGAATATATGGAATTATACTATTTGTACTTGCAGGAGGTTTCGATTATAGAAACGTTATGCTGTTGAAATTTTTATAAATGGTTTGAAGTAAAAGTGTTATGATCTTAAGAAAAAGTATTTGAATGATCTGTTCTTAAAATACTAGATTTGATATATACTAATGAGACATACGTTTAAAGAGTATAGAACTGAAATGTTGAAAATATTTGGAGGTAATTGAATCGTATCAAATTCGATAGCTGAAAGTATATGGCTGAATTTTGATGGAACGAATTAATATTTGAAAGTATGTGACTAACTCTTGTATAACAATTTGATAGTTTATGAAATGTATCAGAAAGTCTGAAACCAACCCTATACAATGGGTTTGATTTGAAGGTGAATAAAATCGCATATTCTGTTATTTGATTTATACATAAAGCATAGTTTTGCATACATGTCAGTTTTGAATATCCATGATTTCATGAGTTTTAATTTATTAATATTTGAAACTAATGATTGATATTTGATTATTTTAAAATCTATCCAATGCCATCGTATGCATTCTAGTTTCTAAAATGTATTATTTATTGATTTGAATGTTAGGTTGAAATAATGTTTCAAATAATTTGGATTTGTTTGAATATATTAAATGAAACGTTTTGTTTTCTAAATGATATGTTTGAAATGAAACTTGTTCCCGAAAACTTTTATTTTGACTTCTGGGGTGGTAAATCCCTGGTTAACATAGATCCAAGTACTCTTAAACTCTGAAAAATAAAATGTGCGATTATATTACTCTATTTAGTTTTGAAAGCTTACAGAACTGTGTTGTTTTTTTCCTCTTGGGAATCAAGTAAATGTGTGGAGATTGTTGGTCCCGTAGCTACCTACAGGTGCATGCTTTCCGTTCCGTTCTGAATGCTGTTGACTCCAACCCAGTCATCTAGCTCCCATAGGTGTTACTTGGCTAGTATACAAACTGTGGCCCCCTGGACTGTTAGCCATATGTCCATAGCATAAGTCTACTAGGTGAAGCCTAGTCTCCATTGTTTTATTTATATTGGGGCGGTAAATCCTTAGCTAACATAAATCCAAGCACTTCCAAACCTTTATAAATATTTGATTTCAGTGTTTGGTTAGATATATTTTCTGATCTCCATACCGTTGTTGAAAATGATTATTTTACTGGTTTAATGGAAGCTAATTCCAAGTATTTATTGAACTCGATGATCAAATAAGTTTAAGTGAATTTTCGACTTCGATACTGATTTTCCATATTGACTTTAGCATCTTTGGCATCGGTTTTAAAATGATACTTGTATATAATTCCCTGATATTAGTTCTTTTATGTATGTTTCTTACTGAGCTTTCTCTAAAGCTCACCCCTTTCTTTACCTTCTAGATTTATTTGCAGAAATAGTCGTTTGATGAGAGGATATTCTGATAAGATGCCTACGGGAGTTTTATGGTCGTACCCTGCAAGTATGATATTCAGATATCTACTGTAGAGTACTTTAATAAGCAAAAGGATGTAAACAATAAATTGAAGAGGTTCGTAAGTAAATCATAGTAATTGTTATAAAGTATTTGTATTGAAAAACAATGCGTACTCTGATTATGTGTACCGGACCTATTTAAACAAATAAATATTGCATTAGCTAAATTATTCTAACGGAAAGTTAGAATAAGAACACTAGGCACTGCCCAACCATTTTTTGTGAAAATAAAAAAAAAAACTAGTTCCGATTTTCAGGAATTGGAGTGTGACATAACCCTACTTGTGCAGTAAAAAAACTCCACTGATGGTGTATGGGATAATTATCCATATTAAAATAAAAAAAAACATATCAATTATTTATTTATTTAGTCATCTTTTATCAATATACATGTACTGTTGACATACATATTAAAAACATATTTATGGAAATAATTAATTTTGGTATAAGTTTTTTATTTAGATGCATTTAAAAAAAATAACATAGTATTTTATATGAACACTTGACATGTGTGGTAAGATGAATTTTTTTCTATCATTAAAGTATAAAATGTGTGCTAAGAATCTCCTTACCATTGATACAATGTTACACTTCTCATTTTAATAAGATTCAGTTTTGATAATAATTATATATATATATATATATTTATATATATATATATGCCAAAGTAGTTGGCTCAAAGTAAAATATCCTATGTGGATATTCTAAAAATATGACACATGTAATATTTAAAATAAAAAATAATAATTTTATTCGGTTTTCTAAAAGATAGGAATCTATAAACATTAAATTACAAAACAACTTAATTATCTTTTTAAATCAATTATCTATTTCAATTTCTAAAAGATAAACATTTATATTTAAATATATTAAAATTAAAGAAAATTCCATATCATTTATCAATTTTTTTACTTATCTTTTATCAATATATATAAACCGTTGTTATATACATTAAAAACATATTTAAAGAAATAATTAATTTTGGTGTAAATTTTTTTTTTACTTAGATGAACTTTTTTAAGGAAAAAACCATATGTATTTTATATGAACACGTGACATATGTGGTGAGATGAATTTTTTTTAATCGTTAAAATATAAAATGTTCATAAAGAATCATCTAATCGTTAATCCAAAGTTACATTTTTACTTTCAAAAGATTTAGTTTTTGATAATAATCTTATATCTTATACAAATATATTAAAAACCAAAGCTATTAGAATAATAAATTAATTTTAATATTTTTATAAATAATCTTATTCCAATGATTATTTAATTTTAAAATATTTGAAATTTAAAAGTATATATTTTATTTAATAGTATTATCTTTATTTAAATCAAATAAAATTTATTTCAGAATTTGAATTTTTTTTTTATCACTTATTATATTATTTTTAAATTAAAAAAAATCCATATATTTTGATTGAAGCTACCCTAAAGTTTTAAATTTTCTTATCAATAAATTAAAATGGGATATTTAAGTTATTTATTTTAGTACTAAATTAAACTTTCATGTCTTTTTTCAATTTTCATTGCATTTCTTTTTCATATTTATTTATTTAATCATTTCTTTATTTATTTGCAAAATAGTCAAATAAGCCCTCGACTTTGAGCCCAAAATGAAATTAAGCCCTCAACCTTTTATTTCGTGAAAATCAGTCCATAAACTTTTATTTCAGTGGAAATAAACCCTTAACCTTCTAAAATTATGCAATTAAGTCTAAATCTGTTAAATGACACTAACTGCCATTAGTATTGCACACGTGGCATGTCACGTGGCAGCCAAGTAAGCTATTCACGTCAGCTTTCACTAACGGCAATTAGTGTCATTTAACAGATTTGGACTTAATTGCATAATTTTAGAAGGTTGAGAGTTTATTTCCACTGAAATAAAAGTTTATGGACTGATTGCCACAAAATAAAACATTGAGGGCTTAATTCCATTTTGGACTCAAGATCGAGGGCTTATTTGGCTATTATTCATTTATTTGTTCAATAATTTTTTTGGTAAAAAATTTCATATGGATTATCTATTAATTTGAAATGTGAATTATCTTAAATATTGTATTTAATTATTTTAAATTAATTTAAAATTTTAAAAATTTAAATAATATTTATTTTATTTACATTTTTACTTACTTTTAATGTTTGAGACTACTATAAAATTTTTTTTAAAAAACCCTAAAAGATAAAGTTTTCAACACTAATTAATTTTATAAGATTAATTTGAAATCATTTAAATTCAAATTTTAAAAATAAATCAATTTAAAATATGCAACATTAACTAATAATTTATTAAGGATTAATGAATTAAAAAGTATTTTCATTAAAATTGTAGCTATTTAAATATATTAAGATTTATGATATTTCATTTTTCTACAATTTTTTAATTAATACTTAATTTTGAATTATTTTTTTATTTGTGTATTTTTTGCATGCATCAAGTATTTTGATACATTATTCAACATGTATTTCAAAATATTTTTTTTTTAAAATTCTATTCTTTTAAAAGGGTAAATTCCATTAAGGTCCTCAAGGATTTAACATAATTCAACTCTAGTCCATTAGTTTTGAAAATAGACACCTTGGTCCGAAATCACAAATAATTCTGACATATATTGGTTAATTATTAAATCTGAATTAATAATATTACATTCTTAAGTATCAAAATGAATTTTATTACTATTTATTATTTTTAATTAATTTTTTAAAATTATTGTATGTAAAATTTTTATTTTTTTAATGCTGAAAAAGGGTATTATGGATGTTTCATGAGTAACAAATGTTTAGGTTAATAGATATTTTAATAGTAACTTAGTAAAACAATTTTTTTGTACCATTAAATTTATAAATTTAGACCAAAATATTCATTTTTCAAACTAATGGACTAGAGTTAAATTGTGGTAAAACTTTGAAATTTTCAGTAAAATTTACCCTAAAAACTTGTAAAAGAATTCTTTCAAAGAAGAGAATAGAAATACAGTAAAACGTTCTATAAAATTCCCAAAATTTTCACATACAATAGAAATCATTAAAATGATAGAGTTATTTAATACATGTAGTTGATTCATGGTAATATATAGTGTAGGTTTTTAAAATTCCGATTCGACTTCAAAATATATAATTCAATTTTTTATTTAATGAATTTCTCAACAGATGTTCTTAGCTGTTAGAAAATGTAAAATAATTATTTATAAATATTTAAATTTTTGACAAAAAATTATATTAACTGATGTCATAGATAGTTAGACACAAATTAAAGTGATATTTTAAAAAAAAGTGAGAAATTCACTTATGCTAGTGTAAAACAAATTATTTTATACATTTTTATAATCGTTATGTTTAACAATCTACTTATATATATCATACAAGTTAATTTTTTAGTCAATCCGATATTTTTATCATTCTATTTTTTAATATATATTAATTATTGAAATTTTATTATTATGGAATAAATAAATAGACATTTTCGATTAACTTGAAATTTGACATATATAATTTGCGTGAATAGAATATAAGATTCAACTTATTAAATTAAAAAATAAAAATCATATAACAAGTTATAAAAAAATATAAAACAAAAATTATTTTTACAATACTATAAGCTGATATATTCTTTAAAAAAAATATAATTAACGAAATGTATTTTTTTTTGTATTTAAAGAAATCGTCCATTAATAGGATACCGTAGGTCAATTACTGATTTTCAAAGGCCAAAGGGCAATGATAGAAGCAAACAGGGGATTTTAATCTAAGTAACGACCTTTAGTTAGTGAATGGCTAGAAAATGCGCGGTCCAAATGCAATTTCTTTTTCTTAAGAAATAGAGAAGATTAGAAATTATAGAAAAATGAATTCAATATATGTTGACTTCGGACTTTGAATTTTGTTCAAACATGGGCAAAACGCAAATTCCAAAGCACGTGCCTAGATTACTTACAATTCTAAAATTCTGCTCTTTTCTTCTTTTTTTGATTAATTAATTAATTAGACATTAATATTGTAACCATATACGTGCCGTATGAGAACTGGAAAAAAAAATTGCAGTCAGAATTTGCTTGATGTTATTTATGAAAAAAAATCATATACAAGGGAAAGCGATTTATAGCATCAAATATTCATATAAAAATCTAAAAAAATATTTGTTTGTTTGAAAACATTTCACATCTTCCAAGGTTCTCTATAATTGTAGTTTTGAATTTTTATTAATAAAAGAGTTAATGTGTAATTTAGCCCATGAACTATATCACTTTTTTTTACTTTGGTACCTAAAGAACATTTTTTACCACTTTCATACATGAACTTCACTTCCGTCAGCTACTTTACCCCAAAAGTTAACACCGTTAAAAAAAAGCTGGCATGACATTAGATGTCCAATAATATTTTGACACGTGGCGTACTATGTCAGCATTATTTCTTTTTTTTTTTTGTTGGCCAAATTATTTTTTTCTTTAAAAAAATTAAAAAATAGTAAAAAAATTTAAAATTATTTTAAAATATTTTAAAAACATTTAAAATTTTGTGTAAAAATACTTAAAATATATAAAAGTTTTAAAATATATATTTAAAAATATTTACAAATACATAAAAAATATTTAAAAATAAGTAAAAATATTTTTAAATATTTTCAAAATATTTAAAAATATATAAAATGTTTTAAAATATATAAAATATTTAAAAATACATAAAAATATTTTTAAAAATATTAATATTATGAAAAAAATATATTAAAAAAATAGGAGAAAATCGAGGATGAACACAAAATGCAAGGTGTTTGGTGAAACTGAAATTAGTAGATAAAGCTCCATTAGAATCCCAATTAAACCCAGATTTCATCAGAATCCTAACATCAATAAACCACAATCCCAATTTAATCTAAAATATATCAAAATCCATCAAAGAAAATTAGTTACTAGTAACAGTCTTCCATCCCAAAACCACATCTACTCGATTCTTAGCCAAAATCAAAGACCAATCTACAATCCAATACACCTCCAGATATACAATAACACAGTAGAACCCAAAAACACAATCAACAACTGAAGAAGTAATTCAGTCAACATAACATCAATAAATAAATAAATAAATAAATAATAACCTAAACAGATTCAAAAAGGAGAGCAAGGCAGAAAAGGTTTTTATTTTTTTTTTTGGTAGTTTCTTCAAGGTTCAAGCAAAATAAAAGATAATGTAATTTGAGATATATGGAGACAGATATTGAGAAATTTGGTGACAGTTAGAGGAGGGATTTGGTGTAAAGGCTTTGAAGAAAGTTTGGTGAAAAAGAAGGAAGGATGAAAAGTTTGCAGCAAGAAGTAGCAATGGTGTTGGCCGGAACTATAAAGGGCTTCGCTAGAAAGAAAAGAAGAAAAGAAAAAAGAAAGGGAGAAAAAGAGAGAAGAAAAAAGGGAATAAAATGAAAGATCATGGGTGACGATATAGAGAAATGATAAAAAGAAGGACATGTTTGTTTATTGCCCAAATTTGGGTTTCTTCATGGTATGTTGGACTTCTCCAATTATCTCTTTACTATCCTTTTGTTGGATTATGCCCTTAGAACCATTCATTAGATGATTGACTTTGGCATTTTTTTATGTATCATGACATTTTATTTATCATAGTTCATTATTATATTTGTCTTATAACTGCGTAATATAATCTTATATAATAATGTCCTTAGAATAGTAATAACACACTATTCTTAAAATATCCCTAGTCAAGTATTATTGTGAACAAGGATAACAATGATACGATAAGACTAGTATGTGGTTGACTGATGACCATTGTCATGGATATAGGATATCAAGTCATCACATAGGTACATGTTAGAGAACTATGTACTGGATCGACCCTCCATGAGAACGCTACATGGATTGTTATATGAATGTCATAAGCGATTCTCATAGTGATGATGGTGTATGTGATCCTTTGACTTGAGATCATCAGAGATCCCAACATAGAGAATTGCATACTTTAATGCTGCTAGATGTCATTCGTAACAGGATGGACTATAAAGGTAGTAATTGGGTATGCCTTGATCTATGTAGAGGGATGTTGAGTGATCAAGATAGGATTTATCCCTCTTATATAACAAGAGTGATGTCTTGGGCCCTTTGATAGAGTGAGACTAAGAAATGCATGGCCGTGCTCGAATAAGTCAATATGAGATATTGATTTTATTTGTTTAATTAGTCTACTCAGGAATCAAGAAACGCTGATTAGACTATACAAGTGTGACACATTCCATGACTTGTGTCTAATCAAGACATCATAGGATAAAGGGATTAAACTACACGGTAACATCTATCACGAGTAAGGTTATGTCGAGTCATTGACATTCTCGTTACATGGGTAGCAATGATGTGTTGCTAGATACCGCTCATTGCCTGTGACAATTTTGTCATTGCCATTGTTTTGAGAACCTATTGGGTCGCACACTTAGAACGGATCAATGAGGAGCTTAATTAATCCTATTCTGAATTGGATTAAGGATATAACTACTCCTATTCTGAATTGGATTAGGGATATAACTAATCCTATTCTAAGTAGGATTAGAGTTCTGTTTGGCAGTAAATTTTAGGGTAAAATTTACTGCCTATAAAAGGGATGTTTTTCTAAAACATAGCCGCACTTTTTAAAACAGAAAACAAAACATTCCTTTTAATCGAAGCTAGCAATTCGGTTATAAGGAATTTAAAAGCTCTTTAAGGCTTCTGATCGTGAGACGTTCAAGAGTCGTGAGATCCGTTCGTGTGGATACCGTAGAGGCAGGAACGAAAAGTTGCTGCTTGTGACTCGACCAACGACAGAAAATTCAGAGAAAACGTCAGGTAAAATCTCGAAACCCTAATCAGGCAACTCTCCGAATCGATCTTGGTGGAGGCCGAATGATTTAAATTCCGCTGCGTGTTGTTTCGGTTTCCTTCACTGGTATCAGAGCCAGGTTCGGAGTCCCTGATTTGTTTTGATAAAAGCATGATCTCTGGTTACTTTCTGTTTATGATTACATGCAATCGTTTTAATGAGATTAATACGGATTAGAATGTATATGATATATTCAGAGGCTAGAAATCGAATTGTTGAAAATATATATATGATGTATATCAATTTCGATTCAACTTATATGTGAGATATAATCTGTGATGCGAATTAATAATGGCGTTTCTGTTTTGCATAAACGTTATGTATAATCTGTGATGCGAATTATTAATGGCGTTTCTGTTCTGCATAAACGTTATGTATAATCTGTGATGCGAATTATTAATGGCGGTTTCTGTTCTGCATAAACGTTATGGAAGAAACAGAATAATGTCGAAAGTGTATAAAGATTGAAACATTTTTAGATAAGAGTTCTAATGCGACTAAAATTATAGTCAGTATGAGATACTGGCTGGAACATCCTGATAAGATTTGGACACTTCCGGATAAGGGGCGTTGGCAATGTCAATACTCCGCCCCCAAACCCCCGCAAGGGGCGCTGCCCCTTGACCCCGCCCGCTGACCTGCCAGCGGGACCGCAGCCCAGGGGCTGCCGCCCCTGGGAACCCCGCAGTCAGGGTTATAATTCGTTTCAAATGTGCCTCATTAATAAAACTAAAAATTAAAAATTGCATTACACTTGTTTGTATAACACGGTGGTTGTTGTTTGAGCATGGTGCATAGTTATAGCCCTAGCCCAATATGATTGTATTTTCGTGGTTGTAAATTTTAAAAAATACGACCTGCGTGTCGTGCCTTGTTCTTGAAATTCTTGTTGTACATTCTTTTCTCATCTTACTCCCCTCGAATGTAACTCGAGGTTTCTCTTAAACTATGTAATTGGAGCTGACAACCATGCAAAGGATGACCAAAGAGGCACTTGGAGAAGATGCTATTACCCTTAGGTTAACCCTTAGGGTTTCTCATTGGCTTGGGAAATCCATTTAGTTTGGGCTATAACTATGTCACGTTTATTTTATTGCTTAATTGCATGAGATGCATGGTTTATTTTGTACGTTTATGATATGAAAATCATATGATAATTTAAAAAAAAAAAGGTAAAATTGGTGAGATCTTATTCAATAAACTAAGAAAATCCCTCAAATTAAATTAAGTCAATAATAGATGCCTACCAATGAATAGCACTCGTCAAGACTAGAATCGATTTTGTTATGTTTGCCAAAGCAAAATATCATATCTATCTTAGTAAGACGCGATGGGATAATAGTGATATCCAAAGGCTATAAATTGGGTTGACTTAACTAAATTTCATCAATAGGATTGGGAATTTAGAGGCATAAAGTTGGGCTTCCATTCATGAGATGAATTAGAACAAGTGTTGTTCACCCAACTATCTAAGAGTTACATGAGATGTAATTGGTAAGTGTTGCCTACCTAAATAGCCAAATCTTGGGCGATTAGCCAAAGCTAACTCTAGATAAGGTGAAATATGGATCTTGGCCCACTAGAGAAATTATGTGATAATTTTTCCGAATTAATAGTGAGGGTTGTTGATTCGATAAAAATAGTGGGAGCATCATTTAATAAATATTTAATTAAATGAATGCATTCATGATACTTATATTTTGCATATTTTTGTTGTAGATTACCATGGCATCAAACACAAATAACACACTTTCACTGCGATCTGTCCTTGAGAAGGACAAGTTGAATGGGACAAACTTCCTGGATTGGTACAGGAACCTGAGGATAGTCCTCAAGCATGAAAAGAAGTTGTATGTCCTTGAAATTCCCTTACCTGAGGAACCACCCTCTAATGCTCCAAGGGCAGAAAGAGATGCTTATAAGAAGCATCAAGATGATGCATTGGATGTTAGTTGCCTTATGCTTGCCTCCATGAATCCTGAGCTTCAAAAGCAACATGAGGAAATGGATGCGTTCGATATGATCGAGCATCTCAAGCAACTCTATGAAGAGGAAGCTAGGCAAGAAAGGTACAATGTCTCTAAGGCATTGTTTCAGTGTAGGATGGCAGAGGGGACTCCCGTTGGTACTCATGTGCTCAAGATGATTGGGTACACTGAAAACCTTGAAAGATTGGGATTTCCTTTGGGCCAAGAGTTGGCCACTGATGTGATTCTGCAATCGTTGCCAGACAGCTACAGTCAGTTTGTTGTTAATTACAACATGAATGAAATTGACAAGACTCTGCCACAATTACTTAGCATGTTGAAAACAGCTGAATCCAACATGAAAAAGGCCAAGCCCAAAGATGTCTTAATAGTTAAGAAAGCTAAGGGCAAGGCTAATGCAAAGGGCAAGAAAAAGGGTAATAAAGCCAATGGCAAGTTCAAGCCCAATGATACTACACTGAAGCCTAAAGGTGGGGTTGCCAAAGAAGGGAAATGCTTCCATTGCGGTGAGACCGGACATTGGAAGAGGAATTGCAACAAATACTTGGAAGAACTAAAGAAGAAGAGAGGAAGTGAGACTTCCACTTCAGGTATTTATGTTATAGAAGTTAATCTATCTACTTCTTCATCATGGGTATTAGATACTGGATGTGGTTCTCACATTTGTGTAAATGTGCAGGAATTCAAAAGGAGTAGATCATTGACTAAGGGCGAGGTCGACCTACGAGTGGGAAATGGAGCAAGGGTTGCTGCATTAGCTGTAGGAACTTATATTTTGACATTGCCCACAGGGCTTGTTTTAGAATTAGATGATTGTTATTATGTGCCTTCCATCACTAAAAACATTATTTCTATTTCTTGTTTGGACAAGAAGGGTTTTTCATTTATAATAAAGGACAACTGTTGCTCCATTTATTTAAATGATATCTTTTATGGTAGTGCACAACTAATTAATGGTCTTTACATTCTAAATCTTGATATGCCTATTTATAACATAAATGCTAAAAGGATTAAATCTAATGATCAAAATCCAACATATCTCTGGCATTGTCGCTTAGGACACATAAATGAGAATCGCATTTCCAAACTCCATAAAGATGGACTTTTGGACTCACTTGATTTTGAATCGTATGAGACATGTGAATCTTGTTTGATGGGTAAGATGACTAAAGCCCCTTTCAAAGGACATAGTGAAAGGGCAAGTGATTTATTGGGCTTAGTACATACAGATGTATGTGGACCTTTAAACACACAGGCCAGAGGTGGGTTTATGTACTTTATTACATTTACTGATGATTTCAGTAGATATGGCTATGTGTTTCTTATGAAACACAAGTCAGAATCTTTTGAAAAGTTCAAAGAATTCAAGAATGAAGTACAAAACCAACTTGGCAAGAGCATTAAGGCACTTCGATCAGATCGAGGTGGTGAATACTTAAGCCAAGAATTGCTTGACTATCTTAAAGAGTGTGGGATTGTCTCACAACTCACTCCTCCAAATACACCACAATGGAATGGTGTATCTGAAAGGAGAAACCGAACTTTATTAGATATGGTTCGATCAATGATGAGTCATACAGATCTTCCAGAATCCTTTTGGGGACATGCATTAGAAACAGCTGCTTTTACACTGAACCGTGTTCCATCTAAATCGGTTCCAAAGACACCATATGAGATATGGACTGGTAAACGTCCCAGTATGTCTTTTATGAAGATTTGGGGTTGTGAGGCTTATGTAAGACGTCAAGTCTCTAACAAACTTGCACCTAAATCTGATAAGTGCTATTTTGTGGGATATCCTAAACAAACTAAAGGATATTATTTTTACAATCCCACTGAGCGCAAAGTGTTTGTAGCTAGAACAGGTGTCTTTCTAGAAAGAGAATTCATTTCTAGAAGAACTAGTGGGAGAAAAGTAGAACTTGAAGAAATTCAAGAGCTACAAGATAGCGCACCCGATATTGAGATGGAGCCTGAGCAAGCACCACAAGTTGTTGTGGAACCAGAACCACAAGCTGTTGTGGAGCAACCGCCTGCTCAAGAGACACAAGCCTTGCGTAGATCAGTTAGAACACATCGTGAGCCACAGAAATATGGATTTCTAATGACTCAGAACGGTGATGTATTGCTCATGGACCAAGATGAGCCTACTACCTATCAAGAGGCTATTACAGGGCCAGACTCTGAGAAATGGCTTGAAGCCATGAGATCTGAGATGGAATCCATGTATGCCAACCAAGTTTGGACCTTGGTTGACTTACCCGAAAGGGTAAAACCTATAGGGTGTAAATGGGTTTTTAAGAAGAAAACCGACATGGAAGGAAATGTTCATACCTATAAAGGGCGATTGGTTGCTAAAGGTTTTAAACAAATTCATGGTATTGACTATGATGAAACTTTTTCACCAGTCGCGATGATCAAATCCATTAGGATCTTGCTTGCGATAGCTGCATACCATGATTATGAAATCTGGAAAATGGACGTCAAGACTGCTTTTCTTAATGGAAAGCTACTCGAGGATGTGTACATGACACAACCTGAGGGTTTTGTTGATCCAAAAAATGCTGGAAAGGTTTGTAAGCTACAACGTTCTATTTATGGACTAAAGCAAGCTTCTCAAAGTTGGAATCTTCGTTTTGATGATGCAATCAAAGAGTTTGGTTTCATCAAGAACGAAGATGAACCTTGTGTCTACAAGAAGGTCAGTGGGAGCACTATTGTCTTCCTAGTGTTGTATGTAGATGACATACTACTCATTGGGAATGACATCCCTACCCTTCAGTCTGTAAAGACTTGGTTAGGGAATTGCTTTTCAATGAAGGACTTGGGCGAAGCTACCTATGTACTGGGTATAAGGATCTATAGAGATAGATCAAGGAAATTAATTGGCCTAAGTCAAAGTGCATACATAGATAAAGTGCTAAAGAGGTTTAGCATGCAGGATTCCAAGAAAGGATTCTTGCCTATGACACATGGCATTACTCTCTCAAAAGAATAGTGTCCTACAACACAAGAAGAGAGAGAACGTATGAGTAAAGTTCCATATGCATCTGCTATTGGATCCATTATGTATGCCATGTTATGCACACGTCCCGATGTCTCGTATGCCTTGAGCATGACGAGTAGATATCAAGTTGATCCTGGTGAACGTCACTGGATCACTGTCAAGAATATTCTTAAGTACTTGAGAAAGACTAAGGATACATTCTTGATATATGGAGGTGAGGAAGAGCTCATTGTAACAGGTTACACTGATGCTAGCTTCCAAACTGATAAAGATGACTATAGATCGCAGTCTGGTTATGTGTTTTGCCTTAATGGTGGTGCTGTGAGCTGGAAGAGTTCAAAGCAGGCGACAGTGGCCGATTCTACAACAGAGGCTGAGTATATAGCTGCCTCTGAAGCTGCTAAGGAGGCTGTTTGGATCAGGAAGTTCATTACTGAGCTTGAAGTTGTTCCTAGCATTGTAGATCCGATTGAGCTCTATTGTGACAACAATGGAGCCATCGCACAAGCTAAGGAACCTAGATCTCACCAACGATCCAAACATATACTACGGCGCTTCCATCTCATTCGAGATATCATCGAGAGAGGAGATGTGAGGATATGCAAAGTACCAACTGACGATAACATCGCCGACCCACTGACGAAGCCTTTGACGCAGCAGAGACATGATCGTCACACTAGGTCACTAGGTATTAGATACATGAGTGAATGGTCTTAGTGCAAGTGGGAGATTGTTGGATTATGCCCTTAGAACCATTCATTAGATGATTGACTTTGGCATTTTTTTATGTATCATGACATTTTATTTATCATAGTTCATTATTATATTTGTCTTATAACTGCGTAATATAATCTTATATAATAATGTCCTTAGAATAGTAATAACACACTATTCTTAAAATATCCCTAGTCAAGTATTATTGTGAACAAGGATAACAATGATACGATAAGACTAGTATGTTGTTGACTGATGACCATTGTCATGGATATAGGATATCAAGTCATCACATAGGTACATGTTAGAGAACTATGTACTGGATCGACCCTCCATGAGAACGCTACATGGATTGTTATATGAATGTCATAAGCGATTCTCATAGTGATGATGGTGTATGTGATCCTTTGACTTGAGATCATCAGAGATCCCAACATAGAGAATTGCATACTTTAATGCTGCTAGATGTCATTCGTAACAGGATGGACTATAAAGGTAGTAATTGGGTATGCCTTGATCTATGTAGAGGGATGTTGAGTGATCAAGATAGGATTTATCCCTCTTATATAACAAGAGTGATGTCTTGGGCCCTTTGATAGAGTGAGACTAAGAAATGCATGGCCGTGCTCGAATAAGTCAATATGAGATATTGATTTTATTTGTTTAATTAGTCTACTCAGGAATCAAGAAACGCTGATTAGACTATACAAGTGTGACACATTCCATGACTTGTGTCTAATCAAGACATCATAGGATAAAGGGATTAAACTACACGGTAACATCTATCACGAGTAAGGTTATGTCGAGTCATTGACATTCTCGTTACATGGGTAGCAATGATGTGTTGCTAGATACCGCTCATTGCCTGTGACAATTTTGTCATTGCCATTGTTTTGAGAACCTATTGGGTCGCACACTTAGAACGGATCAATGAGGAGCTTAATTAATCCTATTCTGAATTGGATTAAGGATATAACTAATCCTATTCTGAATTGGATTAGGGATATAACTAATCCTATTCTAAGTAGGATTAGAGTTCTGTTTGGCAGTAAATTTTAGGGTAAAATTTACTGCCTATAAAAGGGATGTTTTTCTAAAACATAGCCGCACTTTTTAAAACAGAAAACAAAACATTCCTTTTAATCGAAGCTAGCAATTCGGTTATAAGGAATTTAAAAGCTCTTTAAGGCTTCTGATCGTGAGACGTTCAAGAGTCGTGAGATCCGTTCGTGTGGATACCGTAGAGGCAGGAACGAAAAGTTGCTGCTTGTGACTCGACCAACGACAGAAAATTCAGAGAAAACGTCAGGTAAAATCTCGAAACCCTAATCAGGCAACTCTTCGAATCGATCTTGGTGGAGGCCGAATGATTTAAATTCCGCTGCGTGTTGTTTCGGTTTCCTTCACCTTTGATGTTCCGGTATTGATAATTAGGTCTAGATCTTCTGTTTGCAAATTGATTGTTAATTCATATAAATGTCTTTTGTTTGTGGTACTTTGGAGCTGGTTGTTGATTTGTCTCAGCATCTCATTTTGAGTCACTCAGCATCTCAGCATTGAAGTTGTTCGATGAAAGTCCTGAATGGAAGGTCGGCATGGTTTTTCTCTTGGATTTATTGGATCAAAGGAGCTCTGCCCAAATCACACTTGGATTTACCATCGCGAAAGGTTGTGTCGTTGGCTTGCTAGGATCGAGATGCTTATGTCAAGATGGTTTGCTCTGTTGTTCTTTGCCCTTGATGAAATTGCAGTTACTCTTCTTTGGTTGGGTGAATTTGTTGAAGGAGTTTGGTTCTTGTGATCTAGCATGATTTCCTATTTATTTGCTTCTAAGTCTTCTATGATTAAATCGCTGATTGGTTTCACTTTATAAAGATGTTCGACCTCAAAGCCAGGAACATTCAATCAGTTATTATAGTGCTTCCTCGATTTTTAATGCTAACCTCTTAGAGTCACATTTTTGTTCTTTTAGTTTTGTTGTAGAAAGTTGTCATGCATGTTATCTTTTCATTTCAGCTGGATTTTGCTCTAGCCCATTCAATAAACTCAGCCTTTCAAAAAAATTTTCTTTTTCTTGTTTTTTTTGGTTCATAACTTCATCCTCTTTCTTTTGTATCAGCAAAGCCAAGCGAGGAAGAAGAAGAGACCTATGCCGATTCTCAATATTTTTATATATTTTTTAAATATTTTTTAATATTTTTCAATATTTTTACATATTTTTAAATATTATTATGTATTTTTAAATATTTTTTCATATTTTTATAATATTTTTTACATATTTTAAACATTTTACATAAAATTTTAAATATCTTTTACTATTTTTTAACATTTTTACGTATTTTTTAATATTTTTGAATTTTTTAAACATTTTTTAAAGAAAAAGAAATAATGTTGACGTAGTGCACCACATATTAACATATTATTGGACATGCAATGCCACGTTAGCTTTTTTCTAACGGTGTTAACTTTTGGGGTAAAGTGGCTGACGGAAGTGAAGTTCATGTATGAAAAGTGACAAAAAATTTTCTTTAGGTACTAAAGTGAAAAAAGTGGTATAGTTCAGGGCTAAATTACACATTAACTCTTAATAAAATGGTAGAATTTGCTTAAAACTATAGGCTTAATAGCCAAATAAGCCCTCAACCTTTAACTCAAAATGGAATTCAACCCTCCACGTTTTATTGCATGAAATTCAGTCCATAAACTTTTATTTCAATAGAAATAAACCAAATATGTTAAATGTACTAACTGCCGTTAGTTTTGCCTACGTGGCATGCCACGTGGCAGCTAACTAAGCTATCCACGTCAGCTGCCACGTATGCAAAACTAACGACAGTTAGTGTCATTTAATAGATTTTGACTTAATTGCATAATTGTAAAAGGTTGAGGGTTTATTTCCACTGAAATAAAAGTTTATGGACTGAATTTCATGCGATAAAACGTTGATGACTGAATTCCATTTTGGACTAAAGGTTGAGGGCTTATTTGGTTATTAAGCCAAAACTATATATACACACACATACACAGACTCACTTTTCACTCCATATTCTTTAATGAAAATAATCTAAATGTTTAACTAATCATTTAATTTCTTTTCTTTTCTTTTTAGGATGAATTGGATTGCATGCTAGCGGCTACTTCTATGATCAATTTTTTAGTTTAGTTGGAAGATATGCCTAGGTTCTTAGATTCTATTATTCAAAAAGAAAAGACTTTGCTATAAGATATTCACAACTGTTTGATATATGAAAGAATTCCATTGTTTACTATCAAAATAAAAAATAAAATTGAAAAAAAAAAACAATACTCCTTCAAGATTATCTTGGAATTGAATCAGTCATAAATTCTTATATAAAAGAGTTAATACTATAAGAGTTAAATAGATTAATTTTGAAAGTATCCACTAAAATTCTGTATAATAAAATTTAAAAATAGTGAGGTAACTATTTAATAATCATTATTGTACTTGCTACAAAATATCAATTTTATTGTAAAATTATGAAATCTCATGAGATCTTTAATCAAAGTTAAAAAATTATGTGAATAATGATTTAACACGTCAATAGGTAAACTTTAATTTAATGAAATATAATGCAAACTACATTTGTATCTTTTAAAAAGGCAACAAGATATTTAAATTACATTTTTCTTTTTTCATAAAACAATCAAAATTATATTTTTTTTCCTTTTAAAATATGAAAGCAAATTATCTAATACATTAAATTTCATTGTTTTTTTTCACCTTAGACTATACATTAAAATAAAGGCAATCCATGCTAATTTAAAAAGAGAAAATTAAGAAGGGAGAATGTCTTTAGAGAGAGCATTAAGGATTCATTTGCCTAGAAAACAGGCATTCATACCCCAAATACCTTAGGGCAATTGAATTCACATGTATGACATTTGACTATCCTATTAAATTCTGATGTCTTTTAAACTTATTGCAATAAAATTTTTTTGTTAATTATCATAGATTTATGCTTTTTATAGTATTTTTATGCTTTTTCTCATAAATTTTGCAATTATTTATAATAGATTTATGCTTTTATAGTATTTTTACATTTATTATAATCAATTTTACGATGAATCACATTAATACAGTTGATTATTAGCAAATATTTAGGTTGGAAAACAACTCTTAAAAAATGGCCACATCTTTTTCTTCTTCTCCCAAACCTTCGGATCAGGATAGTGCTCAGTCTTTGGATTGGCGTTCAAGCTTGTCTTCTATTTTTGTGGACAAACTAAGTAGAAGAGTTTCTAAGTCGGTGCTTGGAGAAGCTTTTAGTGCATACGGTAGGGTAGTCAACGTTTACACTTCGTATTGGAACAAAAGGCCATCGTCTTCACTAACGTTTATGTTCGTTAGATATAGGTCTAAAAATGAGATGATCATGGCGATCGAAAGACGTAACAATAGGAGAATTGATGGTTGTTTTTTCCTGGTCAAAAGGGTGGCTATCAAGTGGAACGAGAAAAATAGGTTTGTGTCAAATTAGTGTACCAGCTGAAGAAGGTTCTGTCACGAAATGGCAGTCCTCAGCCTAGTTCATGTAGGGACTTTAGATCTTACAAGGATGTTCTTGTGGGTCCTAAATGTGTTGATTCATTGTCTAAGGTTAATGCCGAGGTTGAAATGGATGGGATGGCTAAGAAGAACGAAAAGGAAGTAACTTTCAATATTGAGATTCCCAAACGTAATATGGAATGACTTAATAATAGTGTTGTTGGTAGCATGAAGGAGGTGGTGAGTTTTCAGGATGTTCTCGTAACGTCTACCAGTTGTTTTCTGAGTTGCCAAGTGAGTTATTTAGGTGGCGAGTCGGTGCTTCTATCGTTTAGGTCACATGCAGTTATGGATGTGTTATTGTTAGATGATAATGAACTAAAGTCGAAGTGTTTCTTGTCTATTCAACTGTGGTCTTCTTCCTCCATTCATCACAGGATTTCTCTGTGGCTGGTCTTAGAGGAGGTCCCATTACAAGTTTGGCATGAGAGTTTCTTTAGCTCATTAGGAAATAGTTGGGGAACGTTCGTGTGATTGGATGACTCCTTAGCTAGAAGACAAAGACTTAACTATGCTAGGATGCTTGTCTTCGATGATTTTAGATGGTGCATTCCATCATCTGTTTCTTTCGAAGTCAAAGGTTCTTCATTTCAAATCCGTGTCTCAATGGATGATGTCATGTCTTAAACCATAAAATTTAGGACTAACATTTCCCATTTTCACTCAATTGGTTGGGCGGTGCTCAGTGGGGGAATTCTATAGTAAGGTCACAAATTTTGATCTTATTATAAGGTCAACGTAAAAAACATATAATTAAACGTAAATTTAAAGTCATTAGACATAAAAAATGTTAGACGTATAATAAATACTCGATAATTAACTTAAAATTAATGTAAACAACATATGATTTAGCATAAATCTAAAGTTATTAGGTGTAAAATATGTTAGAAGTATGTAAACACATGATAATTAACATAAACATACATTATAGCAAAATTATCATGTGTTTAAATCTATTGAAACTAATATTTATATTGATAATCACATTTTTACGATACGTTTAACCTTTTTTATACCTAATGACTTTAAATTTACGCTTAATCATATATTTTTTACGTTGACCTTATAATAAGGTCAAAATTTGTGACCTTACTTTAGAAATTCCCATGCTCAGTGTTCTCACTCTAACTTTACGCTAGAATTATTTAGCTAATGCAATATTTATTTATTTAAATAGGTCCCAATACACATAATCAAAGTAGCATTTATTTTTCAATACAAATACTTTATAACAAATACTATGGTTGACATACAACCTTCTTCAATTTACTGTTTACATCCCTTCACACACTAAAGCATTGTACAATAAATGTTTGAATACCATACCTGCAAGGTACAACAATAAAACCCCCATAGACATCTTATCATAATATTCTCTTATCAGACGACTATTTCTCCTGATAAATCTAGAAGGTAGAGAATGGGGTGAGCTTTGGGAAAAGCCCAATAAAAAACATACAAAAAAGAACTGATATCATGCAACTATATGCAAGTATCATTTTAAAACAGATGCCAAATATGCTAAAGACAATATTGCAAATCAGTATCGAAGCTGGAAATTCATTTAAACCTATTTGGTCATAGAGTTTAATAAACACTTGGAACTAGTTTTTATTAAATTGTAAAATAATCATTTTTGTAACAGTATAGAAATTAGAAATTACATTTAACAAAACACCAAAATCCAAAAATATATTAAAGTCTAGGGTGCCTGGATCTATGTTAGCCAGGGATTTACCACCCTCGTATAAATAAAACAGTGCAGACTAGGTTTCACCCAGTAGACTCATGCTGCAAACATATGGCTAATAATCCTGGGGGCTACTATGTATACTAGCCAAGTAACACCTGTAGGAGCTAGATGACTGAGCTAAAGTCAACAGCATTTGGAACGAAATGGAAAGCATGTACCTGTAAGTAGCTACGGGACTAACAATCTCCACACATTTGCTTGATTCCTAAGAGAAAAACAAGAGAAAAACAAAACCTTTCTGTAAGCTTGCAAAACTAAATAGAGTAATATAACACACATTTTATTATCAGAGTCTAGGAGTGCCTAGATCTACGTTAACCAAGGATTTACCACTCCAGAAGTCAAAATATAAGCTTTCAGGAACCAAGTTGCATTTTAAAACATATTATTTAGAAAAAAAAACATTTCATTCAATATATTCATATAAATCCAAAAAAATTCAAAAATTATTTCAACTTGGCATTCAAACAATAAATAATGCATTTCACAAACTAGAATGCATGCAATGGCATCAAACAGATCTTAAAATAATCAAATATCGATCATTAGTTTCAAATATTAGTAAATTAAAACTCACGAGATCATGCATATTCAAAACTGACATGTATGCAAAATTATGCTTTATGCATAAATCAAATAATAGAATATATGATTTTATTCACCTTCAAATCAAACCTCATCATATAGGGTCGGTCTCAAATTTTCCAATACATTTCATAAACTATCAAATCATTATACAAGAGTCAATCACATACTTTCAAATATTAAACTTCGTTCTATCATAATTCAACCATGTACTTTCAGATATCAAATTCAACACGATTCAATTACCTCCAAATATTTCAACATTTCACTCTTACACTCTTTAAACATATGTCTCATTACTATCAATCAAATCTAGTACCTTCAGAACATATCCTTACAATCAACACTAAACTTATCGTTGAAATACTTTTTCTGAAGATCATAACACTTTTAATTCAAACCATTTATAAAAAATTCAGCAGTATAACGTTTCTATAATCGAAACCTCCTGCAAGTTCAAATAGTAAAAATCCATATATTCCCACTCCAGTTCATTACCAATAAATCCACAAATAATAAGTATTCCTTAAATCTAATCAAATCATAATCATACAAAGGTAATAATCCTTACGATTTTATTATTCATAAAATTCTCTTTCTCTATAAAACTAAACACTAATTGGAATATTAATTATGCTTTTAAATGCCTAAATGAAGCAATAGATATGTTCATAGGAAATTTGAACTAAATAATCTTTATAGCGAGTTAGGAAGTTGGTTGAGTTAGAAAGGATGCTTTAGAGCATCTCAATTGTCCCGGTTCCCTAACTCCTTATCTATAGAGAATCGGAAGTGAACTATTAGAGAAGGAATTCATACGTACTAAATCAGAGTCAAAGTTGTTCACTAATTCTAAATTCATATCAGTCAATATCAAAACCAAATGTCAGATTCAGAATCGGATTCAATATCAAAACCATTGTTCGATTCAGAATCAGAATTCAATATCAAAACCAATGTTGGATTCAGAATCAGAATTCAATATCACAACCAATGTCAGATTCAGAATCAGAATTCGATATCAAAACATTTTCAACTCATCAAAGATCAGACATCAAAGATTCAAAAATCATTAAATCCAATTAAATGAAAGTCATTTCAAAAAATCAAAGTTCAGATACAGAGTTTCAGAAGTCAAATCATAATGCAAAACATGATATCTTTACATCTCCTACATATGTCCCTTACCTTTTAAATGCTCATTGTCCTACACGTTAGCACCAGTAGCACCTTCTAACCTCGGAGCAGCAATTTACCATACAAACTAAATAAACTCTCCACAATTCGCTTAAAAAGAATATTTAATTCATTAAATGCCAGTACATTGGCTATTGTAGTTCTAAATTCAATCTAATTTCTACCGGTGGTAAACACCTCTATTTTCGATTCCAATTGTGCCTACAGTCTTGTATTAATTTATACATTATCATGGAACCCAAAACACATACAAATGAGTACAATTTCACCTTCCCCTTCTCTTGGTCGAATACTTCATTTCTCTTACAAAACTTTATTTCTTCCATTTAAGCTTAAATTCATATTCCACCATTATTCTACATTGATTTTGCATCAAATTCTCATCAAACAACATCATGTTCATGCACAATGGATGGTGACCAAAACCCTAAGAGAGAGAATTTCATGGTTTTGATTCAATCCAAGCCTAGATACAAGCTTAAACATCTTAAATACATAGCTAAAAACCATTAAATCATGAAAATTTCAAGAATTTTCTCACCTTTCCTCATGACTAGATTTGACATGGGATGATTCACCATGATTTTGGCCACTTTAAGACTTGATTCTGGTGTCAAAAGATAGAGCATTGAAAACTAGGTAGGGTTGGTGAAAATAGTTTTCGCTTTCGAAGTGATTTTGTTAAGGTTTTATGGACTTTCTCTCTTACCAAGCTTTCAACAATGGTGGAAGAGGAGAAAGAAGATGATGGATGGTAGCAATGAGAGAAGGCCAGAAAATTCCTTTAAAAATTAATATTTTAAGTGGCAAATTACTAAAATGCCCTTATACTTAAAAGTTTCAATTTTGCCATTCATAGTTTGACTTTATTGAAAACAATTTATCCAACCTCCAAAATATTTCATTTTAATCATAAAACACCTCTATTTAACCTGTTCTAATAATTGGTGAAACTTTTGTTGAGGCTCGGTTGCTTATTTGGGTGAAATTACCAAAATACCCCTAACCATAAAATCGTGTAAATTTTTGCTTTGACACTTGATTTCTTCTATCAGTCCACATGGTCTAAAATTTTATTACATGAAAAATCATTCGCCACTAATAATTGATCAAAATTCATCTCAATTTGACTGTTATTCACAAAAATTTTGACTTCTTATGGACTTAATTGTCATTTTTGAATTTATTGCACACTTTTCAAAACATACACAATCAAGGTGATTTTGAGATACAGATTCTTACTATATTCATATTTCACCTCAAATATCATCATTCTAGGGTCTCACTTTGATCCAGACAAAGAAAGTCCTGGTGGAGCCCACACTGAGTACTTCCTGAAACCTTATCGAATAGACCCCTCATTTAAATATTTTAACAAGCAATATTTTCCTTTAAGTTCCTACATTCTGTAACTTATATCAAATATGAGGAAATGGGGTTCTTACTAATGATGTTTCGAAATCTAATATTTTTCGGGTTGGATTAGTTTCTACAGCGTCCAGTTAAGTGACACTTCATCTTCTCTAGTAGACAATGACTTTAATGCAAGCCCAATTTGTGTTGTTACTAGGGTTGTTACGGACATTTTGATTCTCAAGTATGAATGTTAGGTGCTATATGACTCAATTGGATGTCATATGGTTAAACAAATTATGCTGACTCAAACTGAGCATGCTGGGGTTGGTCGATTGTCATTGGTTGAAATTTATAAAGATAGGTGGCAGGGAAATAATGCCCTTGTGGTTATTAATGATTCTAATTTTGAGTTAGATTTGAGATTATGAGGCGTTTAGGCTAGGGCCAATTCTAACTTGGCCCTTGATTGGGGTTCTTGCCTTCGCAGGCTAGTTGCCAGCGAATGAGATCTTGAAGTTAGGTTTGCATCTCACGAGGATGCTTTTATTTCCTGTACTAAGGGTGGGGACAAGGCCATTGTTGAGCATGGGCTTTCTGTTAAGCAAGTGGGTAGAAGAGGTGGGGTTTCTAATGGTGGGCTTGGTAGCTATAGCAAAAAAAAAAGCCTATTTTGACTAGTAGAAGGAGAAAGATTATTTGAAGAGAGATTAGAGAAATTTTGGATGGTGAAAAAGCTGCGAATTTGTCTATATTTGAAAACTCGGTTTTCAACTTTGATATCGAGAATAGGAACGTGCTTTTATTGAAGGAAGCCGAAGCTACTTTGGAGGTTTGTTCCTAGTTGGGTGTGGAATTCAAGTTGGATAAGCCTTCAATGATTGACATCTTCATGAAGCTAGAGGAGGTAGATAAGGCTGATTTTTATTAGTCATTTCAAGTTGTGGGTTTGTGGTGTGAATCTCTATTTTTTATGAAGATTGTTATGTGGAATGTGAGGGTTAGGGAAGGTAGAGAAAAGGCATCCAGCAAAGAAATTGGTGGTCAAACTCAAGCTGAGTGCTATCGTTTTGCAGAAATCCAAGTGAGTAAGGTGTCATTTCACATTTTGAATTCTTTAAGGAGCTCGGTGCCACTAAAATCCGAATTCATGGAAGCGGTTGGTTCTACTGGAGGCCTTATTTCGCTATGGAGTGAGAGGTTCTTTAAATTAGAGAATAAAATTATTTTTCAAAGATATATCTTGTTGGTTGGTGTTTTATGCCAATTTAATATTAGATGTGGGTTAGGCAATATTTACGCCTCTAACGATGATGATGAGAGGTAGGTTTTTTGGGAGGAACTGGTGAGTATTCTAGAGGGCTTTGATTTTTCTTAGTGCATTGGTTGTGATTTCAACGTTGTTAGGCCACTTGATAAGAAGTCTGGTAACACATGCAACTCATTAGCTATGGCATAGTTTGTTAATTTTATTAACGTCGTAGGCTTGGTAGATTTACCATTGGTGGGGGGTCAGTTTACATGGTGTAGAAATAGGGAGGTGCCAACATTTTGCAGATTGGATCATTTCTTATTTTCTCCAAAGCTTATTTCTTTAATGCCTAGTTTAGTTCAAAGTTTTCTTCTAAGATCCCTTTATGATCACAACCCTATTTTATGGATTCTTCAAATATCAATTGGGGTCCCAAGCTATTTAAATTCTTTAACCATTGGCTTGAGGAGGAAGGCTTTCAGAAGACTGTTGATTTAGCATAGGCTAGCATGGTTGATAAAGTTTTACGGCCATCGAATATTTAGAGCAAGCTTCGAGTCGCTAGATTGGTTATAAAGAATTGGTGTAACAAAGAGGGCAAGAAGGATAGTGGTTTGATCAACACTTTAGAAGAAAGGATTGATAAGATAGGGAAGGTGATGCACAATGCTAATTGTATAGGTAGTTCTTGGGAAGAGATTAAAAAGTTGAAAGCTGAGTTATGGTCTTTGTATCGTTCTGAAGAGAGGTCATGACATCGAGGTTGCAGGAAGGCGATAAGAACACAAAATTCTTCCACCTGGTGGCTACATCTAGGAGGAGAGCAAACTTCATCGAAAAAATTAGTATTCAAGGAAGAGAGGTAACGGATCCGACTATCATCAAAGATTTCATTGCTACACATTTTGAATTTCATTATAATACCGGGTAGGCTGTTGAAGTTAGTAAATGGATTATGTGTTTCATTTGGTTAGGGATGAAAGCACTAGAATGTTGGTGAAACCTTTTTCGATCGAGGATGTTTTGGTTGTTATAAGCAATAGTGATGGTAATAAGGCTCTAAGACTCGAAGGACTAAACCTGAATTTCTTTAAAGCCAATTGGGAAATGCTAAAAGATGATATCATGGCCTTCTTCGATGACTTGCATGAGTTAAATTCGTTGGATAGAAGATTAAATTCTTCCTTTATCACCCTAATCTCCAAAGACTCTAGTCAATCTGGTATCTTTGACTTTAGACCCATTTCCTTATTTGGTAGAGTTTATAAAATTTTCGCAAAAATTCTGGCTAACCGTCAGAGATCCATTCTGGGTAAAGTCATTGGGGATAATCAATTTGCTTTTGTTAAAGGTAGGCAAATTCTTAATTTTTCTCTCATTGCAAATGACGTTATTGATGATATTAGGAAGAAAGATATTGGTGGCTTAGGCTTTAAGGTGGACTTTGAGAAAGCATACGATAGCGTGGATTTGAGCCTTTTAGATTTTGTTTTGATAAAGATGGATTTGGGGTCAAGTGGAGATTGTGGATAAAAGCATGTATCTCTTCAGCCTCATTGTCTGTTATGGAGAATGGGGCTCCTTCCAAGGAGCTTTACATGAATAAATTGTTAGGACAAGAGTGCTCGCTTTCCCCTTTTTTATTCAACATTATGGCTAAAGCACTTAGTATTTTGCTTACAAAGTCCTCTGATTTAAGACTGTTCAATGGTTCTACTATGGGGCGTAGCTTTGTAAGGGTAACCCACCTTTAATTTACTAATGACATTATTATTTTCAGTGATCTCGATCTAGAGCAACTGGTGAATTAAAAGGGTGCTTCGATGTTTCCAACTTCTTTTAGGTCTTAAATTAAGATCAATTTTAAGCAGAATAGCATTATCAGGGTAGGTGTTGATAAACAATGACTTGAAAGAAGGACAAATGTGATTTACTGCAAAACTGAGTCACTACCTTCAAAGTATCTTGGTTTGCCTCTCGGGTTCCATTCTAAGTGTGTGAGCCTTTGGAATCCTGTTATTGAAAAGATTGATAGGAGACTTGCCAGTTGGAAACCAAAATTCTATCATTAGAGGTTGTGCCTCCTTAGTTAAATCGATTTTATTTAGTTTATATTTATTACATGTCCTTATTGTAGATTCCCGTTAGTGTTAAGGCTAAGTTGGATAGCATTCAGAAAAAGGTTCTTGTGGAGCAAGTTTTCCTCAATTAGAAAACTACACTGGAAGATTGGTCTACCATTTTGTAATTTCAAAGATAATGGCGGTCTAGGTATCATTGATTTAGGCACCAAAACAGAACACTACTAGACAAGCGAATATTTAGGTATGGTTCAGAATAGAATGCTTTGTGGAAATCTATAATTATCGGCAAGTATGGTGGTAATCAGGTTGATCTTATTCCTTTTCAAGGATGTAGTAAAAGATTTTCTAACGTCTGAGGAATATTACTTCTCTCTTCGTTAACTTCACTCAACCCCTGTTTGTGTTAGGTGGGTTAGGTTTTTTGCTTGGTAATGGTAATAGAATTAACTATTAGGAAGATGACTGGGTTGAGGGGCTTGTTCTCAAACAATTTTTCCCTTGTGTCTATGCATTAGCAGCGATGAAGATGGGTAAGGTGAATAAGTTTGGGTATTAGGATGATCAAAGGTGGATTTGGGATGTTAAACTGAGAAGGAATCCTTTCGATTAGGAACTTCATCAATGGCTGGGCTTTATTCAATTGATTAATGAGCATTGTGTTTGTAGGAAGTTGAGTGATTCTTTGATTTGGAAAGGATCTTCGGATGGAAGGTATTTAGCCAAGGAATTCTTCAAGTCAGTGCCTAGCTTCTCCAATCAAAAGTCCAATTGCTGGAAGTATGTTTGGACCGGTCGTGCTCCTCCGAAAATTGAAATTTTCGTATGGAAACTATTGAAAGGAAAGGTAACTGTTAAAGATCAACTTGCGAAAAAAGGGCTGTTGAATAGTAACAATGCGTACTGTGTCTTTTCTAAAGTTGAGCGTGAAATTGTAAAACACCTCTTCTTTTCTTATATGGAAGTGTGGAAAGTTCAGGCTCAATGTTGCCATTACTGGGGTATCTTTTGGATTTGTCATGAGAATCCAATGTCTTTCTTCTTAGCATGGTAACGTGTGCTTCTAATAGGTAGATGTGACAAGGCGTGGAAGATGGCATTCTTCACCATTATTTGGTCTATTTGGTTATATAGGAACGATGTTGTTTTTAATGGTAAGGACGCTAATCTTAAGTGTCTAATGGAAGTGATTAAATTTAGAGTTGCTTCTTGGTTTAAGATTAAATGGTCCTCAAGCTCTGTATCCTTTTCTTACTTTCAGTTTCCTTCGATGGTGTTAGTGCCCCCTAAAATTAAAAAGCCTAGACCAGTAGTTGAGTGGATGCTACCTCCTATTAGCTTTCTTAAATTTAACGTTGATGGTTCCACCTTTAGTAAACTGGGGCCAGCCGGTATCGATGGGGCTTGGAGAGATGACAAGTATGAAGCTAAAATTCTATTTTCCAAGTCTATTGGAGTGGCTGATTCTAACGATGCTAAAGTCTTTGCTATGTTTGAGGCAATTGTGTTTTTTTCTAAGTCTAAGTGGGCCACTTCTCATCACCTGGTTATTAAGAGCGACTCGGTTAATACAGTTAAATGGTTTTTGTTGCCTAATACAACTCCTTAGAAACTCAGGAATATCTTCTCCCAAGTTGAAAATATGAAACTCCTATTGGTTGGTTTTCACATTCATAACATTCTTAGGGAATGTAATGAGCTTGTTGATTCTCTTGCCAAACAGGGTGTGAATAGAGCTTCTAATTCGTTGGTGATTAATGACTAGTGGTTTCAGCGTGGACTCTCTGTTTGGTTTTGGTCGGTCATTTTGTGCTTTTAGCTACAGAGCTTAAGTTCATTTTCTGGTTGCTCTGGTCATACGCGGTGGTTTGGTTGTTTTGTTTGTGTGGGAGTGTTGTTAGTTCGTTCTTGGTGCTCGATGATTACCTTGATTGGTTTGGGTTGTTGAGGTTTTCATTGTTGGTTGTAGTTGTTTTATTTCAATGGTTTTTGATTGTTTGTTTTTTCTAGATAGGGTTTTTTGTTGATGGCATTCTCAGTTCCTGTTGTTTGGCATTGCCTCTCAACTGTTTGTGTTATTGTCTCTTTGGGAGGTTGGTTTTCTTTTATGGTCTGGTTTCAGTCGAGCCATATCTTTTAATTACTTGGTCTCTGTTTTGATTGTTGTTGGCTTGCTTTGGCTTCACTATTTTTGTATTCCTCTGTTTCTAGTAATATATTCTTTTTGCCTTTCAAAAAAATATCGTTAATTATTATATATTTATGTTTTTTCTACTATTTTGATAAGTGTTTTTTTTAGTGTTTTTACACTTACTCTCATCAATTTTACAATGAATTTTATAAATTTTACGGTTAATTATTATATATTTATGCTTTTTTAGTATTTTTATGCTTACTCTTATTAATTTTACAATGAATCTCATAAATTTTAGAATGAATATCATAAATTTTACGATGAACGTCTTAAGTTTTACCATGAATCTCATATATTTTACGGTTAATCATTAAATTGTGCTTTTTTTTTAGTGTTTTTATACTTACTCTCATCAATTTTATGAGAGAATCTCATAAAATTTACAACAAATTTAATAAATTTTACGATGAATGTTATGAATATTACGAGAAATCTCACAAAATTTAACAATGAATCTCATAAAATTTAAATTATGGTCTTTTAAATTATTCTGTCCTTTTAAATTTTATGTCTTTAAAGTTATATTGCAAATTTAATTTTTACACTCTTTACTTTTCTTGTAATTTTATTTGATGTTTTATTTTGATTATCATTTTATAAAAAAGAAAAATAATATAACTAAAAATTGTGAAAATTATAAGAAGGTCAAATTTGTAACATATTTAATATATACTTATAATTTGAAAAAACTAGTTGAATTGATTACCAAATTAAAAGTTTTTTTATATACTTTGATATATTAATTTTAAGTTTTTACATTGAGTAGACTGCTTGTTATTTAATTGTCGACTGCCATTTATCATAAGTTTTCTATTAACCGCTTTAATCAGGGCAGTCGAATGCCTATCACAAGCATTCGACTTCCTATATTTCCTAATATTGTTGGAGATTTCATTGTCACTGTCACGCAGGTAGGTCTCCCACACAGTCTGTACTTCGGTGGATTTAATTACAAGTTTAATTAAAAAAATTTAATTACAAGTGTCCTTGAAAATGAGGGGTTTCTGAAGTACCTGAAAGTTGTAACTTGTAGATAAGGAAAAAAAAAACTATTTGATTATGATTTGATTAAAGTTTAGGACGTAGGGTTTAAGATTTAGCAACAACAAAAAACACTCTACAAAACAGGAAGAAGAACTAGATTGAAGGGATTTTTTTACAAGAAAAATAACTGAAATAAAAGTTATGGAATTTTTTTCGGTTGCAAAAGGAAATATTAAATAATTGGGACTTGGGGTAGAGTTATTTAGATTCGAATCTAAATCTTATAAGATATCACAATTCATCTTTAACCACTCAATCAAAAATTGTTGGCAAAGTTATGGGAATTATAACAAGGTTAAATTGATAATACACTTAATGATAATTTAAAAAATTAATGGAATAATTTAATGGGTTAAAACTTCTTTTTATCTTTAAAATTTAATCAATGGTTTAGATTAATTGTTTCTAATCTAAAGGTTATTACTTACTAATCTTACAGTAAAGTCAAAATTTATAAATTTTTTATGATATTACAATATGTTATTAATGAATTTCCTAAATTTTACAAACGGAGATGAAGAAAATGATACATATTTTATTTTATTTTTTAAAATTTTTTTAATAGTTTTAAAGGATATGTGTTATTATCTTAACATCTTTTTGTGAAGTCTAAACTATACTGATAGTAAATTATATGTAAAGTTTAATAAATTATTTGAAAAAAATAAAACCTACAAAAATATTCAATCTATTATTCCAATTGCAGCAATGCCCGACCACTCCTGCAATGCTGCTTGAGTAAAATAAGAAAAGATTTTTTTAAACAAAGAGAAAAAACGTAAAATTCACTTTCGCTTCCCAGAATTTTCTAATTTGGGACCTAATAATATATCTCGCCTTGATTTATCAAATTAATTATCACTGGTATTATAAAACTTGAGGTATAATAATTTTCGAACATTCCATCAAGAAAACAAGTTGGCTCCATACCATGGAACTTGGTAGTCGTACTATCAAGAAAACAGGTTGGCTCCATACCATGGAACTTGGTAGTCGTACTATGTTCTAGATTACATGTCCAATATTCAATGGTCAGTAGCATGTCTGAATAACAATCCCTTTGAGTTTGTCGAATGTCAAATTCAATGCTTGATTTGATCATTTTCAATATATAAAGTGGACCACTGACCGCTTAACCTCTCAACCAAATTAATTAATGATCTTCAAAGTTTTTTTTTTCCTTTTGAAGAATAATGTACTTCAAAATTAGACAATGAAATAATAGTGAATGACAAGTCAAAACAACTAGTTTTAACTCTAGTGGTCAAATATTGTGTGTTCAATTTCCACAACTCCTTTTACATTGATTTTGCAAACCACTTCTTAAATAGAATATTGATATTCAGTAAAGAAGCAACTGGATTCTTTCAAAGGGCAGGTTTATTAAATGAAGAATAGTACCACTAAAGAAGAAAGCAAAAGAAAATTTAATAGGATAAAAAAAAAGACATAGGATCGTTTGATCTTTGGTCTTTTAATTTTCAGAATAGTTGACAAAATGTCGTCTAACGTTTACATAATGAACAGATCATCCTATTATTTTATCATGAGAAATTAATAATTGAATACTATACCATGCTTAGTAATAAGTTGAGAAGTAATTATATTCACACCTTATTTAATACTAAATATACCCTATGTAATTAACAGCTCTATTTTTTCTTTCATCTTTACTTCACACAACCTATAATTAGTTTTTCTCTACCCAAAATACCCTCCCTTCCGTAACAGCACAACCAACTCATTCTTGATGATGCTTTAACATGTAAAATTATTTTTCATTGGTATTATGCTTCATTCTCAACAATAAACATCATTTTCCATTGCACTTTCAAGTGTAAAATCATTTTTCTTATTAAAGATATTCATTAAATATATAAATCTTGAAATATCTTTTCAATGAATGTTTAAACATAATTTTAAGTATTATTTCAATGATTTGTGTATGCACTTGAGAATTTGATGATCTTGTGCTTGATAGACATATTCATTTCTTTGGTTCATCTTAGTTAAGAATGCTTATAGAATTATATCTCATAGCTTGACTCACATATTCCATATTAGGCTTCATGATATACTTCTTAGTGAAATATGAGTAATTAATGTCAATATTTATGCTTGAATGATAATATGATCAAACTTGACCTTAGTGTTTGAATTCAAATATTACTTAGTAAGTATACTATTTGAGATGCCTAATATATTACCTAGAGTCATAATTTTCTTTGGTTTACAATTAGTGATGATAAATGGATCTTAAATGATCAAATGTATGAAAATTTGTCATCCATAAACTTAGATTTCTCTCATGGCCAAATCTTTAAAGAACTTAACCCCTGATGACATCAATATCCAAGAAAAAATGCAAACATGAACAAAAGTACTTTGATTAGATTCTTGAATGCTTTGATGATAAGTTTACATGATTACTTAGGTTGAATCAATGATCATGCCTATGAGTTGAGAAAATTTGTTTTCATGAAGTTATGCGCTTGACCTCACTTATAGATTGTGAACTTTAATATTAAAATGTTCTTTAACTTGATGATGATGATTCACTTAGGTAAAATTTTTTGATAAAATAGCATTTTTCCCTCCTAGAACCTTAAATGATAAAACAATTAGAGATATGACTATGATGTGATTAAGATGGTAAGCTTGAACCCTTTCATTGCTCATAATTGGTAAAGATCTTTAAATGAAAAATGAGCATAGGATTCTTTGTGCTTATGGCTATGGAAGAAAATGTGTGTGATTGAATGATATAAATTCTTTGAATTTTCCATATGATTAAATTTGCACATATAAATATGGATCAATATTTTATGATAGTATGCTTATGTTTAAATTAATCCATAAACATGTTTACTGGATGTGTGATTATGATTGCTTTATGGTTCATGAATATAGATGTCTTAAATTGATGATATGATGCTTTATATAAATGCCATTTTTATACATGTTCTATATGGATCTTGTGCTTCACATACTTTGAGATATATATGTTTGAATTTTGAATATAGAAGAATGTTTTTGAGTATGTTCTTGCTTGCTTAACTTGTCCATTCTCTTGGCATGAACATACCACACATAACAATTGAATTCATGCAAAATGTATGTGAACTATTGGTAACAATTGATATGAGCTTTAAATTGATAATTCTTCTCTCTTTCTTAAGATTGAAATGATAAATAGGGAAGAATTATTTTAGGACACATTTGCATGAGACCTTTTTGTGCTAGAATATGTGGATAATTGATATATGATTTAATTCTAGGTATATTTTTTCTTGAAAATGGTTTATGAGGTCAATGCATAATATTTCATCTAAGTTTAGCTCATAATCATTACATATTGACATGCACCTTAGTTGGACTATAAAGAATAATTGATGTATCTAGGTGCTTGATAGAATTGAAATAAACAAGTTATAGAATTAATAGCAATGTATGAACAACTTGCATCATTATGACCAACTGGCACTGTATTGAAAATTATTTATGAACAATTGGTATAGGATCATAAATAATGTCCATTGCATGCACAAACATTTCATGATCTTTATATGGATATTGATTTATTTATTTATTTTGCTATAACTCCCAATGTACTAATCTTTTGTTTGTTAGTTGGAGCAATTTTCCTTATGTCCTCAAAAATTTGAAGCTATATTTTTAGAAGGAGAGCTATTTTTGTTTATCCTTCTTTTTACTATGACAAAAAGGGAGAGAGATAATGTGGTTTGTAAATTGTTTTGAAAATCATGATCATATTAAGGGAGAGCTTTTTTTTCCAAATCATGTTTATATTAAGGAGGAGCTTTTTCAAAGTATTTTGAAAGCAAATTTACCTTAAGTTTTGTTATATCAAAAAGAGGGAGATTGTTTGCTTTAAATTAACAATTAAATATTTTAAAATGACAAAAACTTAAGCACAATTAAATGCTTAATTTTTATGTAAATTTGCATAAAGTTTTTCATGATTTTTACAATAATATCAAGTGCAAGTGTATACTTGTCGACCCTAAAAGGTATCTACACGCAAGTTCACGTGGTCTTCAAGTAATACGGAGGTGAGTCCGGAAATATCGTCCTACAGAGACTGGTAATGCGAAGCTTAACTAAATATTAGATACTATTATCTAAGGTATATCCTAGCAAATTATGAAGATTTAGTTGAGGGTGATCTACAAAGGCTAATAAAATAAGATAAAATAAATAGAAATACTAAAATAAAATAAAAGAAAATGAAATTAAAAAGAAAATAAGAAATACTTACAGTGAAGATGATCAAAATTAAATAACTACAAAAGAAAGGAAACAAAATTTTAAGTTAGTAAACTATAAGGATAAAAAAATGTAATTTCTAAAAAAATGCAAATAATGAAAATATGTATTAAATTCCTAATATGAAACTAATAATGGAAAAAAAACTAATTAAAAATCAATCAAAAACTAATTTAAGAAAGAAAATGATGTATGAATTTCCTAAAACTAATTTAAACCCCAAAAATCCTAAATAAAATCTTAATCAACCCTAACCTTAACTACATTCTAATGCATGAATTAAACCCCTAAACTAATGCACTTAATAACTGAAATAGTAACTAAAATGCATCTAAAACAGCCCCTAAACTTTACTAAAACAGTCCACTAAAATTATTAAATGAAAATGTAATTCAAACCTAAACTAATGCATCTAAATGATTTAGAAACTAATCCAAACTTTTCCTAACTAAAGACCTATATGAATACTGTCCTAAGACATATAAAACTACCCTAAAACAGTACCTAAATGCATGGAATTAATGGAGGAATAAAATCTGGACAGCAAGCAAATTTAATGCTAAATGAACCTAAAAATGCAACTAAATGCTCATTTAAATTAACCAAACTTGTCCTATACTCAAATCACTATCTAAATGCACTTAAAATGACCTAACTTAATGTGACTTGACCTAAACAACTTCCAAAGCAGCAGCTAAAAAAATCTGGACAGAACACTTATAATGCAAGGATGCCTAACATGGAATTAATGCCAAAAATGTTATGCAAATGCTATGGAAATGGCATGAAAATGTAACTTAAGCTAGCCTAAAAAATTATCTAATGAATGTATGGTCCTAATATGATTTAATACTACTTAAATGCACCTTAAGACGTCATAAAACAATAGTCAAAAGAAATGTAAACAGCCCATAAAAACTGATCAGGAAAAACAGTGTTCTAATATGACTATGTCTAAGAAAATGCAATGGAACCTAATCTAAATGAAGTCCTAAAATTCCCAGATTAAAATATAACCTAAACATGACCCTAAGACACATAAATGGACCTTAAAATGAAGCAAATACAGACCTAAAAAATTGCTATAAAAAACGTCACTTTGTTGGACAGATTTGAAAAAAATGCATGAAACACCTAAACTAGTGCCTAGAACATGTATCAAACGCTTAGTAAACCCTAACCTAATTGCATGAAATTAACACCAACCAATATAAAACTTAAAAGACACTGAAAAGGACCAAAAACAGAACCTAAAGGGACCCTAAAACCGAACCAAACAGCAGCTATAAAGTGAAGAACCAAAAACAGTCACAAGTAATGCCTAAGTTAACCTATCCTACTTTGATCAATTTTTGTATTTTTGTTTTAAAAGATTTTTAAAAACTGCTTTAACCCATTAAACTAGACCCCTAAAACAGCAGAATAAAAATACTAAAAAATAAATTAGACGTTTAAAAGCATAAAATAAAAATTGCAAAAGGAAACTATGGACCAAGCTCCCTCACAAGAACTATGGAGGTAGTTTTTCAACCTCTTAAGCTCCCATGATCATGGGACTCAATCATGAACCAAAATAAAAGAAAAATAAAGAGTAGAAGATGAATATAGTTGCTGGAAATTTAAAGAAACAAAAAAGCTTAAGTAAAGAGTGCAAGAATGTAGTACAGAGTAAAGGAAAACATCATGAAAACTTGTATTTAACTTGCAAAAATGTAAAGAACATTAAGGAAATAAAAATGGTGGCTACTCTAAACTTGTAAAGACATAAAAATCTGCTGGAGAAAATAATAAAACTAAACCCTAGGCAGTCCCCCTCTAGGCTAGGTTTCATAAAGTTGCTTATATAGTCACTTAACTTAGGGATACAATGGTAATTCCTATCCTTGATGAGTTGGCATTAATTGCCACTTGTCTTCATGTCCTTGGCTCTTCAAAGTAGATATTTCCATGTCATTTAAGTGCTCACATCAGCCATGGACATCTCATCCCTTCTAGCACCTTCCTTTTTGTCTTCTAATCCACATAAGCATGCAAGGTGGCAAGGGCATGTATCCTTCATGTGTTGGCATGTGTCTTTTGTTCTTATCTACTAAGAGTGAGTAGGATGATGACATGTGGCATGCTAGATGTCAAAAGATGAGAGAGAAAATGAAGAGTCATGCTCCCTTGTCTTGTAGTGGTCCAGTCTCCTTTCTTGCTCATTTTCAGTCTATTTTCTACCGAAAAGACTGAAATTCATCTAAAATTTATTTTTCTGCAAAACATGAGGAATTTAATAAAATTAGGGGAATAATTAATAAAATAACAGGGGAATTAAATAATTATTAATCAATAAAATACTAAAATAACTCTATTTTCATAGAGTTATCAATACTGAAATTGTTTTATGCACTTAGAAAATATGGAATTGAGTAATTTTCCATTGAACTCATTGATTATAGTTTTGAGAAAATTACTTAATTAATATTTGAACTATACTTTCATGACATCTAGCCAAGAAATATTGAAATGAAGTTGGAAAACAAGAATGAATTAGGGTCAAAGTATCCATGTATTTTAACTCAAAACTACCCAAAAAATCATAATTTAGTGTGACAGGATTAATCCATACCCCTAGAGGATCGATCCTAAGAAGGCAAAATCTCAAAGAATGTTTCTCCATGCTGCAGGATCGATCCCCTTCACCTAAGGATCAATCCCTTACCACGTGAAATGTGCCCAACGGCTATTTTTTGTGAGGGCCAATGGAAAAATCAATTTTAGGCTCCATCAAGCTTCAACAACCATCCAAGAGAGTATAAATAGAAGCTTAGAAGTTCAAGACACAGAAGAGACTTCATTCTTCATCTTCTTCAAGCTTCAAACACATTTCAAGTGCTAGAATTTCAACATCTTCTATCATTCTCTTAATCCTTGTATAGCACAAACCTTCTATAAGTTCTTTTAGAACTTAAAGTGTAATCACCCACCTTCTTAGAGGTTATCTTAGATTACAACTCTTGAAAGCCCATTCACAAATTGTAAAGGGGAGTGAACCCTTGAGAGCTTCATTGTAAGTAAGGTTTGGGTAGAAAAGGTTTTCTCTTTGAGCCATAAAAGGGAGAGGTTGTAAGGTTTCCTTCTTAAGCCCTAAACAAAAAAAGGTATAAGGTTTCCTCCTTGAGCCTAGAAAAAGGAGAAGTGTAAAGGTTTCTCTTGAACATGCAAAAAGATGGTGTAAAGACAAATTCATTAGTGGATTTGGGAAAAATCTTTGAGAGTATCTCAAGGTAGGTAAGGTTGCCAAACCTCTATAAATTGCTTGCATACTATTCTCTGTCCCTTAACTGATATGAACCTCACCAAAAGAAGATGAGATTCAATGAAGAACATGAAGAACACTCAAAGAAAAATACAAGAACAAGTTTAAAAAAAAACGCAACAAAGTAAAACAAAGAAATAAAGATAAAACCAAGACCATTGTGTAGAAACACAAGAACCTATGGTATTAGACCAAGACCCTTTGCTTAGAAAAGCAAGATCCTATGGTATGAATTGGTGAAAGGTAGAAGAACGCTACAAGGAAGACCTTGATAAGTTCAAAGTTCTCAAGAGAACTAAAGAGAAGAAGTCTCTCAATTTTACAACTCAAATCAATTATGTTCTAGCCAAAGGGTTACATAGCTATTTATAGGCAAATAGCAAACTTGCAGCATAAGTAATAGGAATCCTACTTTCCTACAAAACTTGCGGAACAAGTAATAGAAATCTTACTTTCCTAACTTGCAGAACAAGAAATAGAAATCCAACAATACCTATTAAATAAAAAGGAATTAGGCTTAAATTAAATCAAGACAATGTTCAGCCCAATGATACATAACTAAATAAAAGAAGTATAACATTTGGACCAATATATGCATCTGGCTCAATTGCATTTTAACCCAATACTTGTAAATCTTCAAGAAGGTTGAACTTGGGCTTGGATCATGTTGTAAGAGACTTTGTCATCCTCTATGCTCAAGCTTTGTTGGGCTTTCTCTCTAGCAATATTAATGAAACCAACCAAGGCTTGTTGCATTCTTTTCATTTTAGCTCTCGTCATTGGAGCTCCATGGATGCTCGAAAGATCACGATCATCACGAACATGACTTAGGATTTGTGAGCTTAATGGGCCTCCATCATTCCCCCTCTCCTCGAAAGGATTTGTCTTCAAATCAGAATCACCTATATCAATATCAAAGGGAGAAAGATCAAAAACATTAAATGTAGCACTAACATTATACTTACCTGGAAGATCCAACTTATAAGCATTGTCATTGATCTTTTCAATCACTTGGAATGGTCCATCGCCTCGCGGTTGCAACTTGGAATGACGTTGGGCAGGAAATCTCTTTTTACACATATGTACCGAAGCCCAATCACCAGGTTTAAAGACAACTTTCTTGTGATGCTTATTGGCTTGAGTAGCATATTGCTCAGTCCTCTTCTCAATGTTTTGACGTACCTTCTCATGCAATTGCTTAACAAATTCAGCTTTCTTTTCCCCATCCAAACTAGCTATCTCCTCAATAGGTAATGGTAAAAGATTCAAAGGAGTGAGTGGATTGAAACCATAAACAACTTCAAATAAAGAATAACTAGTAGTGGAATGCACACTTCTATTATAAGCAAACTCCATATGAGGCAAATAATCTTCCAAATTCTTCAAGTTATTTTGAATAATGGACCTCAACAAAGTAAACAAAGTATGATTGACTACCTTAATTTGACCATCAGTTTGTGGATGACAAGTAGTTGAAAACAACAGCTTTTTTCCTAATTTTTCCCACAATGTTTTCCAAAAGTAGCTAAGGAACTTCACATCACGGTCAGAAACAATGGTCCTCGGAACACCATGTAGACGAACAATTTCCTTGAATAATAAATCAGCAATGTTGCTTGCATTATCAGTCTTATGATAAGCAATGAAGTGAGCCATCTTAGAGAACCTATCAACAACAACAAAAACAGAATCTATACCTCTTTTTGCTCTTGGTAAACCCAAAACAAAGTCCATAGAAATGTCAGTCCAAGGAGTAGTTGGAATAGGCAATGGAATATAAAGACCATGATTCATAACTCTAGACTTAGCTTGTTTACAAGTGACACATCTTTCACACAACTTTTCAACATCTCTTTTCATGTTAGGCCAAAAGAAGTGATCATGCAATATGTCTAAAGTTTTCTTTACTCCAAAATGTCCCATTAATCTACCACTATAGGCTTTTCTAACAAGTAATTCTCTCAAAGAACTCCTAGGCACTCATAATCTATTTTCTCTAAATAAGAAACCATCATGCCTATAAAACTTTTCAAAACCAGTTTTCTCACATGCATTGAACACATTTTCAAAATCCTCATCAATAGCTTACAAGTCTTTAATATACTCAAATCCAAGTAGTTTAGCATTAAGAGTATTGATTAGAGTATACCTTCAAGACAATGCATTAGCTACGACATTTTCTTTACCTTGTTTATATTTGATCGCATATGGGAATGTCTCAATGAACTGCATCCACTTGGCATGACGCTTATTCAACTTGCTTTATCTCTTTAAGTGCTTCAAGGACTTATGATCAATGTGGATGACGAATTTATTGGGCCATAAATAAAGTTGCCATGTTTCCAAGGCCCTCACTAATGCATACATCTCTTTATTGTACGTGGGATAGTTAAGGGCAACTCCACTTAACTTCTCACTGAAGAAAGCAATGGGGCGCTTCTCTGCATTAAAATAGCTCCAATACCTATACTTAAAGCATCACACTCGATCTCAAAAGTTTTAGTAAATTCAGGTAAAGATAATAAAGGTGTAAAACAAAGCTTCTCTTTAAGCAAGTTAAAAGCATGATCTTGCTCAAGACCCCATTTAAATCCAACATTCTTTTTAACAATTTTAGTAAAAGGTGCAGCTATAGTGCTAAAGTCTCTAACAAACCTACGGTAGAAACTAGCTAATCCATGAAAACTATGCACCTCAGAGATATTATTAGGTATAAGCCAATCTTTAATTGCCTTAACCTTTTCATCATCTACTGCTATACCCTTAGAAGAAATAACATATCCAAGAAATATAATCTTATCAGTGCAAAGGAACATTTCTTAAGGTTAATATATAACTTTTCTTTTCTCAAGACATTAACCACATTCTTCAAATGTTCAATATGTTCATGCAAACTTCTACTATAGATCAAGATATCATCAAAATAAACAACTACAAATTTTCTAATGAAAGCACGCAAGACATGGTTCATTAATCTCATGAAAGTGCTAGGTGCATTAGTTAATCCAAAAGGCATAACTAATCATTCATACAAACCATGCTTACTCTTAAATGCAGTTTTCCATTCATTACCTTCTCTCATGTGAATTTGATAATAACTACTTCTTAAATCAATTTTGAAAAAGATGCAAGAACCATGTAACTCATCAAGCATATCATCTAATCAGGAATGGGATAGCGATACTTTATAGTGATTTTGTTGATGGCACAGCAATCAACACACATCCTCCACGTCCCATCCTTCTTAAGAACGAGTAACACAGGAACAGCATATGGACTCATACTCTTTCTGACATAGCCTTTCCTCATGAGTTCTTCAACTTGCTTTTGAAGCTCTTTTGTCTCCTCGAGATTACTTCTATAGGCAGGTCGATTAGGAATGACAGCTCTAAGAACAAGGTCTATTTGATGCTTAATTCTCTTAATAGGTGGCAAGCTATTTCGAATCTCCTTAGGGAATATATATTCAAATTCCTTCGAAAGAGACACAACATCAAAGAAGCATTAAGATTATTAGAAATAAAACAAGTTTCTTTATATAAAAACATAAGGATTGGGCACTTATCTAGAATAGCAGCCTTACATCACTTTCCTTTGCATAAAAGCTTACATCCTTTCTTACTTTCCTCACAATGTCTTTGCACTTATCTAGATTCTTTGACCCTTGTTGTAAATCATTTTGCTCTTTCAATCTTAATTAGTCCTCATAAATCTCTTTAGGAATCAAGGGTACAAGTGTGAATTTCTTACCATCCATGGTAAATGAATAATGGGTTTGTGAATCCATCATGTATAACACGTCTATCAAATTGTCATGGTCTTCCCAAAAGCAAATAGCCAGCATGCATAGGCACAACATCACACAACACTTTATCATTATACCTTCCAATGGAAAATGGCACTAATACTTGCTTTGTCACATTTACTTCTCCACAATAATTGAGCCATTGAAGTTTGACTGGTTTGGGATGTTTTGCAGTGGGCAAACTCAATTTGTAAACCAAATAAGTGCTAGGAACATTAGTGCAACTACCACCATTAATAATCAAAGAGCATACCTCACTGTTGACATGGCATCTAGTATGGAAAATATTTTCTCGTTGCACTTCATCTTTATCCTTAACTTGAGCACTTAATGCACGAGCGCTACATGTGCTTCACCATGGGTAGCAAACTCAACATAGTCATCATCCTCATCAATGTCCTCCAATGGTGGCATATCATCATCAACATCAGATTCTTCACTTATCATGTCACCATCATCACCATATAATCATGCTCGTTTGTTTGGACATTGTGATGCAATGTTTCCTGTTCCCAAAAATCTAAAACACTTGATGTCTCTACTCCTACCTTATGATGCTTGGGCAGCCTCAGGTGTCGGCTTTTGAACATTCTCAGCCTTAGGCTTGGTTGCCTCAAGTTTAAGCTTGAATAAAGATTCAGTCTTAGGCTTGAATTGAGTCCTATCATCCCTTCAAAAGGTGTTCGATTTTCAAGAAGAAGATGAACTAGAATCTTACACAAAACGAGATAAAGAACCTTTCCTCTTGAGTTGCCTTTCAACCTTTATAGCCATATGCAACATGTCATTAAACTCCACATAGTGATGTAACTCCACTATGTTAGCAATCTCACGATTCAATCCTTGTAAGAATCGAGCTATAGTAGCTTCACTATTTTCTTCAACATTAGCTCTGATCATGATAATTTCCATTTCTTTATGATAATCCTGAACACTCTTAGAACCTTGAGTGAGACCTTGTAACCTTTGATAAAGCTCTCTATAGTAATGATTAGGAACAAACCTTTTTCTCATAACACGTTTCATTTCATCCCATGTAGCTATAGGTGGCTCTCTATTCCTAGGTCTACCAAGAATGAGTTGGTCTCACCAAATGATTGCATAATCCGTGAACTCTACAGCAGCAAGCTTCACCTTTTTTTCTTCGGAATAGTTATGGAAATCAAAGACAATCTCCACTTTCTTTTCCCATTCTAAGTAAGCCTCAAGATCATTCTTACCTTGAAAGGAAGGAATCTTCAATTTGATACTTCCTAAATTTCCATCTATCCTATCATGATACCTGTCTCCTTTATACCTATCTCCATGACCTCCTTTATTACCACGGTTACCTTTAACACTTCTATTCATACTAAACTCATCATCATCAAACTCATCATCAACTTTATCATAAAAGTTATTATTCACAACATTGTCATTCACATAAGAAGTATCACCTTGCTTTACCTTAGCTAGGGCAGCTTCATGTTCCTCTAACTTATCAATGAATATTATTAAACCTCAACTCTATTCTTGAAAATTGTTGTTGCATGGCTTGGAACATGAGCTCGATCTTACTCAAATCAGGCTTTTCACTATTGGAAGACATTATTGTACCCTGCAAGAAATGTTAGTAAAAGAAAAGGACCTCAAAAGTATGATCTCATGTGTTTACACTCAATACACATAAGAATGTAGCACTCACACTCGTGTTTCACACAATTTTAATAAGGCTTTTCTCTACTAATGTTACTCACACACTCTTACCTTTTCCCTCACACAACTTTTCTCTGTAGGTTCTATATTGAACTCAAGACTCAATCAAAAATTAGCTTATGGAATCCAACTATCAACCAATAATAAACAAGATGAGCACAATATTTTAATCAAGGGAAAACAAAATAATGAAGACTCAACAAGACTCTGATGAATCTAAACCTTGAAGGAAATATGGGTGTTTTGGGGTGTTTGGTTAGGGTAACGTTTAGCCAATGGTAGGGTAGTTTTGTCCTTTTAGGTGGTAGGGTCAAAAGGTAATTTTAAGTAGTAAGGTAGAAAGGTAACAATGAATTTTCAGATTTAGGCAAACAAGAAATATCAAAGCTCAAGAAAGAATGACTACCTCAAGAATTTGATGAAGCACACCTCCACGAATTGCCTTTGATGTTGCACTTGCTACACATGATATGACGAATCACCTCTTGAATTGATTTTCCTTTCTTTTCTTTTCTTTTCTTTTCTTTTCTTTTTTTCTTTTTTTTTACTTCTTTTTCCTTTTTTTTTTTACTAAAGTAAACAAACAATGGAGAAAAACAAAAAGTCTAAGTTATAAGAAAAGGTTTACTTGGAGAACAAGGTAACTTTTGAGAAAACAAGCTAGTTTTGGTAATAGCTTGTGTGGCAAGAAACAAAAGGGAATGGTGGCTTGTGAAATAAGGTAGTCTTTATGTGAAAGTAGAGCTTTTGAAGGTTTCTTGGTGAGCAAGAAAACCTTTGGGGTTTGGTTGCTTGGATAACAAGAAAGGGTTTACTTGAAGGCTAAGTAAAGGTTGGTTATTTTAATGAAGACAATAGGTTTAAGGGACAAACAATATTGGTAGTCGCTAGGAAGAGGATTCAAGATCAAGGTTTGTCCAAGACAAGAAGACAAAGAAAAAAAACAAGAAAGCAACAAAACGAGACTCCCACGAATTAAACCTAAGCTCTGATGCCAAATGATATGAAACTCACCAAAAGAAGACGAGATTCAATGAAGAACACTCAATAAAGAAAACAAGAACAAGTTAAAAACAATGCAACAAAGTAAAAAAGAATTAGAGATAAAACCAAGACCCGTTGTATAGAAACACAAGAACCTATGGTATTAGACCAAGACTCTTGCTTAGAAAAGCAAGAACCTATGGTATGAATTAGTGGAAGGTAGAAGAATGCCACAAGGAAGACCTTAATAAGTTCAAAAGTTCTCAAGAGAACCAAAGAGAAAAAGTCTCTCATTTTATAACTCAAATCAATTGTGTTCTACCCAAAGGGTTACATAGCTATTTATAGGCAAATAGCAAACTTGCAGCACAAGTAATAGGAATCCTACTTTCCTAGCTTGCAAAACAAGTAATAGGAATCCTACGTTCCTAACTTGTAGAACAAGAAATAGAAATCCTACAATACCTATTAAATAAAAAGGAATTGTGCTTAAATTAAATTAAGACAATATTCAGCCCAATTATACATAATTAAATAAAAGAAGTATAACATTTGGCCTAATTTATGCATCTGGCTCAATTACATTTCATCCCAGTACTTGTAAATCTTCAAGAAGGTTGAACATTGGCTTGGATCATGTTGTAAAAGACTTTGTCATCCTCAATGCTCAAGCTTTGTTCGGCTTTCTTTCTAGCAATATTAATGAAATTAGCCAAGGCTTGTTACATTCTTTTCATTTTAGCTCTCGTCATTGGACTTCCATGGATGCTCAAAGGATTACGATCATCACGAACATAACTTGGGATTTGTGAGCTTGATAGGCCTCTATCATTAACTCTTTCCTTACTTGCATTTGAATTGTTCACTTTATTTAGAGTTTGGATTGTATGTTTCACTAGGCTAAGAGAACCTAGAAAACTATAAGATAAGTTAGAGAGTTTTAGAAGAACAAAAAAGAAATCTAAGGATAGTTAATAACCGATTCACCCCTTCAACGTTAGGTAATTGAGCCAACAACATTTTTACTTACTTTTAATGTTTGAGACTAATATAAATAATTTTTTTAAAAACCCTAAAAGATAAAGTTTTCAACACTAATTAATTTTATAATATTAATTTGGAATCATTTAAATTCAAATTTTAAAAATAAATCAATTTAAAATATACAACATTAACTAATAATTTATTAAGGTTTAATGAAGTAAAAAATATTTTCATTAAAATTGTAGCTATTTAAATATATTAAGATTTATGATTTTTAATTTTTCTGCAATTTTTTAATTATTATTTAATTTGTTTATTTTTTGTATGCATCAAGTTTTTTAATACATTATTCAACATGTATTTCAAAATAATTTTTTTAAATTCTATTTTTTTAAAGGGTAAATTCTATTGAGGTCCTCAAGGATTTACCATAATTCAACTCTAATCCATTAGTTTTTGAAAATGGACACCTTGGTCCGAAATCACAAACGATTTTGACATATATTGGTTAATTATTAAATTTGAATTAATAATATTACATTTCTAAGTATCAACAATGAATTTCATTACTATTTATTATTTTTAATTAATTTTTAAAAAAATTATTCTATATAAGATTTCATTACCACTATATTAATCGATTTCATAGACAGTTAGACACTAATTAAAGTGATATTTTAAAAAAGTAAGAAATTCACTTATACCAGTGTAAAATAAATTATTTTATATATTTTTTATAATCATTATATTTAACAATCTATTCATATCTATCAGACAAGTAAATTTTTTAGTTAATTCGTGAATGGCTAGAAAATGCGCGGTCCAAATGCAATTTTTTTTTAAGAAATAGAGAGGAATGGAAATTATAGAAAAATGAATTCAATATATGTTGACTTCGGACTTTTGAATTTTGTTCAAACATAGGCAAAACGCAAATTCTAAAGCACGCGCTTAGATTACTTTTTTTTTTTTGAGTCGACGCGCTTAGATTACTTATAATTCTAAAATTCTTGTCTTTCTTCTTCTTTTGAATAATTAATTAATTAATTAGACATTAATATTGTATCCATATAAGTGCCGTATGAGAACTGGAAAAAAAATTTGCAGTCAGAATTTGCTTGATGTTATTTATGAAAAACACTCATATACAAGGGAAAGCGATTTATAGCACAAAATATTCATATAAAAATCTAAAAAATATTTGTTTGTTTGAAAACATTTCACATCTTCCAAGGTTCTCTTTAATTGTAGTTTTAAATTTTTATTAATAAAATGGCGGAGTTTGTCTAAAACTATATATACACACACACATATATATATATATATATATATATATATATATACATATGTGCATATATATATATATATATATACACACATACATACATGTATACACTTTTCACTTCATATTCTTTAATGAAAATAATCTAAATGTTCAACTAATCATTTAATTTTTTTTTGTTAGGATGAATTGAATTGCATGTTAGCTAAGCAGGCCACTTCTATGAAAGATTTTTTAGTTTAGTTGGAAGATATGCCTAGGTTCTTAGATTTTGTTATTCAAAAAGAAAAGACTTTGCTATAAGATGTTCACAACTGTTTAATGTATGAAAGAATTACATTGTTTACTATCAAAATAAAAAATAAAATTAAAAAAAATACTCTTTAAAGATTATCTTAGAACTGAATCAGCCATAAATTCTTATCTAAAAGAGTTAATACTATAAGAGTTAAAATGATTAATTTTGAAAGTATCCATTAAAATTCTTTATTATTGATTTATGATTTTGGTTTTAACAAGTACAATAATGAAATAAAATTTTAAAAATAGTGAGGTAACTATTTAATAATCATTATTGTAAGGTTTTATCATTATTGTACTTATTGCGAAATATCAATTTTATTGTAAAATCATGAGATCTCATGAAATTTTCAATAAAAGTTTAAAAAAATATATAAATAATGGTTTAACACGTCAATAGGTAAATTTTAATTTAATAAAGTATAATGCAAATTATATTTTTATCTTTTAAAAAGGCAACAAAATATTTAAATTACAATTTTCTCTTTTCATAAAACCATCAAAATTACATTTTTATCCTTTTAAAGTATGAAAGCAAATTATCTAATATATTAAATTTCATTATTTTTTTCACCTTAGCCCATACATTAAAATAAAGGCAATCCATGCTAATTTAAAAAGAGAAGATTAAGAAGAAAGAATGTCTTTAGAGAGAGCATTTAGGTTCATTTGCCTAGAAAACAGGCATTTATAACCCGAATACCTTAGGGCAGTCGAATTCACATGTATGACATTTGACTGCCCTGTTAAATTTTAATGTTTTTTATGCTTATTGCCATAAATTTTGTTGTTAATTATCATAGTTTGTGCTTTTTATACTATTTTTATGCTTATTCTCATAAATTTTGCAAATATTTATAATAGATTTATTCTTTTATAATATTTTTACGTTTATTCTCATCAATTTTACAATGAATCACATTAATACGATTAATTATTAGCAAATATTTAAGGGTTGGAAAAGAACTCTTAAAAATGGCGACGTCTTTTTCTTCTCCCGAACTTTCAAATCAAGATAATGCTCAGTCTTTGGATTGGCGTTCAAGCTTGTTTTCGATTTTTGTGGACAATCTAAGTAGAAAAATTTCTAAGTTAGCGTTTGGAGAAGCTTTTAGTGCTTATGGCAGGGTAGTCGACATTTACATCTCATATTGGAACAAAAGGCCATTGTCTTCACTAACACTTGTGTTCATTAGATATAGGTCTGAAAATGAGATGAACATGGCAATCGAAAGAGGTAACAATAGGAGAATTGATGGTCGTTTTATCTTGGTCAAAAGGGTGGCTATCGGGTGGAACAAGAAAAATAGGTTTGAGTCAAATCAGGGTACCAGCTCGAAGAAGGTTCTATCACAGAATGGCAATCCTCAACCTAGTTCATGTAGGGACTTCAAATCTTACATGGATGTTCTTATGGGTCCTAAAGGTGTTGATTCATTCTGTAAGGTTAATGCTGAGGTTGAAATGGATGGGATGGCTAAGAAGAACAGAAAAGAAGTGACTTTCAATATTGAGATTCCCAAACGTGGTATGGAATGGCTTAACAATAGTGTTGTTGGTTACATGAAAGAGGTGGTGAGTTTTCAGGATGTTCTCGCAGTGTCTACCAGTTGTTTTATGAGTTGCCAAGTGAGTTATTTAGGTGGTGAGTCGGTGCTTCTATCGTTTAGGTCGTATGCAAATGTGGTTGTGTTTTTGTTAGATGATAATAAACTAAAGTCGAAGTGTTTCTTGTTTGTTTATCTGTGCTCTTCTTCCTCCATTCATCATAGGATTTCTTTGTAGGTGGTTTTAGAATAGGTCATATTACAAGTTTGGCATGAGAGTTTCTTTAGCTTATTGGGAAATAGTTAGGGAACATTCATGCGATTGGATGACTTCACAGCTAGAAGACAAAGACTTAACTATGCTAGAATGCTTGTCTCCGTTGATTCTAGATGGCGCATTCCATCATCTGTTTCTTTCAAAGTTAAAGGTTCTTCATTTCAAATCCATGTCTTAGTGGATGATGATTCGAAGTCCAATATTTTCCAAGTTGGATTGGTTTCTACGGCATCCAATTCTGGTCATCTTCTTCAATAGACAATGACCTTAATGCAAGTCCAGTTTGTGTTGTTACTGGGACTATTACAGACGTTTTGATTCTCGAGTATGAACGTTAGGTGCTATGTGACTTGGCTGGATTCCACATGGATAAACAATTGTTTTAACTCAGACTAAGCATGTTGGGGTTAGTGGATTATCCTTCGTTGAAATTTATGAAGATATGTGTCAAGGAAATAATGCCCTTGTGGTTATTAATGATTCTAATTTTGGGTTAAATTCGAGACTGGGAGGTGTTCAAGCTAAGGCCAATTCCAATTTGGGCCTGGATTTGGGTTCTAGCCTTTGTGGGCAAGTTACTAGCGAATGTGATCTTGAAGTTGGGTCTGTATCTCATGAGGATGCTTTTATTTCCTCTATTGGGGTGGGGATGAGGCCATCGTTGAGCATGGGCTTTCAATTAGGCAAGTGGGCAGAAGAAGTGGGGTTTCTAATGGTGGGCCTCGTAGTTCTAGAAAAAAAAAAGCCTATTTTAGTAGGTAAAAGGAGAAAGATTATTAGAAGAGAGATTAGATAAATTTTGGATGGTGAAAAGGCTACGAATTTGTCTACATTTGAAAACTCGGTTTCTGACTTCAATATTGAGAATAGGAACGCACTTCTGTTGAAGAAAGCTAAAGCTACTTTAGAGGTTTGTTCCTTGTTGGGTATGGAATTTAACTTGGATAGGCCTTCAATTGTTGAGATCTTCAAAAAGTTGGAGGAGGTAGATAGGGCCGATTTTTAATTGGTCGTTTCGGGTTGTGGGTTTGTGGTGTGAATCTCTATTTTTTATGAAGATTATTACATGGAATGTGAGGGGTTTGGGGATGGCGGAGAAAAGGCATGCAATAAAGAAGTGAATGCTATCTTTTTGCAGGAATCCAAGCTGAGTAAGGTGTTGTTTCGCATTTTGAATTCTCTGAGGGGCTCAGTGCCAATGGAATCCAAATTTGTGGAAGTGGTTGGTTCTACTGGAGGTCTTATTTCGCTATGTAGTGAGAGGTTCTTTAAATTGGAGGATAAAATTATTTCTCAAAGATACATCTTGTTGGTTGGTGTTTTATGCTAATTTAATATTAGATACGAGATAGGCAATATTTACACCTCTAACGATGATGGTGAGAGGCATGATTTTTTGAGGAAATGGCGAGTATTCTAAAAAGCATTGATTTTCCTTGGTGCATTGGTGGTGATTTTAACGTTGTTAGGTCACCTGATGAGAAGTTTGATAACACTTGTAGCTCATTAGCTATAGCACAGTTTGTTAATTTTATTAATGACCTGGGCTTGGTGGATTTACCTTTGGTTGGGGAGTCGGTTTAAGTGATGTAGCAATAGCAAGGTGCCAACCTTTTGCAGATTGGATCGCTTCTTATTTTCTCTGAAGCATATTTCTTTAAGGCATAGTTTGGTTCAAAGTTTACTTCCAAGATCCCTTTCTGATGACAACCATGTTTTTGTGGATTCTTCATATATCAATTGGGGTCCCAAGCCTTTTAAATTCTTTAACCATTGGCTCGAGGAGGAAGGCTTTCAGAAGACCATTGATTTAGCATGGGCTAGCATAGGTGATAAAGCTTTACGACCGTCGGATATTTAAAGCAAGCTTCAAGTCGTTAGATTGGCTATAAAGAATTAGTGTAACAAGGAGGGCAAGAAGCATAGTGGTTTGATCAGCACTTCAGAAGAAAGGATTGATAGGATAGAGAAAGCAATACACAATGCTAATGGTGTAGGTGGTTCTTTAGAAGGGATTAAAAAGCTAAAAGCTGAGCTATGGTCTTTGTATTATTCTAAAGAGAGGTTATGGCATTGGAAGTCTAGGATCAAATAGTTGCAAGAAGGTGATAGGAACACAAAATTCTTCCACTTGGTGGCTACATCTAGGAAGAGAGCAAACTTCATCTATAAAATTAGTATTCAAGGAAGAAAGGTAACGGATCCGATTATCATCAAAGATTTCATCGCTACACATTTTGAATCTCATTATAATACCGGGCAGGCTGTTGAAGTTAGTAATATGGATTATGTGTTTCTTTTGGTAAGGGATGAGAGCAATAGATTGTTGGTGAAACCTTTTCAATTGAAGAAGTTTGGGATGTTATAAGCAATAGTGATGGTAATAAGGCTCCAAGACCTAACGAACTGAACCTGAATTTCTTTAAAGCCCATTGGGAAATGCTAAAAGATGATATCATGGCCTTCTTCCATGACTTTCATGAGTCAAATTCGTTGGATAGAAGATTAAATTCTTCTTTTATCACCCTAATCCCCAAAAGCTCTAGTCAGTCTAGTATCTCTGACTTTAGACCCATTTCCTTGGTTGGTAGAGTTTATAAAATTTTTGTGAAAGTTTTAGCTAACCGTCTGAGATCTATTCTGGGTGAAGTCATTGGGGATAATCAGTTTGCTTTTGTTAAAGGTAGGGAAATTCTTAATTGTTCTCTCATCCCAAATGAAATTATTGACGATATTAGGAAGAATGATATCAGCGGCTTGGTCTTTAAGGTAGACTTCGAGAAAGCATATGATAGCGTGGATTGGAACTTTTTCGATTTTGTTTTGATGAAGATGGATTTTGAATTGTGGATACAAGCGTGTATCCCTTTAGCCTCATTGTCTGTTTTGGAGAATAGGGCTCTTTCCAAAAGTTTTGCATGAGTAAAGGGTTTTGACAAGGGTGCCTGCTTTCCTTTTTTTATTCAACATAGTGGCTAAAGCACTTAGTATTTTGCTTACAAAGTCTTTTGATTTGGGGTTGTGCAATGGTTCTACTGTAAGGCGTAGCTCTGTAAGGGTAACCCACCTTCAATTTGCTGACGATATTATTATTGTTAGTTATCCCGATCTAGAGCAGCTGCTGAATCAAAAGGATGCTTCCGTGTTTCCAAGTTCTTTCAAGTCTCAAGATCAATTTTAAGAAAAGCAGCCTTATCGAAGTGGGTTTTGATAAACAATGACTTGAAAGCTGGATGAATATGATTTACTGTAAGATTGAGTCACTACCTTCAAAGTATCTTGGTTTGCCTCTCGTGTTCCATTCTAAGTTTGTGAGCTTTTGGAATCTTGTTATCGAAAAGTTCAAGAGGAGACTTGACTGTTGGTTCCTTAGTTAAATTGGTTTTATTTAGTTTACCGATTTATTACATGTTCTTATTGCAGATTCCCATTAGTGTTAAGGCTAGGTTTGATAGTATTCAAAAAAAATTATTGTGGAGCAACTCTTCCTTAATTAGGAAATTGCACAAGGTAGATTGGTCTACCATTTGTAATTTCAAAGATAATGGTGGTCTGGGTATCATTGATTTAGGCGCCAAAAACAAAGCGCTACTGAAGAAGTGGATATATGGGTATGGCTCGAAACGAAATGCTTTATGGAAATCTATAATTATCGGTAAGTATGGTGGTAATCAAGTTGATCTTATTCCTTTTTAAGGATGTAGTAAAAGATTTTCTAATGTCTGGAGGAATATTACTTCTTTCTCTTTGTTGACTTCACTTAGCCCTTGTCTTTGTTAGGTGGGTTAGGTTTTTTACTTGGTAATGGTAACAGAATTAACTTTTGGGAATATGTTTGGATTGAGGGGGTTGTTCTTAAACAATTGTTCCCTTGTGTCTATGCATTAGCAGTGAGAAAACGGGTACAATGAATGAGTTTGGGTATTGGAATGATTAGAGGTTGATTTGGGATGTTAAACTGAGAAGGAATCCTTTCAATTGGGAACTTCATCAATGACTGGGCTTTATTCAATTGATTAACGAGCATTGTATGTGTAGGAAGTTAAGTGATTCTTTGATTTGGAAAGGATCTTCGGATGGAAGGTATTCAGCCAAGGAATTCTGCAAGTCAGTGCCTAACTTCTCCAGTCAGAAGTCCAATTGCTGGAAGTACGTTTAGACAAGTAGTGCTCCTTTAAAAGTTGAAATTTTCGTGTGGCAGCTATTGAAAGGAAAGGTCACTGTTAAAGATCAACTTGCAAAAAAGGGGTTGCTGAGTAGTAACAATGTGAATTGTTTCTTTTGTGAAGTTGAGTGTGGAATCGTAGAACACCTCTTCTTTTCTTGTATGGAAGTGTGGAAAGTTTGGGCTCAATGTCGCCATTGACGAGGTATCGTTTGGATTTGCCGGAGAATTCAATGTCTTTCTTCTTAGCATGGCAATGTGCGTTTCTAATAGGTAGATACGATAAGGCGTGGAAGATGGCATTCTTCGCCATTATTTGGTCTATTTGTCTATATAGGAACGATGTTGTTTTTAATGGTAAGGACGTTGATCTTAAGTATCTAATGGAAGTGATTAAATTTAGAGTTGCTTCTTAATTTAAGGCTAAATGGCCCTCAAGCCCCACATCCTTTTTTTATTTTTACCAGTTTCCTTCGATGGTGTTAGTGCCCCCTAAAATTAAAAAGCCAAGACCAGTAGTTGAGTGGATGCTACCTTGTGTTGGCTTTCTTAAATTTAACGTTGATGGCTCCGCCTTTGGTAAACCGAGGCCAGCCGATATTGGTGGGGTTTTGAGAGATGACAGGGGTGAAGCTAAAATTCTGTTTTCCAAGTCTATTGGAGTGGCTGATTCTAACGATGCTAAAGTCTTTGCTGTGTGTGAGGTAGTTATGTTATTTTCTAAGTCTAAGTGGGCCACATCTAATCCCCTAGTTATTGAGAGCGACTCAGTTAATACAATCAAATGGTTTTTGTCGCCTAATGCAGCTTATTAGAAACTCCGGAATATCTTCTTCCAAGTTGAAAATATGAAACTCTTATTGGTTGGTTTTCACATTCATCACGTTCTCAAGGAATGTAACGAGCTTGCTGATTCTCCTGCCAAACAAGGTGTGAATAAAGCTTCTGATCTATTGGTGATGAATGACTAGTGTTTTCAATGTGGACTCTGCTTGGTTTTGGTCAGTGTTTTTGTGCTTTTAGCTGCGGGGCTTGGGTTCATTTTCTGGCTGATTTGGTTATACGCGATAGTTTGGTTGTTTTGTTTGTGTGGAAGTGTTGTTAGTTCGTTCTTAGTGCTCAATGATTGCCTTGATTGGTTTGAGCTGTTGTTGTTTTCATTTTCTGTTGTAGTCGTTTTGTTTCGTTGGTTTTTTATTTTTTGTTTTTTCTAGTTAGGTTTTTTACTGATTGCATTCTCGATTCCAGTTGTTTGGCATTGCCCCTTAACTGTTTGTGTTATTGTCTCTTTGGGTGGCTGGTTTTCTTTTGTGGTTTGGTTGTAGTCGGGCCATATCTTACAGTTGCTTAGTCTCTGTTTTGATTAGTGTTGGCCTGCTTTGGCTTCACTGTTTTATATTCTTGTATTTCTAGTAATATATTCTTCTTGCCTTTCAAGAAAAATATGGTTAATTATTATATATTTATGCTTTTTCTAATGTTTTACACTTATTAATTTTACGATAAATATAATAAATTTTATGATTATTTATCATATTTTTATTTTTTTAGTGTTTTTACGCTTACTTTCATTAATTTTACGATGAATTTTATAAATTTTACGATTAATCATTATATATTTATGCTTTTTCTAATATTTTTATACTTACTTTCATCAATTTTACGATGAATCTCATAAATTTTGCAATAAATGTCATAAACTTTACGAGAAATCTCATAAATTTTACAATGAACATCTTAAATTTTACGATGAACGTCTTAAATTTTACGATGAATATAATAAATTTTACGGTTAGTTTTTAATTTATGCTTTTTTAGTGTTTTTATACTTACTCTCGTCAATTTTATGAGATTCATCGTAAATTTCCCAATTCGCTCCCTTTTATATTGATTTGGTAGAGGCTGCAATAAACTTGCAGACTTAAATATTTCACTTTCATTTACTAGTTATGAAACATTCAATATTAATCCCCATTTTATCTTTCCTCATCTTGAATTATCAATACACTACTCCTTGTAGTACTTTTAATACTATTTAGGAGTAGAATATATTTGGGGATATAATTACTTTCAGAAATCAGATTTTCTGAAATTGATGATTTTCAAAAATATCACTCCTGCCCTTGACTATCAGTGCCAATCTCATAATTCATATGCATATCCCTCGTATACAATCGACAGTAAATTTATTTATTTATTCCTCGAGGTATGACCCATTTTATCTATCAAGTGTGGCTTGATTTTAATTCTAGTCGTATTTATGTGATCACCAGAGGAAATCACTTTCAATTTGAATTTGAGAATTACCCCCATAATCCACATTCTTTAACCATTCTATAAAGTACCTTTCAATACATCTTGTTACATTCAATACACTTGTCATTTCAGTTGTTTTCCCAAATAGTATAATACTTTACAATTTAATTTTTTTAATCCTTTTTAAGTACTCCACTCACCCATTCAACTTCTCACATGTGATTTATATTAGTGAAGCAGCAAATCTAACAACCTTTTCCATAAGCCATTTGAGTTATTCAATTAAACCCAGTAACTTCCATATTTCAATTACTATCTTTAATCTCTCTCTCTCTTAATATTAAATCTCAAATTTAAGCGAATCTATCGTCACTTCGTCAATAGAGATCAAATGTCTCAAAAGAAATATGTTTAATCATAACTCATATTTACTCACCTTAGTTATTCAACTTCCAGTCTCTGGGAGTCTGTAAGACTATATGTATATATATCATACTATTCATGTTCTTCTAGTGCCTTAAAATATACTGGCATATCATCATTAAGCACCATCACAATTAATCCAGGTATGATTTAAATACCTCATTCAATTGACTCATAACACTGGGAAAATATTTATCTATTCAATTGTACCACAAAGAATTTATAATAACTTTCCCGAGTCCTAATTATTATCTTAAGGACATTAATCTCTCAAATTTTACCCAACCGTACTCCGATTAATAGTTGATCTCATAAAATGTTTATGCACTCTTGAGTGGATCAATGTAATCATCAGTCCTATAATAGGTGCATATTTATACTTGATGATAACACTGTCAGTTAATCATCAATTATTGTATGCTCATATATCATCGTCACTCTTCTAGACAATTTAACACTGTTTTCTCCCATAGATATAAATTAAGAGAAATAAATTCTTTATTCAGAAATTTTAGAAGTGACTTCTTAAGCTTTTCCAATTTCGCTTATAGTATCCGATAAAAGCTTAGAAGTAGTCTCCGTCCCAATTATCGAGTCAATGATGAACTCGATATTCCGAATCAGTGGTGGTGTTCATCTAGAAAGATATCTGGATTACATGCCTCACACCATTTTGGACATTTCATTTTTATGTCCTTCACATACTAATATTTCTCACAACACACGTATATAACTCTTAAATAATTTTAGCACACCTCCTTCTCTGATTCATTTATTTAACAGTTTTCCACAATATTACATTCAAAGTACGAAGAGATGGTAAATTAAATATAATATTTCAGTTTAAAAAATCTATAGCTAACCTGTCCCTTTCTAGACTTACCCCAAAATCATATACGTTCAATAAGCCTAGGTTAGCTGTCATTTTCTTTATCTCTTACTACCCCTTTATAGTTGCTATACACCCTTTTTCGAAAATTGGTGACATTTAGAACACTATATTATTCTAGTAAGGTATATCTCAAAATTCTCCGGTTCTACAAACATCTACTTTGTACACACTCAGAAGACAAAAGAAATGTGTAGAACCAGAATTAACAATGCCAGTATTGAATTATTGAATGCACAAATCAAAATCTCAATCTCATTCAGTATATATATCACCTTTCACGTCATCAAACAATCCTATCTCAGCCTTAAGAAATGCATAGTAAGGCCAACTATCTAGCGACCTCCCATTATATACACATCAGGTCGCACCTGTCATCTGAATAAAGGTGGGGTCAATAATAGGAACTATTATACAAAAATTTCTCCATCACAATATCACAAGAAACATTCTTTACATAATCCATTTCTCTATCACTTTCATTTAGTTCAATAACAAATCTGTTTATTGTTATTCAAGGGTTATTTTAATGTAAGGACACATTCGTCATTCCGAATTTATTTCTCTGTCCCTTCAATTTCCTCTAAGAAGGTGATCTTAAGGTCTATACACTAATGATATCCACATTTCACCTCAATATCATCATTTTAGGGTCTTATTTCGACTTCGGATAGAGGAAGTCCTAGCGGAGCCCTCACCGAGTTTCTTTCTGTACCTTGTCGAACAAACCCTTCCTGAAGATTATAAGATCACCCATTACTTGGAATTCTCGAGTTACTACCCCTTTTTACAACTTTTAATCCACCAACTTTTTTACACAATTTTGACACTTAATCTCGATTTTCAGTCACTTGTTTCATTTATACATTCAGACTATACAATACTATAGGCGATGTTAACTATTTTCGACACTTTCGATGCTAAAGATATCAATAGACATCAGGCCAACCTCAATCTGATACCATTAAATACTGTCACAGTCTAAGTATACAGTATTTTACACTTTTTCAAACATTTTTACAGACGTGATTCGGTTGCGCTGTCTGTGATGCCTTTACACACTGTTCATCTACAACAGTAAACATATTAGACAATATATATTTATTGAAAATTAATGTTCACAGCCTGTAAAAGTTAGTTTACATCCCCCTGAAATAAATTTACAATCAGTAGTACTGTATTAACAGGTCTGAATATACAAATGTAACATGATACCTCAGGGATCCATTATACGATACTTCGAGCTACTCAAAGCGCAGCTAGTCCATGGTTTGGTACTTCAACTATTCCTTACATCAAATCTGTGATGATGAAAGTAAAGGAGTGAGCAAACCACGGCTCAATAAGAGAGTTGTATGCAAATTTTGATATCACAAAGACTATATGCAGTAAAATCCTTAATTTCCTGTTTGTATGCTAAGCACACTAAAAGGGAAGGGATACTATAGTCGGCCGGGAAATCTAGATAAAGCATAGAAGGTATTTTGAAATACCTATCTTGTCCCGGAAACCCAGAGCAACTATAGGGAGCAGAAGTTTAATTTCATGTAAAACTTATTTAAAATTTACCGCATATAAATATTTCATACACTTGAGTAAAACAACTTATCAAATCATTTAATTCAACACTTGAAAATCACTGGATTTCCACACACTGAAATCATTACTTTTACACGTGTAATAGTAAAAATACATTGTTCAAATATAATAACAATTTAGTAGTAAAACACTTCAAAAATCATCACATTTCTAGAAAATATCACCATATTCGATAATAACACATGAAATCATAGTGGAGCCCAGGCAACACCCAAATGATATCATGCTATAAGTCCTGTAGGGAATAATAATGAACTCGTGAGATCCCTGTAGGGACAGTTTAATAATCACATGAGATCTATGGCCATAGTCTATAGGTGCCCTCGGTCTTACACTGATCAGGTGTCAACCAGGACGCTAAAGACATGATCAGTGTCAACAGCTTCACACATGAGTAACACATGAAACACGTGACACATAAGCATGATACAGGGCCTATCAGTCTCAAAACAGTATAAAAGAAATCTCATCACCTTTATGGAACTTAGTAAGATCAATGATGTTTTTCAAAAAATCCATAAAGGTATAAATCAAAATATTTCGTACGGTGAAAACAATTTATAAAATAATGACACAGTAGTAATAAAATTTTGTAACTGTTCCTTTTCACCGTAGAACACATACACAAGTGTTTCCATGCTTTCTTTCCAAAACTTGAAATTCAAAGTTATTGGAAATCAATTCCAATATTCTCATATTTTATGGAAAAATAAAATATTTATTTTCCAAAATTAATAATAATTCCACCAACACTTTTCTCACTATAAAACACGTATAGAGACATTTTAGTCTCAAAACAATATTTACACAGTGATAAAGTCTTTATGGAAATCATTACATGTGATGTAGTCCAAATGGTATGATGATTGTAGAACCCATGTACTTGAGAGGTCTTGGGTTCGAACGTGAAAGGACGCGTCCCAGTGACGAATAAAGCCGTGAGGGGAGTGACCGCCCAAAGCGGACAATATGTTAGTGAGTATGGACGACCGCCAACCTCACAGGTCAAGGCAAACTTGAGGCGAAGGCGCCTAGGGAAATTTATTTAATCCATAAAGGAAAATCATAATAAATTAATGAATATTATACTGAAAATCATTTATAAAATATTCACTATTCACCATTTTACTTCACCAATCACACATTTCCCTATAAAACACGTGGAATGAATTTTCGGTAGTTTAACCTTTACCGAAATCAGTATCATGAATATTTAATAAATACTTTTCGGTAATTTCCCCATTTATGAAAAATAATTAATTTATCACTTTTGAGGCTAGGAAAAATACCAACAATGCACAAAAATATTTTATAATATTTTTAGAAATATTTTTTTTTGTAAATTTCGGTAGCATAACAGCTGCCAGAGTCCTAGCCTCCCTGCACTTGCAAACACAGTCTCAATAGCCCAAAAATCACAATTTTGTAACATTTCAAGGCAATTCAATATCCAATAAATCTTATAAATTTCATAGTATGAAAAGCATGCATTCGGATATCCCTACAAATTCACACACGCATCTCTTACCTGTCTATTGAGATCGCGCTTCCCGACTGCACCACAAGAGAACCGTAACTTCCAGGCTGCAATTAATTTCACCAAAATTATTAGCTTATTTAATCCTTATTTTTAAGCTAAAGTTCATATTAAAATGCAGCCACATTGGATACTGCTAATATTTTTACAGTATAATTTCTACTGATAGTATATCGTAACTTCTTCATTTTCAATTGGATTTTAAATCTGAACATACCGGTAGACTCCTCATAATTCCTACAATCTAAATCTACCCTCAAAACATCAAAAACAGCCATGGATCAATTCCCCTTCACCTTGACCGAAATTTGTAGGAGATGATTTTCATCAATCTAACTTTGCCAAATTGTTCTACTATGCTAAACAATTTATTTGGCACCATTTATATGCTTGAAACACCATGAGACACAATGACACCATGCTTGGCTTAATGCTTCATCAATGGTGAATTTCTATTCTTCAACAATTAAACAAAAACCATGGCTATAGGAATATTAGCTTGCTTTGATGAATAATTCTATGCCATTGGATTCAAAGAAAACTCCAAGAATAGTGACCTTACCAAGCTTCACTGAATATGGAGAGTCTCTTTTCTCCTTTGTATAGTGCTTGATAGGATGAAATATGGGTGTAGAATTGTAGAGGAGAGAGAAGAGATTAATTTTGGTATATAAATCTTGTTGAAATTCTAAGTAGTTTGTTAGGTATGGTAGGTTTTATTTTTCTTTTCTTTTCTCTTGAAGGTGGTGTGGTAGGAGGTGATTTTCATCAATCTAACTTTGCCAAATTGTTCTACTATGCTAAACAATTTATTTGGCACCATTTATATGCTTGAAACACCATGAGACACAATGACACCATGCTTGGCTTAATGCTTCATCAATGGTGAATTTCTATTCTTCAACAATTAAACAAAAACCATGGCTATAGGAATATTAGCTTGCTTTGATGAATAATTCTATGCCATTGGATTCAAAGAAAACTCCAAGAATAGTGACCTTACCAAGCTTCACTGAATATGGAGAGTCTCTTTTCTCCTTGTATAGTGCTTGATAGGATGAAATATGGGTGTAGAATTGTAGAGGAGAGAGAAGAGATTAATTTTGGTATATAAATCTTGTTGAAATTCTAAGTAGTTTGTTAGGTATGGTAGGTTTTATTTTTCTTTTCTTTTCTCTTGAAGGTGGTGTGGGAGCTATGGGAGAAGATGATGAACAATATCATATCTCAGCTAAAATAATTGAGTGGAAAATTCTGGAGCTGTGCCAATTGACCAAAATGCACCTAATTATGAAATTTTGGACGATTTTGCTCTTACAGTCCCATTGACATAAAAACCATGTAAACGGGCTCCAAAATTTTGGATTGCTGTTCCAAATGGTCATATTAAACATAGTTTGATGATTGGAAGTGGTTTCATTGACGCGCGATGCACGGATAGTGAGAAATTTATGATTTTACCCCCGTGACCCGCCAGCGAGTTTCTCTCACTTCACCACCTTTTCGATAAATCTCTTAACACTATTTTATTCTCCTTTTTATGTAGAGTATCATGGTATTTTTACTTCGTCCAAACTTATTTTAGTTTGGACGCAAATTATGAAAATACCTTCAGGATGTATCCGTCATTTTCCAATTTATTTCTCATACTTTTCAAAATAATGCAAATTGGTTATTTTAACTTCCAAATCACGATAATATCATTATTCAACATCCCAAAATTTATTTTCTCACTCATATCATCGTCTGGGCACTGAAATCTAAGTGGGGCTCACATAGCTTTTTATTTAATATTTGTAAAAATGTACAAAAATAATTTATTTATTAATTAAAATTTACATGTCCGTACATGTACAGTACAGTAGAATCGGATCTCACACTTAACCACTTAGTCAAAAAATTGTTGGCAAAGTTATGGGAATTATAACAAGGTTAAATTGATAATACACTTAATGATAATTTAAAAAATTAATGGAATAATTTAACGGGTTAAAACTTCTTTTTCTTTTTAAATTTTAATCAATGGTTTAGATTAATTGTTTCTAATCTAAAGGTTATTACTTACTGATCTTATAGTAAAGTCAAAATTTATAAATTTATTATGATATTACAATATGCTATTAATGAATTTTTTGAATTCAACAAACGGAATTAAGATAATGATACATATTTCACTTTATTTTTAAATTTTTTTTAATATTCTTAAAGGATATGTATCATTATATTAATATCATTTGTGAAGTCTAAAAACTATACTTACAGTAATATATATATATATATATATATATATATATATATATATATATATATATATATGCAAAGTTTAAAAATTATTTGAAAAAAAACAAAACCTACAAAAATATTCAATCAATTATTCCAATTGCAGCAATGCCCGACCACTGCTGCGATGCTGCTTGAGTAAAATAAGAAAAGATTTTTTTAAACAAAGAGAAAAGAGGTAAAATTCACTTTGGCTTCCGAAAATTTTCTAATTTGGTACCTAAAAATATATCTCGCCTTGATTTATCAAATTAATTATCACTGGTATTATAAAAATTGAGGTGTAATAATTTTCGAATATTCCACCAAGAAAACAAGTTGGCTCCATACCATGGAACTTGGTAGTCGTATTATGTTCTAGATTACATGTCCAATATTCAATGTTCGGTAGCATGTCTGAATAACAATCCCTTTGAGTTTGTCGGATGTCAAATTCAATGCTTGATTTGATCATTTTCAATATATAAAGTGGACCACTGACCACTTAATCTCTCAAGCAAATTAATTAATGAACTTGAAAGTTTTTTGTGCTTTTGAAGAATAATGATCTTCAAAATTAGACAATAATTATAGAATGAAATCATAGTGACTGACAAGTCAAAGCAACTAGTTTTAACTTTAGTGGTCAAATTTGCCCAAAAAAAATTTTTCAGTGGTCAAATATTGTGTGTTCAACTTCTACAATTCCTTTTACATTGATTTGGCAAACCACTTCTTGAATAAAATATTGATATTCAGTAAAGAAGCAATTAGATTCTTTCAAAGGACAGGTTTATCAAATGAACAATAGTACCACTAAAGAAGAAAGCAAAAGAAAATTTAATAGTACAAAAAAGACATAGGATCATTTGATCTTTGGTCTTTTAATTTTCAGAATACTTAACACAATACAGTCTAACGTTTACATAATGAACAGATCATCCTATTTTTTTATCACGAGGAATTAATAATTGAATACTATACCATGCTTAGCAATTCATTCAGAAGTAATTCTATTCATACCTTATTTAATACTAAATATACCTTATGTACTTGAAAGTTCTATTATTTTTTCATTTTTACGTCACACAACCTATAATTAGTTTTTTCTACCCAAAATACCTTCTCTTCCCTAACAATACAGCCAACTCTCTCTCTTCATTCTTTTTTCAATTCCTCGAATCTCCTTTGAATCTCTCATCAATCTCTTAATAATCAAGGTTTTCTATATCAATCTAAGCTAAATCCTTTAACACATTCATCTAAATATGTCATTATTTCAATTTATCATGTGAAATGATAGTTTTTAGGTTTTTTGTATATTGTATTCTTTTTTTCTTGGGTTTTCAAGGTAAATCTTTTGGAAGCACCTGAATATTTGTAGAAGATTAAATATTAATGGAAATGGATGGACATGTTGACAAAACACAAAACATCTTTGTAGTAACGAGTAATTTAGGATTTATGAAGCCAAATCCACCAGGCTTGAAGGTAGGTCCTGTTGTAGTTAGAAGGAACAAGCAGCAATAAAACAACTTGAGGCGTGCTACAATTGCACTGTCCTTAAGGATTATTTCACCAATAGGTGTAATCTCTTAGGATTCAACAGGCTCTTTTAGGATTGCCCAAGTAACAGGAACAGCAAAGAAGAAAGATCAATTTTGAATCCAACAAAAGAAGGAGCAGAGAAGCAAAGAGTGCTTCGAATGAAGAATGAGAGAAAGTTGTTAGGAGTGAAGAAGCTGTATTCTATAGCCTTCTATTTATAGTAAAAAAATGGGCATAGAAAATCTATAGGAAATCGTAATAAAATCGTAATAAAATCATAATAAAATCAGTACATAATCTGGAGAAAATCAAAACAGGATTTTGATTAAATCTGAGAGAATACTTAATTAAATCTAAAAAAATGTTATCAAAGTTTTAGAAATACCAAAACACTAGTTTTTCAAATAAGGTTAAATACTAAAAAATAATTAAATAAAAATAAATATGGAAAAACTCTTTTTAGAAATATTAAAATATCCAACAATCTCCCTCCTATTTCAAAAAGCTTTTGAAAGAAAAAATATTTTGCTAGGTTAATTATAAGTATAATGCTTCGTATCTAGTGTCTTTTAGATTTGAACCAAACCTAGAATAATAAAACTTATTTTACTGAGTAATTGGTGAAGGTTTTAGCTTCTTGAGCCAATAACTCATTATTGCAAAATAAAGGTCTTATTAATCACACTATATTTTCACAATTCTTTACTGTTCGACGCTGTTTTGCGCTAATAGGCCATGCGCGTGCCTGGTTATTTCATGAATGCTCTGAAATTATGCCACAATTTCATAGGAGAGGCCTCACTCCACACTCACATAAATGTTTTCATCATGTGTATACTGCAATGATATACACCACCCATAAGGGATATGAAAAACATTAAGAGCTTTAGCTCATCCTCTCAAATTCATGCAATCTAGCACTTACACACATTATAGGAATGGACAAATTTATTAGTGCTAGCAAGAAGAATAACAGTGATTTGTTATTTCCCATTGAACCTTATTCATGGGATGTCCAATCACAAAGGTTAGGTTACCATCACCATTCTTCTCAAATTAGCTTAAGTGTGATAACCGTAAATTTTCCATTTATTAGAAATAAATATTGGAGAAAATAAATATTGGAAATAAATAAATAAAATTATGAGAACGGGATATTGGTGAAAACCTCGAGAATTGAGGAAGTGATAAATCAAGAAATACGAGTGAAGGAAAATAAAATTGGAATTATGGAAAATAATGGAAAGAGGAGATTTAATTTGGATAAATGGAAATCCAAATTAATAAGAAAAGGAGAAATATATTTATATAATTATAAATTATATAAATGTATTTTTATACAAATACATATGTATTGATATACTATATAGTATATATTAATATACAGAGGTATATATATAGATATATATACTATTGCATAAATTTAAATAATACATATGTATGTAAATATGACATTTTATGTATATATATAAATATATACATATATAAGAAAAATAAATGTAATTTACTTTAAAGTTGTATATATATATTGTAAGTACAATAAATATTTTATTAATACATTTATATAGATATATATAAATGTTATTTAATTTAAAGTATATGAAAATATACATTTTCTATGTGTAAAAATATATATTATTAATATATAATATATATTTATATAATATATAGTATAAAGTACTATATAATAAAATAATATTATTATATTTATAATATAGTTATAAATATAATTAAAATTAAAATATAAAAAAAGGGGAAGAATCGTGAAAATCCCGATTCTTCTTCCCAGGCGAGCCGACCTCGTCGACCGGCAGAGGGGAAAGAGAAGGGAGAAAGGGGTGTCGTCGACGAGCGGAAAAGGAAGAAGGAGGGTGACCGGTGCAGCCCGAGGCGGAAGAAAGGAAAGAAACAGAGGCGAAACCGGCGGAGAAAGCTGAAGGGAAAGGAGGAAGGAAACGGCGGTGCCGGCCGGTCTTGGCACCGTCACCACCACTCGAACCTCGACGGAGGTGAGGGGAAGGAAAAGGAGGCCACCGGTGAGGCCAACGACGGCGGAGGAAGGCCGACGGAGGAGGAGAGAAATCGAGCCAAAAATCGAGTAGATCCGTCGCCTTGCTGCCAATCCAGACTGAACGCAGGCCAGATCCAAACTCGTCGTGGCATCGGCCAGTTGAGGGAAGTCCGAACCGTCGGAGAATCGGTCGTCGGAGGAGAACCGGCCATGGAGGGGATCCGACCGGTCTGAATGGCCTGAACCGGCCAGGAAAAGAAAGGAAGAAAAAAAAAAGAAAAGAAAAAGGAAAAAGAAAAATAAAAAGAAAAGAGAAAAAGAAAGAAAAGAGGAAAAAGAAGAAAGAGGAAAAGAAAAGGAATTCCGGAAATTTGGAAAATTCCCGAGAATTCGAAAATTACGGAAAATCCCGAGAATTACGGAATTGCGAAAAAATCCCGGAAAGTGTTAAATTATCTAAATAAATTATTTATTTAAATAATTATGAAAAAATTCTAAATTTTAGAATTTTAATTTCCAAAAAATTCCCTCGATAACCGAGCCGATGGAATCGGGCGAGGTGAACACTGGCGCGACCTTCGAGAGCAGTCGCCGACCCGAGACAAGTAAGGGAGGCATGCGTAGCCTGTAAGGATATTCAATATGCATGTTTTAAATATGCATTTAATTTTATAAATGCTGTTGACAATGATTGGTTGGAAAGTTGTGGTGATTTACCGGTTGAAAATATAAACTGTATTTTCCGTGCAGGAGGCTAGCCAATCGGCAGCCATTATACTGCCGAAAAATCTTAGAAAATTACTGAAAATCATAATAAATGATTTTACATTACGAGAAATGATTTCCAACGCAAAAATCGAGAAATCGATTAGTTTTCATAAAACATGAATACATTGATAATTAATTTTAAAATATTCATGTTTTTGAAAATGGTGAAAAAGGAAATCACCTAAAGTTTATCCCGATAGGAGATATTTCACGTGAAACGAAGTGAAAAATGAAAAGGACCAAAGTGAATATTTTACTAATATTTCTTCAAATATTCACTTGATTTTATAAATACCTTTATGGGTTCAATTGTGAAAATAAGTGTTTATAGAAAATTTCATAAAGGTAATTAAAGGTGGAAACAATGTTTTGAGACTAAAAGGTCTCCGCATGTGTTTATAGAGAAAACATGGGACGGGAGTGTAGATTTGAAAAATAAATATTTTAATTTTTCTATAAATCATAAATATAATTGATTTGAATCCCGATAACTTTGAAAAACATGTTTTCGATAGAAAGCACGGAAAAGCGTGCGTATATGTTTTACGGTGAGAAAGGACAGTTATGACCTTTTATATTTTACAGTGATTATTTTATAAACTGTTTTCACTGTATGGAAAATGTGATTTATACTGTTCTATAATGTTTAGAACATTTTCGAGAATGATGACCCCAGTATGAATATTTTATAAATTGTGATTCATAAGGTGAAAATATTTTCCTTATGAATATTTGTGGATTGATTGAACTTATATTTAATGAAATTGATTTCATAAATGGGGTTTATATCACGTGTTTACTATTTTGAGACTGTTAGGCCCCATATCATGCTCACGTGTCACGTGTTAGTGCTTATAGATACTGATCCTATTATCAGCGTCCCAGTGGACACCTGATCAGTGCACACTGAGGACCCCATAGACTATGGCCATAGATCTCATGTGTTTCCCCTATTAGGGATGATATTATTATAGCATGATATATTTAGGGTGTTGCCTGGTCTCCATGATACTGAACTGAAAGCTACCGAATACTGTTTATTGAATTGATAGCTACTGTTTACTGTTTTACTGATTTGCAAGATATTGTTTTACCAAATGATACTGTATTGAATATTACTGTTTTACTGAACTGTAAGATACAGTTACTATACTGATAAGAAAGAAAGTAAACTACTGTTTTATTACTGAACTGTCACGTGTTTTAAATTATACGGAAGTGAAAGGAAATAAGTGGTTTACTTTGTGAAAACGAAAATTATATCGTTTTGAGAACAAGGAATATAGTACTCTCTACAGTTGCTTCTAGGTTCCGGGACAAGACAGGTATTTCAAAATACCTGCCTTACTCCATCCGGATCCCTAGCCGGCTCTAGTATCCTTCCTACATGTGAACCTAGAGCCTCTAGGAAGATTTAAAGAAAGTAAAAAATTATTTTCAACATATAGGTAGCTGAATATCAAGTGTTGCATATAACTCTCTTACTGAGCCGTGGTTTGCTCACTCCCCAATATTAACATTTCAGATTTTCAAGGACTAAGAGACCTGACATACGAGCATTTCGTCTGTGCATTTGGGGACACTGCGACAGCTTGATTTATAATATGAGGTATGATCATTTATTTTCTGTATTTAGACTTACTTTCAGTACTACTTTCTTGAGAATTAAGATAGGGGATGTAATTCATATTATAATTTTATACAAAATTGTTTAATAGTAAATGAAAAAGTGAAGTATCACAGACAGCCCAACCGGGTAAGTTGTATAGAAATACGTGAAAAATGTGGTCACGGGATGTGACATTAAGTCACATTCCCCTCAATATTTCAGAACTTTCTCTCCAAAGGTTTAGTCAGAGGATTAGCCAAATTCACTTCTGACTTCACATAATCAATTGATATAATACCATCTTTTAACAGCTACTTAATCACATCATGTCTCAAACGTATGTGTCTATTTTTACCATTGAAAGTTTTGTTCTTTGCAATGGCTATTGTCACTTGGCAATCATAATGCATAAACACAAAAGATATTGGTTTTTAACCCAATAGAATATTAGCTAAGAGGTTTCTCAACCACTCAGCCTCATTATTAGCCAATTCTAGAGCTATAAATTCTGATTCCATGGTGGATTTAGCTATAATAGTCTGTTTGGCTAATTTCCATGCAATAGCACCCCCACTAAGGGTAAAAACATAGCCACTAGTGGATTTTATGTCATCTAAATGTGAAATCCAGTTAGCATCACTGTATCCTTCTAATACAGTGGGAAATCTACTATATAAAATACCATAATTCATGGTACTTCTCAAATATCCCATGATCATTAATCATCCTAGCACTAGTGATCATCTAATAGCTAAGGTACTTGTCTCAAATAGTTGTTAGACAACTCATAGACCTATATACGTATACATCAGAATCCCTTGCCTCATACATGGACTCCATGACATATGTACATATATAGGCACCTAAATGCCACAGGCATAACACAGTGCCACAATCACGTAACCTTTTAACCTGCACCATCGTTCAACTCTAGCTTTATACAATTATTCCACAAGATTTTAATATCATTTCAATCACATTTATATTTAAGTGCCAATACTAAGACCCCCACCATCACAAAGTTCCTCTTAGTATCTAATGAACATTTAAAAATTACTTTACTAAATATTCACAATAAATCCACAATGTTCAAACATCAAGTGATTATTAAATTATTTAATCTATGGATTTACCCATATTCATTTCATCACAATACCATTATTACTTATTAAATTCCATCATTTCGTAATCAATTCTCAGCATCTCAAATCTATGCAAATTATTACGTGCTAAGTATTATCACACCATGGAATTATATGCAAATTTCCACAAAATATAATCATATTCGTCTCACTCTGTTTTATTTTCTTTATTTAATTGTTCACAAACCATAAATCAATTTAAATAATTATATATATACCGAGCTAAACAAAAATCAATGCTTCTACTATATACTTTGATATTCCATTCAACACTAAAAAATAACAAAAATTTAATTTCAATACTGTCTTACATTAAATATAGTCACACGTCCATAAAACCCTTTTGGAAAGAACTTCCAATCCATGTCAAGTATTTCTAGTCATGGAAAACATTTGCCTTAAGTGAAATTCTCTATTAAACATTATTCAAACAAAACATTATACCTCAACAAAAAATTATAGTCACTAATTAATCATATTAACCATTAACATGTTCATAACACTTCAAAATAGACATTTAAATATCACACTTCAAACAAATGCCCAAAACAACAATTTTATCATCAGGGTTAGATAATCTCAAACACTAAAGATCAATTCACATTTCCATACAAATCCAAAATCATCTCAAAAGCTATCATATTGAATAATTTATCATTCTAATAAATCTATACTAAAAACATGATACTAACACATTCTTTGTATATAATTTTTTCACTATCAATTACACATTATAAACATAGCATCAATTTGTATATAAATGCTTACTTATACTTTTTACCACGATGATTGCAACACTCCCTAGAGTACGATCCATTATGATAAGAAACACATTCAATGCTTTAAACTCTTGTGCAATATGTTAGGCTCCGGCTTCTAGTGAAACTCACCTTTCAGAAAAGATACCAAAATAAGCGAGTAATGTTGAAAATTGAGGTTTTTTAAATTTGGGGTTTTTGCTAATATTTTTGGGAAAATATTCCTTAAGATTGTTATAGTTAGAAGGAACAAACAACAATAAAACAACTTGAGGCGTGCTGCAATCGCACTGTCCTTAAATATTATTTCACCAACTAGTGTAATCCCTTAAGATTCAATAGGCTTTTCTAGGATTGCCCAAGTAACAAGAACAGCAAAGAAGGAAGATTAATTTTGAACCCAGCAAAAGAAGAAGAAGCTATCACATCCCAAAATGTACAGTATTTAACACTTTATAACACTACACGTGACGGTTGGGTTGTCTACGATGCCTTTATCATCCACTTATTGAAAAAAGTAACTACGATTATATAGAATTTAATTTAGTAGTCGATGAAAATATTTACTGTAATATACATATACAATCTGTACACGTGTTCTACATCCCCGGTACAAGAACTATACAATGTAGTACTGTACAAATATGTCCGAAAACTTATAAAAGAAATAATATCTCCAGGATCCACTAAAAGCTGCCTCGGGGTCAACTACCATGCAACCGAATTCTATGGAATTGAATCATTGAAGATAGTCTGTTCAGTGAGAAAATAAAGGGGTGAGCTAACGCGCTCAGTAAGAGAATTGTATGTAAAACTGATACTATAAAATCTATATGCTAAAAACATTTGCATCCTAATAGCTCACTAACTCAAAACAAGATGGATACTATAGTCGGCTAGGAATACCAGATAGAGTATGGAAGGTATTTTAGAATACCGTACGTGTCTCGGCTCCTAGAAGCGACTATAGGGAGTAATCGTTTTCTCTTGATATTCAAATCCAAGTAAAACATTAAATGTTCACATGATAAAACATTTGAGTAAATAAATAAGGAATTAATATTCCTTTCAACAAATATTCATTTCTACACTTGTAAAACACCGTATAATATTTAGTTCAACATGTAGTATATCAAAAGCTCAGTGGCTGCAATTAATTTAGTACCAGCTAAAGGTTCAGAGAAAGATATAATCATCATTATAGTATCATGGAGACCAGGCAACACCCTAAATATATCCTGCTATAATATCATCCCAAATAGGGGAAATACATGAGATCTATGACCATAGCCTAGGAGGTCCACAGTGTACACTGATCAGGTGCCCACTGGAGACGCTGACAATAGGATCAGTATCTATCAGTAATAACACGTGACACGTGAGTATGATACGGGGCCTAACAGTCTCAAAACAATAAACACGTGATATAAACACCATTTATGAAATCAATTCCACTGAATATATTTCCAATCAATCTATAAATATTTAAAATTAAAATATATTCATTTTATGAATAAAAATTCATAAAATATTCATACTATAACAATCATTCTAGAAAATGTCCTAGATATTTATAAAACAATATAAGGCACATGCTGGTACTCTCACATAAATAAAATTCCTTATCAGGAATTATTAAATATAGTTTTTCTGTAAACTATAAAATTATGCAATTTAATGAATTTCATGGAAATTTTCCAAAATTCTACTTATTTCCACTTTAGAAAAATACTAAAAATATTTTCTAAATATTTCTATAATTTTCAGCAAAATGACTGCTATTTTTAACTTAGTCTTCCTGCACGAAAATTACAGTTCATAATTTCAACAGCAGCCACAATTTCACCAAATTTCACCACTTTCAAAGGCAATTTATATCCAAATTATTCTATAAAAATAGTGTGAACCAAACTATGTATTTACAGTATCCCTACGGTTCACACATGCATCCCTTACCTGTAAAATGAAATAAAATCGCCCGATAGCACCACGTACGAATCACCTCTCCCGGGTTGCAATAAAATTCACCCAAGACCATTATTCACCATAATTAAAATTCTAATAATTTTTCTTGCATTAAATTTTACCATATTTTCAGTAGAAAATATTAAACCAGTATAATTCGCACTGTTGCTAAAACCTAACTTCGCCAATTTAGCTCCGAACCGAAATCTGACTTCACCATCAGTCTTCTTATAATTTCTACAATCTTTTCACACCCTAACATTATGATTTGAAGCATCAAACCCACCCATTCCATCATGGCCGAAATGGTTTCTTGCCATTTTTGGTGTTTTTTCCAAAATTTAACTAATATACTTTGTTTAATTAAGCTTAATCATTATTCTAATCCTATTTTTATGCATCAAACCATAGTAATTCATAAAGATCTCCTCATGGTTGAACACCCCTCTTAATGGTTGAGTATGATTTAGCTAGATTCAACCTAAACTAATACCATAAACAAGCTTAGGAAGCTTAGTTATCCCAAAATCAACCATTAAAATTCAAGGAATATAAAAGCATAAAAATGGGTTACCTTGACCGAAATTTCCTCTTCACTTTTCTCTTGATTTTGCCACTTAATCAAAGGACTATTGGTATGGTTTGAGGGACGAAAATGAGTAGAGCAATTTAGGTAGAAATAGCTTAGTGAAAATATGGAGAAAATCAAGTGTTTTTGGAAGGTTTTAGTTTCTTCTCTTTTATGCTTCCATGGAGGTCACGAGAATGAGAGAAAGAAGAAGCTGCAACAGTGCTGGCAGCAGCTGGAAATATATAAAAATATTCGGACATATTTTATAAATGTTAAAAATAACAAAAATGTCATTATTGATAGGTTTTTCGGTCTTTTTCTTCCGAAATTTTTATAACTAGGCAGTTACACTCCAAAAATTTATTTTCCATCACCAAAAATTCAGATTAAGTGTATTTTGATAAATGGTGGTGGTTTGGCTCGGGTTTAACCTTTTCGAGAAGGTGAAATTACAAAAATACCCTTATCGGGTAAATCGCGTAGAATTCTAATTTGACTACCGATTCGGTCTATCTATTTACATAACCCAGGACTTATTTTCATGTAGAATATCATTCTTTAATCACTAGATTAAATTCTCATTTATTTTGAGCTCAATTTACGAAAATGCCACCGGCCTATGTACGTAAACGTCATTTCCTAATTTGTTTTCATTCTCTTCAAAATAATCTAAATGAAGAAGTTTAGACTTAAAATTCATATCGTATATTTATTAGACCTTTTGTGTATTATCTGTCCTGTCTCATGTCCATCTAGGCACTGTATAACCTGTAGGGCCCATCACACTGTACTGGTTCGTATCTGCGAAATTCACATGAATTGAACAGTATGAGTGTCCTTACATGTGAAACAGTATCTGAATACACGATTCTCACGGGAGCAGAGAAGTAGAGAGTGCTTTGAATGAAGAATGAGAGAAAGTTGCCAGGAGTGAAGAAGCTGTATTCTGTAGCCCTGTACTTATAGTAGAAAAATGGGCTTAGAAAATTTGTAAGAAATTATAATAAAATCAGCACATAATCTAGAGAAAATCAATACAAGATTTTGACTAAATCTGAGAAAATATTTAATTAAATCTGAAACAGATCTTGTCAAAGTTTTAGAAAAACCAAAACACTAGTTTTTCAAATAAGGTTAAATACTGAAAAATAATTAAATAAAAAATAAATATGGTAAAAGTCTTTTTAGAAATATTAAAATATCCAACAGGTCCTGCCATGGTGTATCCTTTACAGTACTTTGCAAGGGGACAACAAAGAGAGCTTCTTGAATATCTCCATTCCTGAAGACATCCGGATAGCCATTAATGGAATCAATTTTCCTGATGTTTCCTGGCTTAAAACCTGACATTGATCAAATAGCTCATGATAAATGAATTCCTATAACACCCAACTACTGCATTTTTTCTCAGAAACGTTTTAATATCTGAAATAGACGGTTGGAGACATGAGATTGTCAACGCGGAGGCAAGACTCACAGTGAAACTTGCTAATAGGATTAGAATCGCAAACATAAGGAAATTCATAAGGAAGGCACTTAACAATTGCTTCAGATACTTCTATAAAAAATCCTATGACTTATGAACCATTCTTGTCTTGGTCATCACAATATTAGCATTTAATTTTTTTGGGTTTTTTCATCCATAAATAAAAAATCAAAACAAATAAAGAAAACTTGAGATTTAGAAGAAAATTGTGTAATTTTGTTGTTAGAGGGAGGCTTTTAGAGTGAGAAGAAGGAGAGATAATGGTAAGTTCATGCAAGGGTTCTTTTGTAATAAAAAAGTTTCATCAATTTAGGATGTATCTAGCACCCTTTAGGGTGTGAATAGATATGATTTGATGGAATAATTGAATTATGTTAAGAGATTAGTCATTGAAAGTTTAGGAGTTAAGCTTCATTAATTAAGTCTCTAAAATTGGATGATTATGATGACTTGTTAGACCTGCTCATAATCTATGAATATAAATTAAAATCATAATATAAAAATTATGGATTTAATTTATAGTCATATTGCCTACATGCATCTTAAGAGCCTAATGAATCACACACAAAATGCAACTTGCCAATGGTAAAATTAGAAATTAATTAAGTGTACTTAATAAATTTTTTCTTCAAAGGTGGTTTAATTTATTAAATCTTAGTGACTTACTTACAATGGTGTAAAAGTTAGATGTAAAAGAACTAGTTTCGATGCAACGCACCCCAATTGAAGGGTGTGAGTACACCTCAAACATGCTGCCGTACTGTAAGATAAAAAGCCACTAAACCCTTAAGGGTCCAATGGCTTCTGACTAGAATTTTTTAATCATTTTTTTGGTTTTCTTAATATTAGACTATATAGTATATCATTTATATTTTTATGTAATAAATTAATAAATAAATATTTAAAATAATAAATATATAAATAATTAATTTTGTTATCAAATAAATCACAAGTAAATAAAAATAAATATTTTTATCATAAATTATTCATTAAACTAAATAACTACATGAATAATAACATAATATAAATAACTTTTATTTTAAGATGTGTAAATATATTATTATTTTTAAATTATTTTAGACATTTATCAAAAAAATTTATTATATATAAAATAAATTTTGTAAGTTTTTATTATTTATTAATTTCACAAGTACCAAATAAATATTATGTAGACAACCTATTTTGTTCGGGATCTTAATTTGTGAAAATAATTAGTAGAGTTATGTGACATTAAATTTAATTTAACAATTTGGATTAGGATAATTATTTTTTTAGATTTAGAATTAACATTTATTAGGAAATTAGAATTAAAGTAGGATTTAGGAATTAAAAAAAAGGAGATAATAAAATAAAATAAATCTAATTTTAGGATCAAATAATTAGATTATTAGATTTTTTTTAGGATAATTTTTAGAATTTAAATTAGGAGAGTTATTATTATATTAAAATTAGAGGAATTAGAATTAGACTAGAATTAACATAGGAATTTAATAAGATAATCAATACAATAGGTATAGTTGTATTAAAACTCTAACAAATTTGTAGCTATAAAAAGAGATTAAAGCTAATCTAAATTGTTAAATTAAATTTAATGTCACCTAACTCCACTAATTAGGAAATTACAATTAAAGTAGGATTTAGGAATTAAAAAAAAAGGAGATAATAAAATAAAATAAAACTAATTTTAGGATCAGATTATTAGATTTTTTTAGGATAATTTTTGAAATTTAAATTATAAGAGTTATTATTATATTAAAATTAGAGAAATTAAAATTAGACTAAAATTAGCATAAAAATTTAATAAAATAATTAATAGAATAGGTATAATTTTATTAAGATTTTAAAAAATTTGTGACTATAAAAAGATATTAAAGCCCATGATTTGACAGACACAAAAAAAGTATCTTAGCCTATAATATTTATTCCCAAAGACCGATCGTTGTTCCACCGCTGCAGCCCTCGATAGCTTCTTGCGCCAAGATCGTTGCCATAGCCAAGCCAAGTCGCCCCTTTGCTTCCTTGCTGTCATTGCCGAAACGTTGTTGCCCCTCAAGTTGCCAGCTTGCATCCTGCATCATAGTTGCTGCCTAGTTCTTCCTTAAATCGACGCTGCAATCGTCGTTCCTTCCTGCTGCATTGCCAATTGCACCTGTTTCCAGATTTCAGACAGCTGTTAATAGCCGTTGCTTGGCCTTGCTTCATCGCCGGTTGCTGCTTGACTACCATTGTTTGCTAACATAGGAGTTTGAAGAAGACAACGAGCTACCGCTTTCCAGGTTTTCTAAAAATTTATTTTATTGATTGTTTTGCTATGAGACTGACATATGATTGACCTGATCATATAATTAATTAATATAAATTGTGTGTTAATAACTTACTACCATATTATGTAATAAACAATTTAATAATTAAATGATGTGCATGATGCTGTGCACTACTAATTGGTGTGGTACAAATAATAGAACTAAGTAAGCTAAATTCGGTTTGCATGATAGTGGGTTAATTAAATTAGATTTAGGTTAAAGATCCGTAGGCTGTATGTCTATAATTTGCTTCGCATGAAAATTAATAAAAGGAATTTATATGACTTTGCAAGATAATTGATAAAGAACCTTTAAAATTGGGATGATCAAAGTGGCGTGATTTAAACAGGTTGCATGACAACAATTAAATTGATTTTTTTTGTATAAAATTATTGCATGACAATGTTTGACTAATTTAATATGATTGCATGATATATTTTGTGTATATAGTTTTTATAATGTGACTTTAGAAATGGCGTGATTTAGTATATAGTATAAGGATTAGCATTTAGATTCTTATAATTAAAACAATAATAATAATGATGAAGTCAAATTAGGATTATAATTAATTTAAAATTTAAAAGGTAAAAGTAAATAATTATATATAAATACAAAGGACAAGTAGAATATGAATTATTCTGACGATGGAATTCTAAAAGGACTGCGCTGGAGTAGTACTTTTAGATGTCTTGAGGTGAGGAGAGTCTTTTTAAGTCTCATCAGCTTGATAGAAGATTTAAGGGATTTTTCCAATATTTAATAATTAATCATAAAAAAATTAAAATAAAATTCAAATTAATAAATCCAAATTAAAAATAATTAAAAGAATAGAATAATAATAAGATAAATATAGGAGTAAAAATAAAAAAAACTAAGATAAAATAAAATAAAACAATAATAAACAACTTGGATAAATGTGCATTATTCTGATGATTGAATTTAAGACGGATTTGCGCTTGAGTAGTTTTCTTTAAAATTCCTAGGTGTGGAGATTTCTTCCAAGGTTTGACCAACTTGATGGAAAGGTCTAAAAGAAATTTTCAATATTAAATAATTCATATTTATTCAAGATATAAAAAGTAAAAAAAAATATTATAGGATAAAAAGAAATTACAAATTATAAAAACTAAAAATAAGAGTAGAAAAATAAAAAATAATTTATATAAATTGGGATAGGAGTCAAAAATAGGTATTTCATAATATATTTAAATCACCCGACGATGGAGCCTCTTCAAGAAAAGCGATTGGTCCTACTTGAATACTCTTGAGGAGAGAAGAACTTTTAAATTCTCCAACCAACTTGATGGAGGAGACTTAGAAGATTTTTCAATATTTAATCATATCGAAATTAAAGTAAACATATAGGCAAAATTAAGATAACTTTAGACTATTTGTACCATCTTAAGATGGGTGTTGTGGGGGTTCTAATCCTTCCCCACACGTAACCGTACTTCCGAACCTTTGAATTTTTGAACATAGACAAGAATAGATGACCAATCACACCTTAAGTTAGAATGGTTGGTGGCGACTCTATGAATTTAAGTCTAGCAGGTTTAGTTCTAGGACTTGACACGTTACGACAGGTTGGCGACTTCGGTGGGGACACTTAGAGAGTCAAGCCATTAGATAGTTTAAGTTCATCGAAATTTTGCTTAAAAGCTTTGAATTTCATAAAAAATTAAATACACACATTTCACTTGCATGAGCTGCATTAGCCCTCAACCCGGGCTTGTCTTTTTTAGAAAGGAGTGTAGTACCTTTGCCTTCGTGAGGTGGTAACCTCCACATAGGCTAGTGAAACACTCCCACTCAAATTGAACATTTCCGTTTGTAGCCTATAATGGGTGAGGATTGGGTGCTTTACTAGTCTTATGTGGATGACAGTGAGGAACAATTTAGGAACCTTTAGACCTTGAATTATCCAAACCCAGCATGTAATGAAACATAAGGCTTAGCCTTAGGGTGGAACCATACTAGATTGAAGTGTAGACTCAAATCCAAGATAGGACACATGAAGGAATAAGTTTTACTTCCTCTTTTTTACATTGTTTTTACAAAAAAAAAAATCAAAAATATTGCTTTTTTTCTTTCTTCCATTTTTCAAAATAAAAAACAAAAAAAAATAGTTTGTTTATATTATTAAGTCATGCATAGTTTTGTTTAATTTTGCATCGCATAACATATCATTCACATAAGTTTGCACCAATCTTATCATGAGAATGAACACACTTTTGATTGTTAGTAGAGATTGCTAGACCTAAGTGCATTCCATGTGCATTCATTTTTGTGCATAAACAAATCACCACATCAAATATAATTTCAACTTAATTGTGGCACTCAAGGTATCAAAATTGCATCTACTAGATAGTCCACCCTCCACAGATATCATACAAGGTATCAAGCATGCATAATGGAAGAAGATCAAAATAATAGAATAAAGAAGTTGGAAAGGGAAAATGCAGAGATAAGGGGGCAATTAAGCAAAATTACTCAGTTGTTAAAAGCCATGATTAAAGGAAAGGAGAAGATAGGTAATCAAGACGAGTCTAAGACTCAACAAAGCATGTGAGACAACCTTATTTTTGTCCCGAAGGAAGTACTGTCAAAGCTCCAACATCTCCACAGATACAGGTTCAAAACCCAGTGGAAGTGCCAAATTTAGATGATCCCAAAGAGTTAGAAAAGTCGAGGCATAAAGAAGAATATAGTGGTACTAAAGCTCAGTTAAGCTTAATAGAGGAAAGACTAAGTGTCGTAGAAGGAGTTGACTATTTTGGACTGGTTGATGCTAAAAGGTTGTGTTTGGTACCTGGTGTCGTACTTCCACCAAAATTCAAGGTGCCTAAATTTGAAAAGTTCAATGGAACTTTGTGCCCAAAAGACCATATTACCATGTACTGTAGAAAGATGGTAGCATATGCATGGGATGACAAGCTACTAATTCATGTTTTTCAAGATAGCTTGACTAGGTTAGCCGCTAAATGGTATAACCAACTAGAAAGGAGCCTAGTTACCTCTTGGTCTGAGTTGCCTAAAGCTTTCATAGCTTAATATAGACATGTCTCTGATGTAGCTCCCAATCGCTTATCTCTTCAATGCATGGAAAAGAAGAAAGATGAGAGCTTCAAAGAATATGCCCAACGATGGAGAGACATGGCATCACAAGTTCAACCTCTCTTGACTGAGAAGGAAATCATCATGTTCTTTTTTAATACTCTTAAGGCTCCCTCTTATGAGCGTATGCTTAGCAATGTGACCAAGAATTTTACTGACATGGTGTTAACGAGTGAAGTTATTGAAAATGCCCTCAAGAGTGGTAAGATTGAAGCATTTATGAATGATAGCAAGAGGAATGGGTTTTCAAAGAAGGAGGAAGAAAATGCACAAGCTGTCTCCAATAACTCACGTCGCTTTTATACCCCTTATTCACCTTCAGTGAATTACACTTATTCTCAACCCTACCCACAAACTCATCATCGAAATACTTACCAACCCATTTCCCATTCACAAGCCCCTACTTTTTCACCTAATAACCAAAAGAATACCCGATCTTGGCGAAATGTCACCATAAACCCTATACCGATGACATACGCAAAGTTGTTCCCACTGTTG